>JAWPHD010000836.1:0-390137 GCA_037043455.1 Cyrtodaria siliqua
GAACCACATAATAATATTGTTCTTTTGGCGTAATACATGTACAAGTATTGGGCACATCTTAAATATGACTGAGTTTGTATTTGCGGTGATCTTGAACAAATGTTTTCCTCTTGTGTCCAACTGCGGACACCATGTTACGTACTATCGGTGCATTAAAAATAAACATCATATATGAATTTGTGTTGCTTGGTGCATGCATTCCAAAATTATAAACCAAAAAGGGAAAATAAATGCTGAGTTTCTAGTTACTGGAGCGTAAACGGTAGGTTACGGTTTATGTCCCCATATGTGTTAATATGATTGAAATTGCATAAAATGTCTATTAGCTAGAACTCACGGGTACCTGGACTTGCATTCTATTAGTTTTTACACATTTGTCTATAGCTAGGCAATGCTACCTTTGAATAATAAACATTTGATAAACAGATGTATTGATGACCGGTCCTTAAAACATTTAAAAGTTATGAAGCGAACTGAGTCTGTGTTTGTGTTTACAATGTTTTGCCGTGAAGCTGATCAAAAGTTCATGTAGTTTCGTCACCCTTACAACTGGGTTTTACAAAGCACCAACACAAAAAGATTAAAAACAACAAAGAGGTATATATTTTATATTATACTATGTATTATCAAGTTTATATTTATAATTATATACATCTTTACTTACAGTACAATAAATAAATAACTAAACCTATGATCTAGATGATCTAAACCAGTCCTGTAAAGCAGGCATTTCTGAAAATAAACAAACGTTTGACGTGTCCGTGTATTGTGGTCCTCAACACATCTCAGATTTACTGAATTCAAATTAACTGAATTATCTGACATCAGTAATAAACTTTCTGAAAATTACAACTTGTATCAAAGTGCTTTTAAATTGTAAATCTTAAATCAAACTGAGAATGAGGTGTTGTCAGACCAGTAATAAACTTTCTTAGTGTTAAATTTGTATCAAAGTTCTAATAATCTTAAACTGAGAATGAGATGTCAGTCAAACCAGTAATTAACTTTCTGGATGTTACAATGTGTATCCAACTTCTTTTAAATTATAAGGATGAAGTAATGTCAAACAAGTAATAAACGTTCCGGTTATTTCTAAGTTCACAAAAGAAATCTACAGAACGAAAACAAAAATTGTGTGAATCTGACACTAACAGCTTGATCAATGCTTGTTTTGTGATCAAGGTCTGAGCAAACACATGACAGTTAAAGAAAAAAAGAAAAATAATAATCCGCCAAATCTACATCTGACATCATGATATTGTGTATGCATAAATTCAGCTCCTTTGGATTTTACCACTTCGCAACTCTACCCGTCTATAGATCTATATAATAATATCAAGACATAAATTTTTTATTCAAGCCTTGTTTGCATTGAGATAAAAATGTGAGGACTTCACAACAGTTGGAGAAAAAAGGTTTTTGCAAATCCAACTGTTAAAACCCAATAAGTTGCCCGGGTCTTCAGATCATGTTGGGATTATGCAGTGGTCCAATTTCAGAAAACACTACCGTGAGTAGATATTTAATAGTTTAATTGAACTGAATTGGGTTTTACGGCACACCAACACATGAAAGGTCATATGGCGCCTAATGGAAATGAACATGCCAGGCTCATCCTCCATTTACATCAAGATAAAATATGCAGAAGGGGCCTAGAACCTTCCAACGTGCAGAGCTGCTGCATATTTTATAGTAGACACTCCATTTACGATGGAACCACGTTTCCAAGTTTGCATATGCGGTGTCCTGATGAAGACCTCAAATGAGCATGATAAAAAAATGATAACATGAAGCGGGGTCCAACCCCTCTGCCTCTAGCGGGATTTGCAGTGGTTGTTTTCTACCCCGGCAACCACACTGGGATATTTAATATACTGAGCAAAAATAGAAACGTCCCTCCCTGTTTAAGTAAAGATTTCCAGAAATCCAAAAGGGTTACAGTTATAAATCATAATCAAACAAAGTTTATTCATTTGTGGATCGATATCAATTTACTAAATCTGGCTAGCACGAGAACTTCCAGAGTGATACCCTGGCGAAGTCGGTAGGGGTCAAAATCAAAAATCACAAAATATCAGACACTCGTTACCGAGTATGTAACTTTTAGGACATCAAGTTTAATTCAGAATTTGTCACCTGCATTAATCTTTAAAATGAGTGTGACCACCATTTGCACGAATACATGCATTCGATTTATAACTGTAACCCTTTTGGATTTCTCAGTATAGTTAAGCAACAATTTATTCAGAGTAATGTCTTGTAAAGTCCAGACTCTATTGTGCCCATCGCGTCAGGTCTACCTTGACGTGTTCGTTGGCGGACGGACTATAAACCTTAGAACTACACACACACACACGAGTAATGTCTTGTTGGGTGTCACATCAATCCACATCATATACATGTAATTTAAGGTTGTGGACACATGTAATACAGTTTCATTAGAGCTCTTTGAACACAAACCAAGGCTAGAATTAAGTCCTAGTTTCATGTACTAGTATTATACTATACTAGTGTTCATGTATTACTCGGGGGCGTCCGTGGCCGAGTGGTTAATGTCTCTGACTTTAAATCACTTGCCCCTCACCGCTGTAGGTTCGATCCCTCAGGGGCCTAGGAATCTTTATGTGAGGAAGCTATCCAGCTGGCTTGCGGAACGTCGGTGGATCTACCCAGGTGCCCGCCCGTGCACGAAAATTGCCCGGAGGGGCACCTGGGGTCTTCCTCCACCAATGGAAGCTGGAAAGTCGCCATATGACCTTAGCTGTTGGTGTGACTATAAAATCCAATTCAATCAATCATGTATTATTCATGGTGCAATATTACATGCAAGTGTTTATGCCTATGGTGCGAAGGTATGCCTGCTGCCAATCAAGTTGAGTTAAGTTGAGTTGAAGTTTTATGACACACCAACAGGAATGAAAATTACAGACTCACTTTCCATTAACATCTAGAAGGAATGTTACTGTTAAGTGACAAATGCCCTCGAAGTGGTTTTGACCTTTGACCTCTAAGTGTGAACTTGACCTTGGAGCTACGGACCTTGATTCTGCGCATGACACGTCTTGTTGTAGTGAGCACGTGTGCCAAGTTAGTTGAAAATCAGTCCACGACTGTCAGTTATTGACTGGACACGAAATAACTTCTTTTTGACCTTTGACCTGTCCTTTATGTGTGACCTTGACCTTGGATACACGGACCTGGATTATGCGTGTGACACGTTTTGCTGTGGTGAGCATGTGTGCCAAGTTATTTGAAAATCCGTCCAGGAATGTCAGAGTTATTGACCGGACATGATTGGACGAGCGGACGGTGCGACTACTATATGCCGCCCTTCGAGGGCATAATATTATGCAGAATAAGCCTAGCACCTTTTCACCTGCAGAACTAGTACGGCAGAGTTGCTGCAAATTCTCTTGTAAACACTCCATTTTTCGCTGCAGCCTAAATCAATTTCCAGTTGTCAATCAAAATCCATTTCAAACAATCAAATCAATACGATACCTCTGAGGAATATAAGCATGTACATCTTGATTATAATATGACCTATTGTCTATATACTCAAGACATCAACAATAGCTAGGGCAGAGATATTTAAGTACTGGCATTAGATCAATTACATGTAAGTGTTCATGTTTTAGGTACTTCATGGTGTTCATGCCAATTTTCAAATTTCTTAGAAATACATTACGTGTCCATGCATCATTTTATGGTGCAAATATTCGAAAAATGTTCATGTGTATACAACTCTGAACAAAAATATCACAGTTTATGGTTTACAATACTAGCTTAAAGCTCTACAAGCTAACTTTATCTTAAAGTAGCTATCCCGCCAACAACAGCCAATTTTTACAAGATATGTGCATTGTTTATAACTATATAAATAATTTACCCATTTTGAGAATCCACACTCTATAGCCACAATATAAACGGCTTTAACCAACTCGTAATTCATTTTACGTATATTCAATCACGGGTATTTTAAGAACCCGTGATAAAAAAAATTACTTTTAATCGGCACCTATACATTATTATATGACCAGAACACCTGGCACGTGTGAAGTAGTTTCAGTTATACTAACATCAAGAACACTGGTGTATTATATATCTCAGCCTAAATGAGATTCTTTATCACAAAGTAATCAAAATGTGCAATAATACGTAGTTCCGACATGCCAATCAAGAAGATTTGAGCCAATTAAAGGTACAATAGGTATTACACCTGTAAAAAAAGCACATGCTGTCCTACATGCTCCTCTAAAAAACACAATGGAGCACTGCCAAAAAAAGGCAATGTTTATGTGAACTTGACCCATGGCCAATTGAGGGCAGAGCGAGAAATTATCAAACTATAAATCGTCTACTCGATGCACCCCTATAAAACCGCAAAGAGCTAAAGTAAGCTCCTACAGTCAAATTATTCATTATAATATATGTATTAGCCAAAAAAAAATCAAACTAAATTTTATATCGAGATCTATTTAAAACTGACTTACAACTTTTCAGTAATAAATAAAATGTTCACAGGTGCTTTTGATAGTCATGTGGAAGCAATTTAGGTAGTAAAGAAACTTTTTTGTTTTCGAGGCGATCTGTCTGGTCCAGATGTGGCATACTCTGTGTTGCTGTATGCTGGAAATTCCTACTATATTCACTTTCCCAGGCTACCGTCTCTCTGGACATTTTCTGATTAAACAATGCCTTTTTCTTCTTTTCTCGTGCTGAGGCAATACGCTGTTTTTCTAGATTTTTCTCGATGAGTATCATATTACGCTTCTGGGCTCGCAGGGCTGCAGGGTAAACCTGGAAGAATGAATGTCATGATGTTATATGATATGAAGACAGTATGAGATATAACTACTGTATCTTGTTTTTTAGTTACATAAATTATAGTTACAATAGTTATCTATGATTTATGTTTGAGAAAAGGTCGATTTTGCCAACGAGACGACAACGGAATAAGGCCAAAGGCAAACAGGAAGAAATTACTTGTTGTTCAATGACTCAACACATTGTCTTACGTTATTTTAATCCACCTCTGACGGAGGGGACCAGAACTTGAGAAGTATAAAAGGGGCCATAATCTGGCTGTATGATGTTGTCTAATGATTATGAATACATGTGTGAAGTTTCAATTCAATATGTGAAGTCGTTTCGGAGATACAAGCTTACAAACTTTAACCACACTGCAGACGACAATCAAGTGATCAATATTATTCCTATAGTAAATAGGGTCCAACATGTCCAATATTTGTATTTCATTTTCTATCTGTGTATTATAAGAGCTTAAGAGTCATTTGATATAAAGCTTAGTAAAACTAGTTAAGCATGTCTAATATGGAACTACAAAGATGACAGCTGATCTGAATAACTAACATCTTAAATAAAATAAACACATTTACTCAGAAAATATCTTACTGCAGAAGTAGCCCGGACATTGAATGTTTTCTTGTCTCCGGTGATCCTGCTGTTTTCTCCACACCGTAATTGCCATAAATGGAGTTTGGGCACCTTCTCTACTTGCAGGTCTGACGGCTGGTGCTGATGAGGGGCGGGGTTTCGGTATTTTGTCGAGTCTGTCTGGGCGCTTGGGCTTTGACCTCTTGATGCATGCATTATCATTTGTATTCTTGGGTTTCACAAAGGTTTTACCCACTAAATAAGATGACATATTATTAAAGATACATGTACATGAAGCTACAGCCAAGAGTAAATGAAACAACAATCGGGAGATCTGGCCTTGAATTCACCAAATATTCTTGAGAATATTTTTAAACAAGTCCAAGTATGCAAATTTCAATCACACATATTTCTATAAGTTTAAAGGATAAACATTCATAAGAAGCTTCTATGTATAAATATGATAAATTCTAATAAATAGCAACTTCATACGATTGTTTATCTATGAAGGTCATGGGAAGTTTGTGAATGAAATTTTAGTACTTGAGCTCAAGTCTAAGAATAGTCTGAAGAATGGTTGGTGAATTCCAAACCAGTTTAACATATTTTCAAAGCAAACGTCTAAAAATTCTTTCGAAGCTTTAGTAAACTTAATGTTTTTAAATACCATAGCTGGCTTGTCCCTCTTGTTTTGGGACTGTTTTTCTAAATCTGCACGTAGCGGTAAAAATACTACTATAAAGTATTACATTAAAAGGACACTGCTTATGGTTAAGAATATACTGAGCATAAGCAAATAAGAGAAATAACAGTCTGATTTTTATTCACTGTTCAATGTATACATGAAATCATAAGCGTAGACCCAAATAAGTCTTTAGAAATACATTCGCAAATGTAAAAAAAAAGGTTTTATTTAGTGATTAAAAATAAAGGGGGTCGGCACGGTGTTGGGATGGTGTTCAAATGGTTTGGTATAGAGTCCTAAAGCCCCAAATATCCAAAACCGTAACATGGGTTTTGGATATTTAGGGCTTTAAGACTCTATACCAAAACATTTGAACACCATCCCAACACCATGCCAACCCTCTTTGTAAACATTGATGGGACCGCAAAAAGCCAATATTTACATTTCTGTTGCTCACGAGACATCCATTAACACATTAAGTTTTCATTATATTATGTCTTGCAGCATATAACTTGCACGCGTGTAGCTCAATTGGTAAAGAGCTCATTCATTATTACACAAAGAGGTACTTTTTTCTGCACCGCTATTGAATTCCATCAAAATTTATTTTTCTATTCAATCGTGGTAGATGTGTAATGTTTTTCAATTGATGTAATTATTTTATGTTTTGTAAGCTAAAACTTACGACTAATGTCACTTAAACTTTAAAGGAGGAAAAAGAACAGGAAACCCAGATATAAGAATCAATGGGATACAGGATCCATTCCTGCTAAAATGCCCAAATTCAGCACTGCTATACATATTTATATGTATACTGAACAAAAATAAAAAGTACCCCTTTTACTTTCCCTTATTATACAGACAGCAAAACAGGAAATAATAAATGCAGTTTTTGAGGGCGTAGGACAGCTTGAACAGCACTTTAATTAAACAATGTTTGATATTTTTAAGCACACGTCACTGATTACTAAATATTCCTTTAAACAGTTTAACATTTTGTCAAGCAATGTACTTTTATGGATGCTATAGAAACTTTAATGGGAGGTAATTTGATGATTTTTGGTAATCAAGAGCTGCTACCTTCACAATCGGTGTTGTTTTTCTGTTTTTTTCCATTTTTTTCGATAGTGCAACATTTAGAGAATATTGTCTTGTACAAATTGAGATAGTGTTAGTAGATTTTATGTTTTTACCAAAAATGCATAGTTAAAGAAAAAGGGGGATGACTCCCTTGTGTACTGAACTTTTCAAAAAAATCTTTTGTTTTGGTGATGGATCTAATTATTCTATATGCCTATGGGAATACCAGCAAAAAATAGGCTTTTTTTTTATGGGTATATTTATAAATTATTCAAAACAATGTCCACTTACAACTTGATTTGTTAACAGGAGCATCCTTAGATTTTGATGGTTCATCTTTATTTTCTGTGCACACATATTTATTCAACTTCTGTTTAGCCGACTTTCTCAAATCTTCATTCTGTCTCACTATCTCCACATCATTTGTCTCTTTCCCTGTTTTCACACTGTCTTTTGCTTGTGCTTCCTTTTTTTCCTTATCATCAACATCACCATCCTTGTCATCCTCAGGCTCGCTTTCCTCCTCAATAACGGCTATATCAGAAACGGGAAGTTTATCAACCTCTTCATCAGGCGTTAACCGTTCCTCAAGTTCGGAGTCTATGAGATCCCCATCCCAGGAGATAGGGGTGTGGGCACATTCTCTTTCTCGTCTCGAATGCCTGTAGTTGAGGTTCTCTCTATATACTGGCACATTCTTAAGCAGACTTGACACCTTAAACTGTTGTCCATATTCAGAACGTTTGTAAACCATCTTTAATCTTGGTCGCTCTCGCGTTTGTGTAATATCTGGGAAAACATAATTTACATGAATAATGTAGTCATCAAAATGAAAGGCTATATAACAATAGCAATTTCGAGGTCATCAAAATGCCAAATTTTTACAACATGATGTTGTTAAATCATATTTACCTCCATGTGTTGTGTTTATAATACTTATAAAATGCAATGGTGCCAATTAAATGAATAAATTTACAAATATACTAGTAAAATTGCCATAGTTATATGTATGTAATGATTGTTCTGTTCTGTCCAGGTAGCGCACCCTCTTCTCACTACTGAAACCTGGGTTTGATTCTGTTTCTCGACGCTGTGAAAGGGTACGGTGATTGCCCGCTCATAACACTTGGATTTTTCCCTGGGTTTTCCCCCGTTTCCTCCCACATTAAGACATAATGCTAATGCTGTCGTCCAAGCCCTTGGGAGTGATTTGTATCAGCTATGAATCTTGTTTTGTAATCAATGTTTAATAAATAAAGTTATTACTCTATTCAAAAATGTGGTAAGACAATATATATAGCAAATACAGGCTTTTCACCAGGCTAGTTTAAATATATATTAAATTATATTATTTCAAACCGGTCAATTCTTATTTACAACAATAATAAACTAGAACTATCTCTGAAGGCTATCTCTGAAGGTGACGAATACCTCCGTACACAGCGCCATAATTCTGTAATAAATCAGCCAATCAAGTATGGGTGATGTAGTGGGACATAGCTTCATCAGTTGTAATGAGTATATGAAGTTTGGGGACAAACCATTCAAAACTGTTTAATAAATGCTAGTAATAAAAGTGTTACGCGACGGACAAAAAAGTGTTATGCGACGCTGCGTCGCAACGGGACAAAAATGATCGCATGCTGATGTTATGCGATGCTGCTGATCGGGGTTTCCAATGTCCGGCTGATGATCAGTCATTTTCCCCAAAACACCCCTTTGTCACATAAATGGAATGGTCCTAATTCAAAGAAAGAACACTGCGACGTTAGGTTGTGACGTCAATAAAGTGTTGCCGACGCTGACGTCATTCGCTGATAATGTTCAATAAAGTAATTTTGTTTAAAATCATGCATACACATTATAAACCATACACATTATAAACTGATTTAAAATGTAATAAATAGATTATTTAACTGCTGTGTTCGATTATAGGGAAATCCCTCACTCGATGGTAGGTGACAGTGTGTATTGTTTTTTCACTCACTTGCATACGCTCGTTCGTGAAAAGAACCACACGTCTACCATCTCTTGAAGGATTTCCCTATAATCGATTGCAGCAGTTAAATAATCTCTATGTATCGGGTTAAGGGTAAAAGTAAAATGTTAGTGGATTAATTAGAATTTAGAAATCTTCAAGATTGCCGTTTGTGTTTAAACCAATTTAAAAAAAAGAAAAATATTATGGTTTTACATTCATTTCTTGGGGTTATAATTTGAAAAATATACTTCAAATTAACAATGTATGCACATTTTAAACTGTATTGTTCTTAAAATTCTGGATTTTAATGCAAGCTGCAAGCTTCTTTTCATTATAGTTCATGCTATTCTTGTATTTCAAGGTCGATAAATCTCATTTAACCATGAATTTGATGTAAATCAAACTGCATTTGAGGGTACATGTAGTAGATTGCATAATCACCAACAGCAAAAATTTAATTTTAAGAGTTCTTCAACATATTACTCGAAAATAGTTATTTTAGTTATGTATAATGTTAAATTGTATGCAAACAACCATAACTCGCTTACAACCATACTTAAATCAGAGCCATATACATCTTAAATAGACAAGTCTTCCCGCTACAGTCTGACCAGTAATAGTCTTATGCAGCATTTACTGAGAAACAAAAGTATTGATATTTACCAGGTTACCAACAAATTAATATTACTGCTTCATAATTCAGACACGAGCTTGTCTAAGTTCTACTGTTTGCTAGTTGTTATAAGAACCTCGCACGGGTGGGTATCCATTGAAGCTTGATAATTCATCACGAGGTATGTACTAGTATCCTAATTTTCATCGGAACCAGAGGCTCTGCCAATGTTACGATTAATCTGAGCCTTTTTTCGTCTTTTTTTGGCCTGCCGAGTCAGACACGTTATTGGTTCTCGGAGCCTCTATCTATTTAAGTTAACAGGGTTCGACACTAACGCAGGTCTGCTGGCCCGAGGCCACCTGACTTTCGGAAGAACCACCACTTTCCTAAAGCTTGGTGGCCTGTTGGGCCTGCTATTTTTAATTACGTTAAAAATATACACGATGTATAGAGGGCTCGAATTTAGCATTTTTTCCAACTGGCGTCTTTTTGCCAGTTGATTAAAACTGAACTGGCAAATTATAGCTCACTCCAGCAAACAATAAACAATAGCTCTTTTTCTTAACATTTTGACTGGTCATTTATGCCTGTAAACTATATTATGCCTAAATAGTTTTACTTTCTAGCAATATTTTAAACTAGAAGGCTGTTAAACACTTGCATAATATTGCCAGGGCTTCAAAAGTTTACTTTTAGTGGAGCGCTGTGGTCTAGTGGTAGAGCGTTGGACCCATGATCCAAAAGTCGTGGGTTCGGTTCCCGTCATTGCCATATGCGTTGTGTCCCTGAGCAAGACACTTTATCTGCATTGCTTAGTACTGGTTCTACCCAGGAAGACATCGAGAGTGATTCAAATAAGTTCATAGAGCTTTCGTTACAATCGATGTAAAATAAATAAGTTTAAACTAAAAGTTTACTGGCATTTTGAAAATATGACTGACAAAAATTAAATGTCAGTAAAACAGCTTAAATTTGAGCACTGAAATGCATCTTTCGATAGCAACTGTTTAGTGGTAACAGCTTGTTCAAACAACTAATGTCAAATTTATCAAACTCACAACAATCACCCTTTAGGAGGACATCAATTTTTGCAACTTAAATACCGGTAGTGGCCACACTCCCTCTGTACATTATTCCGGCAAGGTGCTGTTAAAGTATGCCATCCTTTTAGTCTCATTTATTTGATGTTTGGGGTACTTTTTTACATATGGATGTTTATAGATGCACCCCGTGATGTCTCACCGCGTTTGACCAAAAACTGTGTGGACAATTTCAGACCGTGTGTAAATGTTGCTTGTATGACGTCAATGCGCAAGACACCTATGTTTTTCCTTTCGAACAACGCATAGTACCTAGATTTAAACTAACGTATTTCATATAGAAATGCTTTTGGATTACGATTTTAGCGTGAAATGGATAACAAATGATCATTTCTTTACTTTAGGTACATGTAAGTTGTACATTTATAAAATGCAGTATATTAATACATTTAAACGTGACTGTTTACATACCGTCTACCGCAGAGTTTTGCGAAGAGAAACTCTGTGCTATTAGTCCACAAATAAAAAAGTCAAACGCCATCAAAATGCATGTTTGAGGACTGGAAGTTGCGCTCTCCACAATTATTAATATGACTAGCCAAAAGGGTGTTTAAAGCTGTCAGTCCCGTGTGCAGGGAGTGCTATTTCCTACATGCATGTTGAAGATTTTGCTAAACTTCTGTGTTAATCAGTGCCACACAAAGCCCGTAAACCCCTACACAAAAACGAGGCAGTATCGGTAGAAAGAGAAACATATTTTGCAACACATGATCTGAAATTACTAAGGACTGTAAATCAATGTTTTCTCTTGAACTTCTTCTTCTTCCATTTAAAATTATATTGATAAGGCACACTACCGTTTTGAGAGCTATGTAGAACCCCGTACCACTAGCCTAGTAGGTATGTTTGAACTATAACTACATAACGGTCGTGAATATTTCCAAACTGTACGGACAAACTGTACTGTACCCCACCCACTTTCTTCATAAAATATGTTCCAACATGACTTGTTCTTCCCGCTGATAGGATTTTCAGTATAAACAATCATATCTGTTTGCTTTAGTTAAAAACAAGACAAAGGTTTCAATATGTGAGCTCGCTGAATCACATTAAATGTGCGCCACGTTAATAGCATAATTACCTTGCAACGAAATAACAATCAAAAGTTGCTGTCAAAATCGTCCATGTTGTTATCTAATCACGTGACCAAACAAAACCATGCGCAGCTGTGTGCAGGGACTGTAGACAGACGTAATATAAACGGGTCCTCCTGTGTGATAGGCCTGCAGCTGTGCGAGATGGCCGTGCAGACTTCACCAAGACTCAAACAAAACAGATGACTGAAATCTGGACTGTAGTTTGTGTTAAAGGACCATTGAACTTCTCTCTTTGCCCGATATATTTTTGAAACCAACCTTCGCATGCGGTTAAAATCAAACTTTTTACTGAAATTATGGAGTACTCATGCTAAATGTGCCAATTATTCAATAATCACGGGCAATTTCGTGAAACATGCAAGTAAAAAATGAAAATCGAAAACTTTGTTTTAAAATCACAGCTGAGACAAGCTGAGATTTCCTTATTTCAGTTTATCACATAACGTCCCTTGTTAGCAGTGTCGAACACCCATTTAATATTCTGTTTTATCATGCAGATATGCACTTTTCTGGCTTATAAAGGGTTGACCTATTACATTTTGCTTTATTGGCCTCTGACCAATAGAACAAATCAATGCGGAATCCCTCGGCGTTTATTGTACGTAACGTTATCTGACGTCATGCACGTAACGTTGCCTGACGTCATAAAACAAACAAAAAAACAACAACATGGCGGCGTCCTCGATAAGCGTAAGATTCTGAGAAATAGGTAATAATAGTAATTCATACAAAAAATGTGGATAATCTACATGATAAATAGAATATTATGTCAGTGCCTTTTACTATCAAGTTTATTAGGCTCGGCACGAAAACGAAGAATAGCTCGGCAGAGCCTCGCCATTCTTCGTTTTCTAAGCCTCGCCTAATAAACTTGATAGTAAAAGGCACTGACATAATATTCTCTATGTATTACACACGTGTAACACAACCTGGAACGATTTTGATTGGTTGAGTTAAACCTGTAACACTACGCAAGTTTATCAGCTGAAACGTTATACAAAACATTGTTGTTGGTTTGTTAAAAAGTTGGCGTAGACTGCTATTTTGTAAAGAGGTAAAACACGAACTCTTTTATACGCAACGTAATGTGTGAGACGCGACGTTACGACGTCACATATTTTATGACGTTTTGGCGCTAAAGTGTGTCTGACGTCGTGGCGGTTCTATGTCCATCTGAATTATTTTTTTATGAATTTGATTGCAATGTTATGTGATAAAAAAGATCTTAAACTCGTTCCCATTTCATATAAGATTTATGAAACTCGTTATGAATTATTTGTAATTTTAACTCGCCAAAAGGCTCGTTAAAATTAAAATAATTCATAATTCGTTTCATAAATCTGATATGAAATGAGAACTCGTTAATATCCTCTATATATAAAGAGCAATAACAATGTCACGTTCGCTTCAATTTTGTGTGGAAATATCCACGATCTACTTGATAAAACCTTCCAATTAAATTTGATGAAAACCCGAAACCGAAAACAGTTCTCGTGTCCGAACAAATTAACGGTTCATCCCAAAGTGCGATTGCCTGACCTTTAGTCAGTCATCCTATACGCTTGGCTGACCTTTGGCCAGTAGAGCCAATAGCTTAATAATATATACTCTGTAAAAGAAGTTTTGGACCATGGCAGTGTTCGAACCCGTACAATGATCGCTAAACCATGACATTCGACCTTAACCCTTATTATCTCAGTTGATAATTCACAATAGATCAACAATCAACAATAATTATCGTTTACAATGAAAGTTTGCGAAAAGATAATAATCTTTTTATTGGTTACTCGAATGTGTCCGTAACTGTTACTTTGTATGGACTTTGCAACATTTTTGACAGACCCTTCGTGTGTTCGTGATATTTTTTTAAAATCAAATCTTGTTTGGAATTTAATATTTCTGGTACCAAATTAACCGGGTAGGGTAGACCTTCGTTACTAAAAAAAAATACTTAAATTTTGTCTACTAGTTTTATTTTTATATGACTTTATATACCCTGGTCCAAAACTTTTTTTACCGAGTATATATAATATATATATAACGCTGCTTCGTATAATGTGTCTGTTGTTGGCTGTAGCATGCCCACTGTTAATGGCCATTTCATGTTTCTTCAAATAAAATCAATGGTTCACATTTTGTAGGGATAATAGGAAAAAACGGAAAAATAATGTACTGAAGAACCACTGTACATATGTCCCCACTTGAATGATTACAATGGCTCCGTCCTGGGGTTTACGACGTGTGTGTCTATAGATGCATATAGTGAAAACTGTTACAAACTCTTCATCTAAAGAATAAATTTCCATCTTTTGACAGTGTCTTTCAGACATAATCTTCAAACATTAATAGTTTGAATACATATGGGTTCCTCGGGTCCAACGTTTGTATAAAGCGATTTATAAAAAAACAAATCTACTCTGAATTCCTTCGACATATTTGTCAAAGTTTTTTTTTAAACCATTTTTTACGCCACTTTCATCCAAATCAACTTCACAATTGCACATTCTCCACAGTTCACATGGATTATCGTTATAGTTCGGATCACTTGTTCATATTTGGACCTCTTGTTTGTTTTTAATACCGCCATTTGTCACACCAGATGTGTTTTGAGTGCACATGGTAATGAAAAATAAAATACGTAGCTTGAGAATAAAAGATTTTATTTTAGAGAATTAAAGCAACATACAATGTTCATAGACAAAATATAACAATCAACAGCATTGATAAATACAATTTATATGCGCATGATAGTATTGATGCTATTAAAATGTTTACATTATGACTCAAATCGAACCTCTGCTTTTGAAGGTTTTACTGGGTTTATTGGAGTGAACAATTTCGACGACGCTCTTAATGTATATTGCTTTATTGGAACAGGTATGAACGTTTTTTGTATAGTGCTTTATTGGAGAGGGTATGGAAGTAGAAACTAGGTATACAAGCCGAATAAAAAATGTAGCGTTCAAAGAACAGTTTCAACTCTAATAAACAAGGTAGCTTTAATAGGCAATATAACACAACAAAGTTGACCATGCATATTTGAATATAAAAAACAACTTTCGTGACGTTGTATAGTGCTATAACGGAACGAGGATGGACGTTTCCATATAGCGTTAAATTTCAATTATGAAAGGTTTCGCTTAGTGCTATACTGGCACGACTATGACATCTTTCAATTTTAACGACACTCTTACGCATAGTGTTATATTGGAACGTGTATGAACGTTTCGGAAAGAGCTAATATGTAATGAGTATGAACTAGCTCTTTTGTATAGTGCTGTGCTATACTGGAACGAGTGTGAACACTTCAGAATAGTGCTATATATTGGAAAGTGCACTTTTGTATTGTACGATGTTGGAGGGAGTAAAGCAAATCTGCGTAAGGTAGAGGGAGCATGAACGCATTCGTAAAGTACTAATATTGGAGCGTATTTAAAAGCCTTCGTATACTACTATATGAGCGTGATTATATTGACTGACATTCACCCTAGCGTTTGTTTAGTGCTGCTGTGTGGCATAAACGTCTGCTACTTT
The DNA here is from genome assembly GCA_037043455.1 of Cyrtodaria siliqua. Classification (NCBI taxonomy): domain Eukaryota; kingdom Metazoa; phylum Mollusca; class Bivalvia; order Adapedonta; family Hiatellidae; genus Cyrtodaria; species Cyrtodaria siliqua. The sequence continues at coordinate 15,491 of JAWPHD010000836.1, forward strand.
TCTCTCTGGTACGTACTGGTCCTTTGGGATCATCAAGTCCAAACGTTGTGGCTTTAAAGTATAATAACGCGTAAGTGGGTGCGTGACACGTGTATGCATTTGTTGCTTACAAGGGATCCCCTTTTCAGTAAGTTTTGTATAATGCTATACTGAAACGAGTATGACAGCTTTTGTATATCGCATGAAAACATTCGTATAGTGCTATATTGGATCTAGCTTAAATGTATTTGTATAGTACTATACTGGAGCTAGTATAAACGTATTCGTAGAGTACTCGATTGTCACGAGTGTGTAGTGCTATATATGAGCGAGTGTGAAAGCCTTCCTAAAGTGCTATATTGAAGCAATTATTAATGTGTTGGAGTAGTGCTATATTGGAACATATTAAAGCATTCATACTGCATTATTGGAATGTGTTTAACGCTTTCGTATAGAGCTTTTATTGGAGAAAGAAAGCTTCGTATTATGTTATATTGGAACGAGTGTGAACGATTTTGTGTATAGTGCTATTTTTTAACGAGTATGAAAACCTTCGTATTGTGGTATATTAAAACAACTTTTCGTTTAATGCTATTTTGGAGTGTCACAAAATGTATCAGTACCTTCAGTACTTTGATTCAGTGTGTATTGGTTTTTTAGTCGGTGTAGTATACTGGTTTACCTTTGTTACGGGTGAACGATTTTTCATCCAGGTAATAAGATAAAGCTTTACATGTAGATAGTTTTAAATATGTGTAGTGGTCATTCGCTAACTGGACAGTAAGCTGAGAACATGTAGATTAGAGAAGAGGTGTACATGTGTTGGTTGGAAAGCTGAAAGTAGAAGTCTTCAAAGTTTCCAGAATACTGTAAGTTTTCCCTCTGGCCATGTAGCGTAGTATAGGCATTTAATTCGCGTGGAATGGAATTTCAATTTTGCTTTTAATTATTGCTGTATAGTAGTTTATTTAGTCCCCTCCTTTTAATTTTGTAGGTGGCTATTATCTGGAGTCCGAGTAGACCATAGAAGGCAGAGAGGGCTTGATAGTCAGCAGCCAAATACCCTAGTCCCATTTCGATTCCACGTTTCCCCAAAGGAGTTGTGATATTAGACGGAACCCTTTTAAACTACACCATGGTGGTAAACCGAATTGGCCAGTTGAGAGGAGACATAACTTTCACCATGTGGGGTCCTACCAGTCTAGAAGCTGGCGTGGTTTTAATGTGTTTTAATTAATTTTATCTTGTGGAACATGGTAATGCCTATAGTAGATGGAATGTGTGATAGCACATGTAACTGTAATGAGTCAGTTGTGCCGATACAGTGTGGACACATTTTATTGGTGAATTTGTAAATATGTGGCGTAGTTGAATTGGTGATGCCTGTGTGGCAAGTAAAGTGTAATAGCGTGAGTGTTAACCTGTGTGGTTAAGTAGAGTTATTCCTTGACTGTCTGTCCAATATAATTGGAATAAGTAGCCTGTGTGACAATGTGTAATTAGCAACCTGTGTTGTTATTTCACCGTGATTTTGCCTGTGTGGCTAATTAATTTCCTGTGTGGATAAACTCAGTGAACTTTCCTGTGTGGATATTTTGACAGTGTAAACTAGTGACGAACTGTGTATGACTTGTGCAGACTATGGTGTAACGGTGTTTTATTTTAACATTGAATACATTTGATAAATGTTAGTAGTTAGACTTATAATCAAGTACATTCGTGTAATAGTGTGATTGCTAAAGTTCAGTATGGTGTGTCAGCAATATTATACTGGAAATTGGATGTATATGCTGGAAATATAGTAGTGAAAATATCTATTGTTTTGTCAGTAGTTGCATTATCCATCTGCTATAAAAGAATCTGGGAGCACGATTATTGCCATTATAAATTATAGTGGAAATAATTGTGACATGGAGAAAACATGGACGCTTTCGCAATTTATGAATATGAATGTTTTTGTATTGGTATATAGGAACGAGAATGAACGCTTTTGTCTAGTTGTATATTGTAAATGTATTAATTTCAAAGCGTTCGTATAGCGCATACTTACCATGAGTACGAACGCAATCGTATAGTGCTATATCGGAAGTAATATGGAAGCTTATTATATTTTTATCAACTGTGGAGGAAACTACATATAAGTAGAAAATGTCGAAAAGGGTGACACAATAACACGTACAGAGAGAACATATTAGTCTACTGTTGGAGGGTGATACAATAACACATACAGAGAGAACATATTAGTCTACTGTTGGAGGGTGATACAATAACACATACAGAGAGAACATAGTAGTCTACTGTTGGAGGGTGACCTACTGTTGGAGGGTGCCACAATAACACATACAGAGAGAACATATTAGTCTAATGTTGGATGGTGACACAATATCACATAAAGAGAGAACACATTAGTCTACTGTTGGAGAGTGACACAATAACACATACAGAGAGAACATATTAGTCTACTGTTGTATGGTGACACAATAACACATACAGAGAGAACATATTAAGTCTACTGTTGGATGGTGATACAATAACACATACAGAGAGAACATATTAGTCTACTGTTGGATCATCTAGTTTAAGCCAAAATAATTTGAGTATAAAATGTACATGCGCTGTTTAAATAAGTCTTTTAATTGTTTTAATCATTTGAGCAATGAAAAACACATATCTAATCTAAGAGTCTATTCTCTCCGGTAAGGAGACAGATTACTGAATATTGTTATTTATTTTCTTCAAGTGTTTGCATTCAGTTTTCATGTATTAGTTATATTTATTTAGATATTTACAATATTTGTACCTTATGTTTGATTATAACTTTCCAAAATCATTTGCTTTCCCCTTCTTATGCAACACATACTGGCATTGAAAATTAGGAAATACACACATTATGCATCAAGGTATCATTTAAAGTGTGTCTGCAAATGCCAAACTTGTTAAGACTAAGTCAATCGATGCACACGCTATTGTTTTAATTCAACTTAATGAAAAAAGACATGACTTCAAACAACCATCAACTAACAGAAAACTTTGCTGTAGAGTTCAGCATCATTTATGGAATAACAAATATGTTCGAGTGTGCAGTTTCAAATAAGCCACAATACGATATCGCTCTAACGGAGAACAGGATGTCAACACCGTCCGCAGGGATCGTATCAACAGTTAGGTCAATCACAATGTCGGTATCAGTTGTTTCTTGCCATTGTACTAGATCTCCATCTCCTCCATTACTCATCCCAACTGTCACCTCGAAATACAACGGATGTTCGGCCTGAAAGGCATCCTTCCAGAAGGCAGAGACTGTACCACGGCTTTTATTCCAGCTTGTTATGATGGAGGTTCCTAAAATATACAACTTCTTATCACAGTCGTATTACATGTTATAAATAGTTTTTTCCAATCCTTAAACAATACGTATATATAGAAAACAGAAAATTTCAAAATTCTAGAAAACAGAAATAATGAAACTTCTCAAAAATTGCACTTGTATGACTAAATGTATTTCAGTTTGTCGCAGCAATACATATTTCTATAGAGTTATATTTCTGTCGTTTTTAAAACTGTATTGCATATATAAAAAACAATAATTTCTGAACAAAACATTTTACTATTTAGCATTATTACTCGGGACATTTCTGTACGTGTATTACCTGTTAGTGTCGGTTTTCGCGTCAACAATTGCAAAGTTGCAACGCTTTTCTGACTATACATCTGAATTTGGTTTATAGCCGTCACAGATACAGTATATTCGCCATCTGGTAACTGGAGATTTGTAAAACTGGCGTAGGTAAACCCCTCAGTTGTACCAGCCACAAGTTCGTCAACATGAACCCCGCTACCATCCAAGGCAACCTGTTAAAAGATACAATTTAAACACTAGAAAATAAAACAGCTTTCGGATGAAACGTGTACCAGGGGGAAGTACAATTGTAAGTGAGCATTACAATGAATTTTATCAGCTAGGTTTAGCCGAACATTGAGACGTACCATCATCACTAGTTTGAACTGAAATGGGAAATTAATTGACTTACCATTACACATGAACGAATTAGCTGTCGTATGTAAACTGCTTCAACAGAGTTTCGGTAACTACACATAACGAAAATTTTCATAAGAACCATTAGAAGTAAATGACTCAATGATTCAACCAATAAATACTGAAAGATGGATCCCTTGGAAGCAACAAATACAAACAAGAGATAAAAGTAGCAGACTCGGTTTTATTGAGTCTGTTCATGCGGGTAATGTAAAGTGCAACACCTCTTACGCCTCCTAGCACCGATATTTTACTTTAAAGCCACAAAGAATGGGCTTGATGATGACAATGGACCAGTAAGTAATAACACTACTGTGCACACCTTCCATGGATGGTGATGAATGTAGTATTCGAATACCATTGGAGTAAAGACACGCATTCAAAACAAACAACAGTTTCAAGGATACATAGAAGAAAATCATGCGATACCACATTTATAGAAGTGTTAATGATTCCACAACAAGGGTTGTATATTATACTCCTACCTTATAGATGAGATCTATATAAAAATGAATTGAATTGAATGTTGTTTAACGGCTCATTAACACAGTATAGGTTATTTAGAGCCGCCCCAGAGAGGGGTGAAGGTTCATAGGAATCCGGGAACCGTGCCCTACTCTTATTATGGAATATATTCCTATGGTTCGTTAACATGCTCGGAGGGTAGACCGATACACGGGACCGCCCGGTTTACGTCCCCATCCGAAAAATGAAGAGAATCGATATGCTTTCTTATCGATTTTTCATAGTGTATCAGGAAAAATGAAACATATACGACCCATGGAATCCGTTTAGCACTACATACTTGTCACATTTATGAGACATTACAAAATAATATCCAGGGGTTCCATTCATTCGTAAGCCTTTCTGAAATGCGTCTCTTAAATTTTCAAATCTTGCGATAGTTGTTAAAGCTCCACCCGCTGTGGATGTTGAGTAGAGTTCTGGACTATTTAACAAAATGTAAATATTTGCAAACAATAGAAAGTGGATACCTACCAGATAGCTGTCTATTCCTTCGTCATTCCTAAATCCGGTCCATCTGAATCGTACTTCAGACGAGTTACCATGGTATACACCTCGGACTGGATACTGAGTTGGGGAAGTTGTCAACACCTCTAGCAAAACACCCTCCATGGACGGTGACGAATGTAGTATTCGAATACCACTGGAGTAGCCAGTATTTGTCAGACCTGCTCCGTTAGTACATTTTACAGTTATATATAGAACCGCATCTGGTAGGCCAACACTGTTGAAATCAGCAGTGGCGTAATCTTGTCCATTTTCGACACTTACAAAATTCTGTACCGATATGTCACCAGGTGAGGTTCCTGTATTTTTAAGCAAATACATATATTAATTAAAAGGCTTCAAAGAGACGAAAGACATGTTTACATATTCGAAATATGGAACTGCATACAGTGATAGTTAAATATACCAAATGTATACTGGTTGGTTAAACTGTACATATAGTAGCGATTGACATGTCCATGATTCGCATGCCTTTGCTCCATATACGTGCAACAGTTTAAGGACCTATTTCCCAACACTAAATGATCAGTGAAAAGGCATGGAAAGCTTGCTTATTTACTGCTAACATGCTACATGACCGATTAGCTCAGGAATATACATTGCAGCCCGAGTAAAGTTTTCTCTTTGAAAAACATCGATATAATGAACGGTATCTAGGGTATAGCAGTATATAATACTGCAGACTTTACTTTTATCGAGAAAAACAAGCTGTACTAAATACACAACTTTGTTAATTCATTGTTTTTAGAAGAACAACACATCAAAACACAACTAATGAAACATCTGCTTTTATGGTTTCATACAAAATATGTGTTGGGAGGGCCTCATCAACTGAAACACAATTGAATACCGTCATTTCCTCCTGAACATGTATGCCTAACAGTGACTTACAGTTACCTTTTTTTCTCCTTCCCCAATTACAATAGGCTGGCAATAGGTCCTTAATCATCTATGAACTAGGACTACGTACACTACTTGCTATCAATTACATAAACAATAGGCTGGAAATAGGTCCTTAATCATCTATGAACTATAACTACGTACACTACTTGCTATCAATTACATAAACAATAGGCTGGAAATAGGTCCTTAATCATCTATGAACTATAACTACGTACACTACTTGCTATCAATTACATAAACAATAGGTTGGAAATAGGTCCTTAATCATCTATGAACTATAACTACGTACACTACTTGCTATTAGTTACATAAACAATAGGATGGAAATAGGTCCTTAATCATCTATGAACTATAACTACGTACACTACTTGCTATCAATTACATAAACACGAACCAGTGTCTACCAAAGATGATCTAGGCCTACAATATACACAATAATTTACCTATAGCCCATTTACATTCCTCCACCCCAGATTCTGGATCTTCAACCATCCAATGACCAGAAATTGATGAAGTGTCCCTTTGAAAGTCAATGTCCTTCCCTGAAATATTATTAAATAAAACAGATTACATGATCAACACTTAATATATGTTTAAACATGTAGCTGAAGAAATATAATACTCTAGATTAAGATTATAATTTAGAACTTATACGAAAAGGTATTTTTATAAACAACAAATATAACTTAATGTAGCGTTATGACTGTCCAATAGTATTACCTTTTTCTAATCCATCGTTCACATACAGAAAAAATGGAGGAGTAAGATCAATGCTGATGGGGACAGAGTAGCTGACAGTCCTCAACCCAGCCCCGTTGACGGCCACTACAGTAACATACACCAGTGTACCGTGCACAAGATGCAGTGAATAGGTATAGGCAAACGTCCGTCGACCCACACTGGTGAATTCTTGTAAATGTGTACCACCCTCAACAGTACCTGCAATCAAATAATGATTGGAATACATTTACATATAATTATTGGAATAAAGTTGATTTGAATAAGTTTGTGAACACTTGGCAACACATTAACAAACTGGTTTTAACTTGACCAGGTAAATAGTATTAAGCTAAGTATAAGAGTCTTTCTTCAACAACATTTCGGAATAGTACTTGTGTCAACTGTTAGTTATTATTTGAAAATACACAATATTTGAATTTACATCTACGATTTTGTATATTGCCGTTTGCGATTATTTTTTGGACCATTGACATTTTTTTGTGTCACATATACTGAGGATCAATGCAAACGCTCCAGTGGAGTTTATGGATGTCAAATTTTATTGCTTAAGCAATTTATAATAATAAGAGCATATCTTGAAATTTAATGTATTAATTAACAGTTGCAAACACTATTTGTCTCAAATTCCCAAACTTGTTTTATGGTGATCAATTAGTCACATGGGTGAAAAACAAAAGTCATGTCCAACAGTTTTACCGTTCCTAGGAAATCATCCCGACATACGTTATTTCTGGAAGATAAAGCCAGGCCACATTCAGCTAGAGTTACAAGTGACGATATCTTGCTGGAATAAAGTGGTGTCGGGATGATTTCATTTGAACGGCAAAACGGTTGGCCATACCCGGTATTAAAATGTGTTACTTTAATATTTTACCCAGGAAATTAATTGATCACTATACAACGTGTTCAGGAATCTGAGCCAATCAGTGTTTGCAGTTGTTAATTAATATCCTTCAATTTCAAAATATGCACCTTTTATTATAAATTACTTTAGCAATAAAACTTAACACTCATAAAATCATTGACCCTCAGTATATTTCTACGGGACTTTATTAAATGCCGTTTACTTGCGTTCTTACATACTAATTAAGGCATACATGCCATTACTATACCTATTGCCCAGAAGTATTCAACAATACCGCTCTCTGGATCTACAAAACTCCAATCTGCGTGTATGGAAGACCAATCATGGATGAACGTGGTATGTACTTTGACATGGCCTGCAATGTCAGCGGTTTCTGTGTCGTGTAGGATGTAAGGTTCTAGTTGTATATTGTCAATGGCGATTGTAGTGTGACTGTTAACAGTTCCGATCTCCATAGTGACGTTGGGCGCAAATAGATTAAAGAAAAACACATACGGTTGCCAGGCGTATTTTAACATATTTCCTGTGCCTTCGGCGGGTTTCTCATACAAGAGAAACACATGTCTTTCATCGTTTATGTCTACGAAGCCTTCATTGGATGACAATAATAGGCTTTTAAAGGGAACTGCGGAAGAGGAAAACTTAAGACGATATCGTCCATTTTGTGAAATAGTAATGATTTGTGTGACACTTCCACGTAACAATAAACCCGTTTCTCCATCTGGTACACTGTGAAGTGCTCCGAATTTTGTTGAAACTACACACGTGTCGATGGTAGACACCCATTGAGCTGGTGAATATAAGTCACAGTCTGTCAGCACCTTTGTACTGTTTGCTCCATACGAGTCGCTTTCTGTTTCAAATGATGGATTTTCTACTACATTCAGACCATACCCCACTTCCTTTGACCTTACAGGAGGAGATATATCAATAACGATTCCATTAGAAGACACCGTCTCAGAAGTACGGCCCACGACATCAATAGCTCTTACTTCTGTCACAAGAACAGACCTTGTATCAGAAAAACAGGTATATAGTATGGTTACCCTCATTAGCTTGAGATTCATTTGTATTTAAATGTAATGAATGTATAAACTTTTTCCTTGAAAGCTTGATCATTTATTACATGGCATAATGCGTATCACATTTTTCGAAACAATATTGTCGATAATAAAAGCAAAGGCTAATATAGCCTTTTTAATAGCTATTTTTATACAGTTTCTTTGTTACGTGTACACAGTTGTTAGATTATATTTTATTAGTAACTATACCTGACTTAAAAGGTGTCGATGTTATATAATCACGTTTTGTTGCCATACCAACAGGTGACATGGGCTGGATATCACACTGACCAATAACTGAAGAAATGCAACATTCATAAGTCCTAATTCCAGAATCCTTGTCTGAAAATCCATACCAAAACGACGGAAGATTGGTTGTCGAATTTATTGCATGCATGTCCTTTAATGCTGAAAATAAATATAAAACATACCTTTAATACCAACACAGTGTGACGAAGCATTGTCGAATTTACATCATGAATGCTCCTTAATGCCTTAAATTAATACACAATATTATATTTATATGATATAACGCAAACTGATTTTGTGTATGTTGAGTAAGGTATAACTTTTAAGCGCATTTATTCAGACTAGGCTCGATAATAAAATACTGTTTTCAAATATATTATTAATATATGAGGATTTAAAACTTTTAAAGAAACGTATGGATTGATGGTAAATTATATCAAACTTCAACCAAATACCTACAATTGGGCATCGTCTGTAACAATCATTGCTTGAAATTCTATGGATTAGACTAACTGTTTGTTACTTTTCAAAAATCCAAGGGCCATAACTCCGGAATTATAGGTGATATCTAGCAGGTTATCGAACTTGGCCTAGATGTTATAGCCATACACATTGTCCAAACGTTTCATCAAGATCGCAAAAAATCGTGAAATTAAAAATTCAAGGGACATTACTCCGGCATTATATGTGCTATCTGGCTAGTTATCGAACTTGACCGAGATAGTATGCCAATAAACATTGACCCCAAGTTGCAACAGGATTGGATTATAAATCTTAAAGTTGTTGAGCGGAAACTGCAAATATCGTTAATTTTTAAAAATTAAGGGGCCTTTTCTCCATTATGATAGGTGTGATCTGGCTGACTATCGAACTCGGTTTAGACAGTATGTCCATAATTATTGATCCCAAGTTTCATCAAGCTTGGATTATAAATGTGAAAATTATTGAGCGGTGACCACGATCATTTTCAATTTTCAAAAACACCCAATGGTCATAACGCCGGCAGTATACGTGCGATCAGGCTGGTTATTAAAAATGGCTTAGATAGTATGGCCATTCACATTGTCCTAAAGTTTCATCAAGATCGGATTATCAATATTAAAGTTATTTGACGCAAACAAAGTGGCGACGGGCTGACGGAACGACAGACAGTAATACAAATGTGTGATCTGATATTGACTATACATACATACGTTACTTATGTTAAAATGGATAATCTTATCCGAAATAGTGTTATGTGTTATTGAATAAAGAATATATTTTAAAACGCAAACATATAAGGACAAAATATAGTCATGTTTATGATTTGGATTTGTTTTATGATTTGATTTTCAAATTTCTCTTTTCATATTTTTTTTGTTTTTGCTTGGTTGTACTTCCATGGTGTACACAAATAAATGGCACATACTTAGTTGTTATAGGTCAAGAATCAAGCCGTTCGGCTATGGCGTAGTGTGCAGACGAGCGAGGTCATTCGATAGCAATACTATATACTACTGATGTGATAACATTACTTACCCTCTCCATCGTGGACAATGCCAGTTGATGGTGGATGGAGGTCAAGCATGAAGCCGTCCGAGTACTCCGTAGAATGCAGACCCGCTAGGTTATATGCCTGTACGACTGTATAATATTTCGTATCTTCTTCAAATGGCAACCCTGTTATGTCGTAGGAAGTGGTGGAAGAGGATAGATCTTGTCCCAGAACGTGCACATCACGACCTTGAAATTAGAATAAGCAGAATCATTATGTTTAACGTTTATATATGTAACTTGGCAGTTAAATTGATCATACATTGCACAAAGATGTAGCATACTTTGCCGACTTAAACCAAATTGAAACAAAACATTTTGCTTAGGACTCACACCGCATATTTTCTGATTTACACATACATTTAATTGACAATAGGTATTGTCGCATTAGACACGTTAGAGGCATAAAGCCATCGGAGTGTTAGTCAGCATTAGTATGCATATTTGCACTCTACATACCGCCTTGATAAGTGCTGATGTATACATGATATTTTGACAGACTGCCATCGGTGTTGAATTTATTTGTCCAATCCGCCTTCACATTCATGGTTCTTGTAATATAATCAACATCCTTCGTACCTCCATATAGTAACTCCTTTACCTACAACGGGTTATCATCGATAATCAAGAATAGCTTCGAAGATAAATTGTGTTCAGCTTCTTTTTTCTTTTTATTTGTTTGTTGTTTTACTTTAAAATAATTGAGTCAACAAATACTTTTTATTTTTATCATAAATGTTGAGACTAACCAGTTTTATTTTGAATTATGACCGTTTTGTAACGTTTAGTGCCATTTTTGATACAACTACACTTATATTCATACTTTATTTGAGATATTCACATATTATTAAACACATAGTTACTTCTTATTTGTGTGTCCAATATGTTACGTCTATTAAGCTACATAGTTAGCTAACTTCACAACTTAAACACATTTAATACATATTTTTAAGGTGTTTAATAGCCAAAATTAGATGCTCTTTATAAAACAAATATGTGTATGTGGGTCAAGTTCCCGCTATGATAAACAACCACTAATAAGACATACAAGACATTTACTGATTGGTCAGATTGATTACTACGACTATGTGCACATTACATCTTTGTTTCTTATATCGTCAGTGCTTATACTATTCATACTGGTAACTTGAAAAATTACATTGTCATTTATTTGTGCGTTATAACAGTCAATAACTGTACCTTTCTTCCTCTAATTGAAACTGGTTTCGGAGGTGTTGAGTATATTAACACTCCCGGGCTCTTGAATATCGCAAACGTATTTGCATCATACCACGCACGTACAAAGAACGAATATCTATCGCGTTCTGTCAGTGTCTTTCCTAAAATAATATAATGATAATTTTTTATTCAGGTTTGGAATACGAGTATATTTTCAACATTCTCTTGTTATATTTGTTTCGTCCAATAAACGACAGAAAAATAATATTGGATTTTTACAGGAGTTAACAAATGATAGCAATTTTTTTGTGTTTGTGATTTCACATGCTTTGCTTTTTATTAATTTTGTAAATGTTGTTTGTTTTAATTGCGTGTTTTTTTTTGTTATCTGTGAAAGAAATATAAAAAGATTGGACAGGGAAAGCAGCATTCAAGGACGACAGTCAACCACAAAACACAGAAACAAACACGCAAACAGACAAACGAGAAGGCAAAGGTAATAATAAATGCAAACGACATCACAAACACAAAAGGGTTGACACTAGGGCTACCGCATTGGAACGGTCAGTGGCAAAGTAGGCCACTGGGGGTTTGAACCGGTTCTAGGGTGCACCAAACCTCACACTTACCCTACTGTCATCCCATTAAAACAGGACAGTGTAAATAAAAAAATCCCCGCCATGATCTAATCTCTAACCAACAAGGCAGCATCAATAGTCAATATAAGTAAAACACAAATATGCTCGTGTAAATATAATACAAGCAAACAATAGCCTAGAAAGACACAATGAAGGTACTCAGTGACTTGGCCGAAGCCAGAGCAACAAGAGAACAATCCATTAAGGGCACGACAAGAAAGATCATAGACAAAAGAAAGCTACACATCCACATTTTTTGTGTTTGATAAGTATCATTACTTTCAATAAATGTTGAGATATAATTTATGTTCTAGCTCGTGCCACGCGCAACAAATATATGTAACAAATTAACAATATTCATACCGTGTTGATGAGTAAATACCCATGATGTGGTTCTACCAGCATCGTGCCATACTCTATCGGATGTTTCATCAAAAACACCCTTTGGGATATCGTACATTGTCTCACCAACACTCCATTCGTACCTGGAGAAAGTATGTAACAGTTGTTATATTAACCTTTGATATATGTTGTAACTTTAAACAAACCAATGCCACAACGATACAGTCATGTGTTCGTACTGTTGTGTACATACACAGACAACATTATTTAGGAAAGGAAAAACCACTAATGACGGTCACAATCAACACTTTAACAATTTGAAGAAACAATTATTCTAAAATATATTGTAGCGTTTGCATTATGTGACTCTGAATATACTAAATAAATGAACGAATACCAAAGTGGATCCAGTCCTTGGCGTTTTGCAATTGTCCAATTTGCCGCAAGAAACGAGTTGACAGGCGAATGCTCGACTTGTTGGCTATTTACAGGAAACGTTAAGTCTAAATAATCCATTACTTCAACGATGGCGTTACTGTTTGCTGAATAATAATAATATTAAAAATAATAATAATAATAATAATAATAATAATAATCTTCCTCCTTCTCATCATCTTTCTTTTTCATCTTTTCTCTCATCACCAGCACCCGGATGTTCCTTTTCCGAAATACTTAAATATTGATACTATCAGGCAAGTGGAGTTTTTATTTCAAATAAATAATGCCTGACTAAATTGAAACAATAACCCACCAGAAGAAACATCATTGCAGATTGCTTCAGCATTGTAACACAATTCTCCATGAGGTGCGCATGTGCAATGCCCATGACAGGTTTTAGATGTACACCTTCTTACCAGGGACAGCATTCCGCCATAAACCAAAGCAAGTTCAGCGTGAACAATGGGACTTCGTAGCCCAACCTTAAATGAAAAAATACTGCCTATAATATAATTATGTAAAATATAACTAAACGACATTGTTTTTTAAATGTTCCATGACTACATTTTATGACTTAAATTGTTCATAACTAAACTTTATATACTATAAAATAGTCAATTTAAATATGTTTGTAATTAAATTACTTACTATGGTGTACTCGGTATTTACATTTAGTTAGTATGTAACAACTTAAGTAATAAACATACCCCATTGGTAGCCCACATGCTGATATACACGGATTTGAATTTGCTCAGTGGCTGTGTCCCGACACTATGTAATTGCACCAATCCTTCATCATGTTCTACGCCGTCATATTTATGAGGCAAAATCGTCGACATATTCACTTTCTGTTGTAAATTTAAAGGACATTAAATATACGGCGCACAATTACGAATTAACCGTAAGAAGAACGTTCCGCAATATTTAACGCGGTAATGACTGAGGTATAGAACTAACTAAAATACAAGAGGCCCAAGAGGGCCTGTGGACGCTCTACTGGCTAATATGGCTCTTGTGACATCAATGAAGCGAGTGACTATCGTCTTAAAGAGGCAAAATATAGCATTTTTAACTGAATCAGGAGCCATAACTCTGCCATTACTGGTCCGATCTGGCTGGTTTTCCAAGTTGGCCAGTGGAGATAATAAAAACAAAAAAAAACATTTTTTTTAAAAAAAAAAATAAACATGTCTATGTAAAACATGTGACCCTCGGGGCGGGGCCAAATGTGACCCCAGGGTCACCATTTGAACAAACTTGGTAAAGGACCATAAAGTTATAATAAATGTAAAATATCAAACCTCTGGCTCTTGTAGTTTCCGATAAGAAGATTTTTAAAAAAAAAATCCTATATAAGTCTATGTAAAACTGTGACCCTCGGGGCGGGGACAAATTTGACCCAGGGTCACCATTTGAACAAACTTAGTAGAGGACCATAAGCTGATGCTACATGTAATGAGAGCTCTGTGCCTTGTGGTTTCAGAGAAGAAGATTTTTTAAAGTTTTTTCCTATATGTCTAAATGTAAAACATGCAAAACCTCAATATACAAACTTTGGGCCCCCGGGGCACGGCCATATTTTACCCGGGGACTTTAGTTGAACAAACTTGATAGTCTAGGCGTTGGCAGCAATCATTTTAAAAGAAAAACTGTTGAAATCTGTCCAGCGGTTCTGGAGAAGTAGATTTTTTTAAGTTTTCGACCATATATGGTAATGGCAGCCATCTTGGATGTAGCGCTGACCTAATTTTAACAAATCTAACAAGGATTCATCTAAGGATCATCCATGTGAAGTTTGGTCAAAATTAGGCAAGCGGTTTTTGAGGAGAAGTCGTTTGAAGAAAAGTTAACGGACGACGGACGACGGACGGACGACAGACGACGGAAGACAGACAACACACCATCCCATAAGTTCTGCTGGCTCTTGGCTTTTCAAACACATGTAAATAGGGGTATCATATTATAAACGAGAACTGTTAGTTGATGAACTTCAGCAATGGAACACGCAATACAAAACATTGCAGTTCATGATCATAACTAATTAAAATACGTTATCTTATTCCATTTTATTTAAACAAATCATTTCAGATATCAAATGGGTGTAGGAACAGAATATCGAACTTTATTGAAACATTCAGAATTTGATAATACCTCATTTAAATCGTTTGCCATATAGGAACTACCAATGTTAATGGTGTACGATACTATTCCAGAATGAACATCAGTGAAGCCTAGCCAGGCCAGGTCTAAGCCTATACTATTCCATGCCATCCACCCTTTTGGCTGACGACCCAATGCAGCTGCGTGATCGGTATTTATAGCAAACATACCTGCAATTAGTTTGTAATGTTGACAATCATGGTACAGTATGACTTTAGTCAAGAAATGGATGCACTAAATTCATGTTTATATCAAAGATCTGCATTAAGTATATAATGAATATGTATATAAATAAGTGCAAAGTTTGTAATACTTAAACAAACGTCTCGATTTAAACAATATATATTACACGGGTACTAAACATTGACTCTAGCACATTTTGGAGGTATATGAAAACGAGAGTCGATGACACTTCCGAGGTAGAGACAAAGATGAAAATAACAAAATAAAGGTGAGTTCAGCTCATTGTTTTTCATAATATCATTAATCCAACGATTTATTTCAAAAATCGGGGAATGCTATTCTAATTGTATGTGTTCAAAGTATGTCTAAGTTGCAAAAATATTACAAATTATTGTTTAATTTCACGCCTAGGTCTTTTATAAGATTGGAAGGTGTGTGTGTTTTCTTCGACAGATTGTACTTTTTCGGTGCATATTCTTATTCATTCATGGAAGTCTGGTGTTTTAATAGTGGAGATGAAAAGGCCATAATGTAATTATTAAACAGTAATGACATTTTAAATCAGAAAACAGAGTATAATGGATTTATCGTAAATTTTCGGCAAGAGGTAGAGTCAATGAGCCGGAGGTAGGGTCGATGACACAGAGATAGCTTCGATGCTTATGATGTACGGTGTTGGCATAGTTGGTATTTTGTAGTAAATTAACTATTGCATCAACCTACAATCGATACTATGCGATAGTTATACAGTTATATTTACATATTCGGATACATTATTAGTTCATTTTGGAGACATAATCGGAAAACGTTAAAAATGTGGTCAGTTTTAGCATCACATATCCTACACCAGTTTCGAACATATTTTTTTTTATAATAAGTAATAAAAAGTACTTGTATTAATTAATTCCTTTTAACTCAAATCTCGGATATTACAATATCATACTTTAGAAAGTGTGCTTTGGCACTGTGCATTAAAATAAAAGTATATGAACACCTTAGGAGTTTGAAAACATCAAATTATCTCATAATGTGTTCATTTATTTCATTTGTTATAATTTCAGATGGGAAAAGTCAGAGGGAAAACTAAACACGTACTTGTTTTGACATCCAAAAAGCATTATCATAAAAGTAAGAAATTAGAAATAACTTTAAAAAGTGATTCAACACGTTTGAAATCGTTTTGTGTTACGCGTTAGAATGTTAAAATCGTAGGTTATTCGCTTTATAAATGGGCATATGAAGCCCCTTATAACAGTAACTGCATACTAATCAAATGCATCAGAAGGCATTAGAATCGCTCTTTAAAATGATACAAACAAATATTTAAACAATTGAACATTTTAAACAAAATTAACCGAGGGCTGGGTCTTATAATTACTTGATATTATGTACTGCATGTAAAAAACTGACGTTGAGCAGTTTACCACACGTATGATATAGTTTACATGATACCGGCTTTAAATAGAGACCGCATTAAAAATGTACTTTGTATTCACTATATCTAATTCTTATACATATACATAAAAAAGGCATAAAAAACACTGATTCATATCATAAAATAAAGACAAAATAACTTAAAGTCACACTGTGTAAAATTTGGCTTCGCGGAGTATCGTCTCGTTGCCGAGCTCCGCGGAGAATCATTTTCATAAATTCGCTATATCTATGTCGAAACCCATATTTCCATGATCTAAAAGATTACTGTCTACGCTGAAATAACTTTCTTTGAATCTGCTCTCAATCCGCTAAGTATTAGCAGAAGTGAATATTAACCGAGTCCTTTTACCATTGACTCGGCACAATTAGGCACAATTATATTTTTATGGACTGATAATTAGAGCTGAAATGAATGTGTTTAGACAAATCTCGTGCACCTGCTGATGACGTCGATTACTGGGCTTGTAAATGCGAATTTCCTATTATTGCATCATGTATAGAAAACTAAACGTGTCGCGCTGTGTAAATCGTATCTTTCTGTGTTCCTGTCAGTTAAACTAATGAAATAATAATCACATATATTTTAACGTGGATTCAATGTCAAGGTAACCGCACATTTTTCTCTGTTTTTTATTATTAATTTAAACATACCGACTTTCTTACCGGTGGTTGGGGTTGGTGGGCGGAGTTAGGGATGGTGGTGGTGGGGGTGGGTGGGGGTGGAGTTGTCGTCCGTCGTTAATTTGCGTCTCGTTAAGACAATAGGCCTTCAATTACCATCTGATCTTTACCAAACTTTACCAGATTGTTAATGTCAATGAAAGCTCGGACAAGTTCGAAAATCAGTCAAATCGGACCAGTAACAGCGGAGTTATGGCCCTTGATTTAGTTAAAAATGCTATATTTTGCCCCGTTAAGACGATAGGAGTTCATTTTTTATCCGATCTTTACTGATTATAAAAAACAAATATGTTCGAAACTGGTGTGATGCTAAAACTGCCCACATTAATAGTTAATTTACTACAAAATACCAACTATGCCAACACAATATATCACCGTACATCATAAGCATCGACGCTATCTCTGTGTCATCGACCATACCTCCGGCTCATTGACTCTACCTCTTGCCGAACATTTACGATAAATCCATTATACTCTGTTTTCTGATTTAAAATGTCATTACTGTTTAATAATTACATTATGGCCTTTTCATCTCCACTATTAAAACACCAGACTTTCATGAATAAATAAGAATATGCACCGAAAAAGTACGATCTGTTGAAGAAAACACACACACCTTCCAATCTTATAAAATACCTAGGCGTGAAATTAAACAATAATTTGTAATATTTTTGCAACTTAGACATAATTTGAACACATACAATTGGAATAGCATTCCCCGATTTTTGAAATAAATCGTTGGATTAATGATATTATGAAAAACAACGAGCTGAACTCACCTTTATTTTGTTATTTTCATCTTTGTCTCTACCTCGGAAGTGTCATCGACTCTCGTTTTCATATACCTCCAAAATGTGCTAGAGTCAATGTTTAGTACCCGTGTATTAATACTTCAAGTTTCAATAATTAAAATACTTATACACCCATATAGTATTACAACTCACATGCTATCAAGGTCGCAAATGCAGCTAATGTCGTACCGACTGTAGTGTGATTCATAGCATAGAGGGAGTTGTGCTTACACATAAACGTACACTAGGAACCTGCTGTTGAACCGGTAGCGTCACCGGCCGATTTCATTCCACACATACCATTTTATTTAATTTTAGGAAAGGAACTATACACGCGATGTCTTTGGTTCCATTTAATCTATCATATTTTATTTGTTTTTGTATTTTATTGAAGTGCAATCTGGTTAAACCACACATTAAATGGGTTACGGTTCTAAAGGTTCGTATTTCATAATGATGCTTGCATGACGTATTTACAAACCGTTTTGCAATATAACGCCAGGGCTGAATTATTTGATCATAGTTGCTTTGGATCAACTAAAGATAAATATCAACTGTTTAACCTAATATATAAAACGATCACGATATGGAGACGAATTACTCCACGGTTAATTCAATATACCATTAACATAATGTGAAACCACCACTATCTGAAGACAAATTACCCAATGGTCGATACAATGTGCCATTAACATAATACTTATATATGAAACCACCACAATTAGGAGACGAATTGCTCCAAGCTGTTCCAAGATATCATTAACATAATGTTATATAAAACCACCACAAACAGGTGACGGATTAACTCCACGGTTGATTTAATATATATTTAACATATATGAAGTCAATATGGTTAGGCGACTCATTTAATATATGAAACCATCACGATCAGGAAATTAATTACTCTAGAGTAGAAACAATGTATCATTAAGTAATCCCTGTCATAAGATCATTTACTCTACGGTTGATAAAATATATCATTAACATCTATGAAACCATATCAATTGAACTTGTCTAACATTATACAACTGAACTGAATTAGATGTTATAGCCGCACCAACAGCAAAGGCCATATGGCGGTTTTTCGGCTCCCATTGGTCGAGGAAGATCCCAGGTGGGTGCCCTTTCGGGCAATTTTCGTGCACAGGCGGGCACCTGGGTAGAACCACCGACGTTTCGCAAGCCAGCTGGATAGCTTCCTCATATACAGATTTTTAGACCGATGAGGGATCGAACCCACAGCGGCGAGGGGCAGGTGATTTCAAGTCAGAGACTCTAACCTCTCGGCCTTTGTATTGTTGTAGGCACTGGGATTGTCGATACATATCATTTAACACACATCATTTTGAGTAAGATTACGTACCGTTTAATGGCGGTGTACTGTCGATCAAAACTCCATCTAAATTGGATTCTGCACACTGTTTTGCACCATTGCAAAATAACAATTTCACATCATAAACGCTTCCGTCATGCAAAGTCAGTCCAGTAAATGTATAGTCTCGAACGATTCCTGCCACCTAAATGAAAATAATGATCATCCAGTGTGTATTTTATCATGTTATATGCACCGGAATGAAGTTTTGTATGCCAGTATTAAAGCTCAACTGTTTACTGTTACATTGATGTGGTAAAGCCAGAATTATGATAAAACTAGTGCTCTCATTTAGAAATATCAAACTTTGTTAAGATACACACACTGAAATATATTCAAAGCACTTTCAATTTGTCAAAGTGTATCCAAGTGCTATCAAACCATAACTTAGTTGATGATAAGTTAAATGACAGCATGTATCCAACTACTATCAAACCATACCTTAGTTGATGATAAGTTAAATGTCAAAATGTATCCAACTACTATCAAGCCATACCTTAGTTGATGATAAGTTAAAGTCTCCACCAACATGCGACGATATTGACAGATACTGTGTTTCTATGTACGACTCGGTATCCTCTATGTTCCATGCCACTCTTATCATAGACCGAAGGATTGACGTCATCAAATCAAATGTTCCTATAGGAGATAGAGACAATGGTTCCACTACAACCGGAGGTGTGTCATCCACAATAAACCCGTTTGACGTTGACTCGACGAACATACCTTCAATAAAAGCAGCAACTTAGATTTGAATTATATATAGCAATCAATAGAACAACTAATCGCATGTCTAGATAGCTGAATGGTTAGAGAACTGGTGTTGGAAGTTAGATATCATGAGTTTGAATTCAGATTGAGGCATATTTTACAGTTACGCTTTATCCCTAACACATGCCAAATAAATAATACTATAATTACACAAATAAAACAGTCTTACTTGCAATGTTTTATTGTGGCTGACTTTAAATGGGACACTTTGAAACTAACCCTAAATAGTATAATAACATATAATGTGATATTTATGCAAGAAACTGATTTTATAGTACATATATGGCGATTTTTTTATTTACACTGTCCCGGTTTTTTGGATGATCTTATCGTACAAGTGTGGTTTGGTGCACCCTAGAACCTGGGTTAAACCCCCAGCTTTCGTTTTGCTACTGAACGAACCAAGGTGGTAGCCCTATTGCCAACCCTTTTGTGTTTGTGCTGTCACATACTTGCCTTTCCCTTGTTAATTTTGTTTTGTATGCTTGCTTATGGTTTACTGTTTTATGTGAAAGCTGCATTTCCTGTTCAACATTTATATTTTTAAAACAATATAAGCAGATCCGATTTCTGCTCAACCCAGACGTAGAGTATGAAGAGGGCGTGAGCGATAGCAAGCATTTTTCACTACTGTGCATGAACAGTCTTGATCAAACAGAGACGGCAATAATTTTTGTATTCATCGTGTTAATCGATCTTCAAATTTCTTCTTTTATACTCTTTTTTTATGCCCGTGAAGAGCGGCATATAGTAGTCCCACCGTCCGTCAGTCTGTCCGTCTATCCGTCAGTCCGTCCGTCTGTCCGTTCGTCCATACAATCACAACAAGACGACGTGTCGCGCACAAAATCCAGGTCCATGGCTCCAAAGTCAAGGTCACACTTAGAGGTCAAAGTAATTTCGGGGACATTTGTCACTTACAGTGACATTTCTTGTTTGTTTAATGCAATCAATACGTTTTTATTCCAAATGGTTTATTAAAATTAGCAAGGCAAAATGTTGACGTTATCTTATACTGCTTATAATAACGTAAATATGTTAATGTATAACCGTATTTAAGTATAAAACGAACCTGCATTATTATACGCTCTAATGGTTGAGAACAACCTTTTACCGACAGGGAGTGAGACATCTAGCTCCGTCTTTAGATCGAAGTTGAAAGCTTCCTCAGTTTTGTGTACGTTGGTCGCCGGCAATATATCGTCAGTACCCTATGTGGTTCGCACTCGCCACACGTAGTGAGATATACCAGACTGAGGATCGACAAATCCATACCACTTACAACCAACTTGTATTCTGCAAATATAATAATCGTCATTAGAAAACACATTTCGAACAGGTCATCAAATAGGCTACTATAATTTATTTCCCCGATAAATTAGAATGAGGGTGCGATTTCAGATCCGGTTTTGTCATTGATTGTTGAAAACCGTAAAAGCATATATATACTGGCTCAGACTTTTGCTTGACTCTTACGTATATATAATGTGTTTAATTTCATTAAATATTTATTTACTGTTTAATTTTGTGCAAACTATAAATTTATCATGCCGGTTTTATACACGATTTCAACTTGCCTTGAAGCTTGGTACTGTATATCTCTCCCTTCCATTCCGTCCAATACACGGCCTTGTATCGGTGGGCTAGTGTCAACCACGACGCCGTCAGATGTCGCAGATGCACACAGGTCAGCTGTATTGCAGGCCGTTATTGTGACATAATATCTCATTCCTTCTGCCAATCTTAACATCGAAAGCGACAAATCTGCTGACAGAAAACAAAACATACGAAGGTTATATAGAGGATATGTCTTGGATAGGAAAAAATGTTAAGCTCTTCATGTAACAGTGAGAAAACAAAATATGTTTACAAGTTTGAATAATCGAACTAGAAATGAAACATATCTGGTATTCACAATAAATTAACAAATGTTATGTTTATTAATACATTGCATTAGTCTAAAAATGTTTTTCAAAAATCGATGAGATATTTTGACAGTGTACCATATCACGACAAACAAATTGATTACTAACTGTATGACTTGATGTACATCTACTGAGGTGACAGTCAGTCCAAAGGCAATTAAATGAACATTACCGTTCCTAACACCAATCGGTTGCTTCACCAACACGTCGTCGCATTCTGGACACGACCCAACTCGGACGTAATATTCCTTAACGGTGCTGTGGGCATCATTAAAGTCCTCCCAATGTGACTCTAATGTTGACGTGATTGACACGTAGTCCACATCGCGATATTTGTCATCATCTTTACGGGGACCATCATATACATGTCCTGCCACAGGCGGAGAAGCATCGACTGTAAATGCCCACGATATCGCAGTCGTGTATAAACTGGCATTATTGTACGCCTGTAAAATAGTTGCCCAAACGAGCAGGATTATCAATAGAGAGGTTTGTTTAAATGTATCTTACTAGTTTTTTAAGATTGAGCAGATAATTAACTATTGATGGACAGGATCGTCTATTACGTTCATAAAATACTAACACGTTCCTCATGAAAGACATGCATAATGATATCTTCAAATTTAAAAAAAAGTAGAGAGCATTTAACAGTATTTGAATTTGCAATATTTCCTGAAGATGTTTATAAAAAAAGGATCTTCAAAGTGTTAACATTAATAATTTATAGAAACGTATATAATAACCCAATCCAGACACAGAGAGTTAGTATCATTCATTTTAATTGTAATCACAGAAAACACAAAGACATGCAACGCCAGATGACAGTTTTAAGATGCTAATTTTAATTAGATGCAATGTATTTTACTTATACGTGGTTGACATGGTTGATATGTTTTACAGTAAATTCAAATGTGGTAGTTTCTTCGATAGCAGTGGTTTTCGCCTCAATATGTGGTGTTTGTTGAATTATATGCAATGCAGTTACATCTATATGTAGAAAATGAATCGTTATACATAATGTATTTACCATTAAATACTGTCCATGAACAAATATATGTAGCGGTATTGTACTCACATGCAATGGATAAACCATTAACATTATGCGATGCTTTACGAGGTAAATATTTATGCTTAAGCGCCCCTTGGAAGTAATGAGACCATCCCAGTGGGGTCGATGTTCCCTTGTTCCCTGAAAATATTACCCAAAGTTCCCTTGTTCATGTTGTTCCCCAAAAACATTTTGCTTTGTTCCCCACAAATATTTTTCCAATGTTCCCTGTTCCCCAAAAATAAATGGCCATGTTCCCTTGATCCCCAAACCCCCTGGGAGACTCTCAGAAATCGTCATATTTGTGACATTGGTCTGCGGGTTTTAGACGAAAGGCAGGAGAAAGGTCGGGGTGGGGTTGTGTGTGTAGGGGTGGAGGAAGAGGGAGGAGAATGGGTCAGGAATGTGCTTACATGACGGGGGGTAAGACTTTCTGAATATAAAAAATTGAAGGAACGAACTGCTTAAGACAAATTTTCCAGTGGGATATTTTGTCAAACGAGGTCTTTCGAGGGGCTGGGGGTGCGAATATACAGTTTTCGTGAGGGTAGAGAAAGTCTTTATATGGAACATTTACCTTTACTGAAATAAAATAGGCATGACCCTCGTTCAGAGTTATATTATCACTAAGACTTGTCTGACCACACTCTTCTGTCGTATCGGTGAAGGTCATTACATCTTCATATCCTGGATGAGTTCCAACTGACCAGCTGAAGTAGGAAATTCCACTCTCTGGATCAAGGAATACACCAGTCCAACTGTAATTGTTACAATATTACGCATATTATATAATAACATAATGACGTTAAATAACGACGTTTAACGTCGCGATCTTTGTGAATATGCCGAATATAATTCCAAGGAAATCTGTAAGAACAAAGCCCAACTCAGTACTATTTAAAATTAAGGCACATAGTTATAAAATCAGTAAGTCATACCATAGAGGTGATAATCATAAATCTCACCACCACGTTGTACATACCATGCTGAAACAAACGCACTGTCTGTAATGTGACGAGACTTTAGCTGAATCCGTTGTTTTGTAAGTATCGGAGAGGTTGTATCTACCTTCATGGCTGACGAACTGCCATTGGATGATTGGCCAGTGAAGTCAAATGCTATATTAGAAACATAATAAGCGAATATGGTATTTCAGGATATCAATTTAAGGGAGAAATACGCACGAGTCTGTAAATAAATAACCCAACGCTAACAGTGCGACACTACTATAGAAGTAAATATTCATTTTAGAAGAAAACATGGAATCAAGCTGGTCATATGTTTTATAATATATTATACATTATCGCATGCCTGAGAGTACTTTCTATTGTTCAAATTCGTATGATACAGGAAAGCGAAAGTGTACTGATATTTCGTATAACGAAACACTTTTTTAAAAAAGTGGTTACTGATAAAACAGTCATAGAATATCCACTCTAGAACTAATACTTATACGAGTACACTAAGGTGATGTCAGTGTTATTGTCTATGTTATGTCAATGACCGATGTACTACAAAGAAATACGTGACCTTTTTTCTCTGCTATAAACTCCATAAACACAGGATGAGGAGAGAAAAAGGAAATATATGAGGATCTTATTAAAATATATATCAGCTTATATTACTCTATGAGATAGTCAGTTTAGTCTCAACTATAGTCACCACTTGAATTGTTGATATACTTATCATAATTAAACAATCACCTTGCACAGTGGCGAAGTATGTATGACCACTCTGCAGCCTGAGGTTGTGGAAGGTCACGTGGTTTGTCAATCCAACGTTTCTGAATGTAATTATGTCTGTGCCACCTATCGACGTTCCTGGAGAGATATTAGATGACGAGTTTATAGAGTGACTACTGTCTTCTGAACATGTTTTGTTAATTTATACAGATACTTGCTTTGTTGATTTCGAATATTTTTTATATTCATATTTGCATGATCATCTTTATGTTATACTTATGTTGCCTTTATATGCTGCTTTGTAGTTGTTAGATGAGGCCTGGCAGAGATTTACTCTTATATTTGTGGTTCGTATACTTTGCTTCTATTTTTCCTACATATGTCGGAAGGTATATACTACTGGTTCTACTCAGGACTAAGTGAGTGGTCTGCATCCAACACTGAACAATCGACCGTCATAAAGTAGCATAAAATGTGCTGAATGCTACATTTCGTGTTTGACTTTTATACCTATATTTAGGAAGATTAACCTTTATTACAATACTAAATAGCTTACAGCTTTCTACATATGCTTATTACGATAGTATATTCTTTTCATGTTTATTAGTTTAATAAAGCCGTTTAATATAAATATTATGCCACACATGTTTTGATGTTTTGAATTTCTTAAAATCCCAAATAACTCCAAATGCGCTTTACTTGTTAGGTTAAAACTTTCAACGTGTCTTCATTTCAGATTGAATGTCCATGTCATGGATAGAAGTTATATTTTGCCTTAATTTTGATTAGGCAGAATTATGCACTCTTCGCAGTTAATGCCGTCGTCACATATACGTAGTTAAAATATATATTCTACATGCGTGCGTATATTCTGAACACGTCTATAGAAATATAATGATCGAAGCTCGTTTTGAATCACTAAATATTATATATAAATATAAAAGTGTTTAAGATCTATAAAAATAAGGATTTACAATAACACAGCATAGTTCAAGTAATAGTTTGTTTAAGGTATTTGTGCCGAAATATGGTAATTTTGTGTATGTCATGCCACTCTTGTTAATGAATTAGAGGTATTCAATATTGTTGCAAATTTAAATCCTTACTTTGTACTGCATACGCACATTTAAACTGTTAACTGACAAGAAATAAGTACCTAGAGCGACTTGGTATGCTGAAATACCGCCTGTATGTACACTATATCCCTCCTCGTCGACATCCAGAAACGAATTCCAGTTGACAGTCAGATCTGATACTGATGTCTGTAATGATAAAATTGGCAGATGCATATTAGTTTTAGCAACACAAACACATTCGCAATTTAGTATGATACAATTAAATTCATTTTTTGTAAAGTATACCCTATCAATACAGTTCTAGAAAACTTATTGATAGGGCCAACAGATCAACAGTAACACCGTCACTACACATGAACTTGAACATTACCTTATATTTGACAGACATTTGTCTATCCATATTGTTTTAGGAATATGCAGTATCAGCTGAACAGGATAACCTTTACTTCACCAGAACTAAAATGTACCTGATACATTTGGCCTATGTTGTTTCCTATCCACACAATTCCAGGAATGGGTGGCGTCAGATCTACAGTTATACCGTCACTACACGAGCTTATTTCTTCCAGTACCTGGGTCCAGAGCTCGTGCTTCAGGCTGGTAGCATTTGCGTGTACACATACGATATACCGATGACCATGAATCAGTTCTTCCTCGTCGAAGAAAACATTTATATACGATAAATCTGTAAAATAAAATAGGAGGAAGTTCATGTTTTTGCACAAACAAAGGCAAATGAGTATTTACATATAATATCACTACGGATAATCCATATGCTTTGCCATAGGGCCATGTAGTCAGTTATGGTTATAGATACAAAGTTAACTGTTTCATTGTGGACATTATCACTTTTTCAATGTTCTTTTTATGATTTGCGTACATCAAATACCTTCGAAAACAACTCCCACATTTATTGAACATATACTATGGCTATTTTGTTGAAATAAAATTGAGAAATAACCAAAGTCTAATATCAGACGAATGATATAGTTAAGTTAAAAGTAGGACATCAGCTGGCTCTCTATAGCCTAATGGTTATTGTCAATTCGGAGGTCTCGATTTCGGATCGTGTGTTATGCAAACTATTTCTCAATGATTAGGACAGTGCAGTTTTTATGTTGCTATGAACGACGGATTAAATGTGATATCCTAAGTTTTATCTCCTTATGTACGGGGGTAAATAAATACTGAAAAGGGGATCCCTTGGAAGCAACTCAATGATTAGGACAGTGCAGTTTTTATGTTGCTATGAACGACGGATTAAATGTGATATCCTAAGTTTTATCTCCTTATGTACGGGGGTAAATAAATACTGAAAAGGGGATCCCTTGGAAGCAACAAACACAAACAAGAGATACAAGTAACAGACACGGTTTTATTGAGTCTGTTCATGTTACGGTAGAGCGGGACCGGAATTAAAAACCGCCCAGAGAGCTTAGTATTTTGTTATAAAATAAGTATAAAAGTCTAACAGGAAATGCAGCTTTCACAGAGCACGGTAAACCCAAAAACACGCAAAAGGACAAACATGAATGGCAATGTTAACAAAGAATAAAGGCATATGACGTCACAAACACAAAAAGGGGTGACAATAGCGCTACCGGCCTGGAACGGTCAGTGGCAAAAAAAGGCCGCTGGGACTTTGAAGTATATTCTACTCCTTAAGTAAAGCTAATGTAGCCTTAAGAAGGAACGCTGTTTAAACTGATTTAACAAGCATTATGTTCCATATGAATACTGTTCAATATAATTTATTTTCAATTCTATACATTATTAATAATGAAAGATGAAAGCATTGTCTTTGCTTTTATATCAAAGCATCACTTGTATTTGAAAAGCTTCAAGAAAAAACAAAAACAAGTCTGCTACATTATTATATTGTTTGTGCATTTCCACCAAAGTATTAATTCCCAATGATTTTATGGAAATATTAACATACCAGTGTTTCCGCATTTGACAGCATCCGGGTGTGTACACGGGTGGGGTAGCAGTAATGCAGCAGGCTCTTTGTAAAATATTGATGGGTCTTCTTCCTTTATCTCCAGAATGGCCCATATATACTCTTTGTGTCTGATTAAGAATGAAAACGTACTTATATTACTCTTTAATGGTATAATGAGGCATGTTATGCATACCGGTGCTCATTCATCTTGATATATGACCAGAAATCTGCTAAATTGAAGCTACACAGTTCGATTATAAAGGTACTAACAAATTTATATGAACGATTCACAGATTAAGTCAATGTAAAATCGGTTTAAAATCATGATCTCGATATAATAAATATCAAATTCATACAGTCTTCATGCAGGTAACATCAGTTAAACAATGCGCCTTTAAATCAGTTTCATAATATATACTGATGAGGGAGGTATTTGAACCAAGGATTGTGCGAGTTCTTTCACTACGACTGAGAAGTCTATATATGTTTATGTGCATATTTAGACAAACATGTATCTTTCTGAAAGTATGAACTATCGTTGAAACCAGTGGGTTTCAAAAGCCACGTTGTTATGCTAGCAAATGAAAAAATACACCATTTAATGCATCTCGGCGGCGTCATGACGGCTTAATTTGACGGCTGAACAGTCTCAATCAAACCGAGACTGCAATATTTCGTATGTGTCGTGCTCGGCCGTTTCCAAAGGTCCATTATCATACTCTTTTTTAATCATAAATCTAAGTGTAATGGACAAAAATGAGTAATACATGAACGCATTAACTACAAGTTACAATAACGTATTGTTTCTACATTTTATAATGTGTACAATTGTACCTATGTACAAGATAATTAAAACATATTCTCTGATCTGTTTGTTAAGAATGACTTCTAAAGAAGCATGGCAAACATCTATATTTGTTTGCCACAATCTGCTTTGAATTGAAACTGAAAAATTATTTGAAGCATACACAACTGAATATATATATTAAAAACCGAACAGGAAAAGCAGCATTCAAGAACGACAGTCAACCACAAACACACACACTTCATTTTTGTATTTGCAATGACATGCAATTCAATTTTAGTCTAAGCTAAATTTTTACGTTTATATTACCTCAATGTGGGCCACACAGCAGAAATGATGTTATGGTGTAGAGTATAGTCCATGTCGTCATGCGACCAAATGTCATTTTCTTCCATTGATATAGGCAGTCCTTCGTGAATGTCTCCTGAATAAGATACTTATACGTATTTAAATATGTGGGTTCTATCAGTACAGCCAATTAATGAAAGGTTTTGTACAGCGGACCATGTTAAAAACTATTGATGTGAATTGTTCATTCTCCCGCTTATTCTTCGCAGGCCATTGTTGCCTTGCCATATTTAGATTTAAATGTTTGCACTTGCATCATTAAACAGGCAAGTATTACTATACTACTGTAATATCAAAAGAGGTCACTGTGTTTTTCTACGAACTTTATTAAAATTTATAAATTATGTCTGTTTCTACGTTGTCACCGAGTTGGTACATTGTGTAAGAAAAACATCGCAAAATAATAGGATTATGAAACGTACCTGACGCTTTCGCATGTTCTCCCACAACATCTATGACGATATTTGGTCTAACTTGATTGATGTCACTACAATTTCTAATCTCTGTAGTTATCGTTGATGACAAACCCGATCTAGTATATCCCCGAACAGTCAATTTCCAACACTTGGGAAATGCAATCTCTTTCTCAAGAGTTATGTCGAATGTTACCTAATGAATTGACATAAAACACAAACATAAAACACAAATCAAACCTAAGGCCTATGAACTGGAATGAAAACCGACTAGCAAATAAAATAGACGTAATTCCCATTATTGTGCCTTCTTAGTCATATCTCAACAGTAAAACTAGTTGGCTGCTAATGTATTTTTGACTACATAAGAGAAAAAACACATGCATTTAAAGCAAACAGCAAGTTTATGGATAAACACTTATCTATACATTAAGTAAGCGACAACACAATCATAAAATACTTGGTAACAGGAATAATGCCTTTTAACGGTATGTGGCAAAAGAGGTCGTTGTAGGCTTAAACCAGGTTCTAGGGTACATCCAATTGATCTTATCTTATCCTAATGTCATCCCAATTAAATGTACCAGTATAAATAAGGTAATCGCCGCCTATATTCTATATTCTCTAACAAACCAGGCAGCATAGGTAAAGCACAACAATGATCATGTATATATGAATCTAAAATACGAAAGCAAAGAAAGAAATATAAAAAGATCAGACAGGGAAAGTAGCATACAAGGAGGACATTCAACCACAAAACACAGAAACAAACACGCAAACAGAAAACAAGAAGGCAAAAGTAATAATAAATACAAACGTCATCACAAACACAAAAGGGTTTACAATAGGGCTACCGCCTTGGAACGGTCAGTGGCAAAGTAGGCCACTGGGGGTTTAAACCGGTTCTAGGGTGCACCAAACCTCACACTTACCCTACTGCCATCCCATTAAAATAGGACAGTGTAAATAAAGAAATCCCCACCATGATCTAATCTCTAACCAACAAGGCAGCATCAATAGGCAATATAAGTAAAACACTAATATTCTTGTGTAAATATAATACAAAAAAAACAAAAAACAATAGCCTAAAAAGCCACAATGAAGGTACTCAATGACTTGGCAGAAGCCAGAGCAACAAGAGAATAAATAAAGCCACACAGTAAGTACGTTTGCCTTGTGCAGAAGCCAGCAACGCGAGAATAAACTATTAATGGGACGACACGACGAGATTGAAGACACATTAAAAGTTAAGAATGTTCTTGCTGGTATCCAATTATGAAATATTGTCTCTGTTTATTATAAATAGGTTGTTTAATGTCAGGAAGTTAAACACGTTTTATTGAATGAATTTACATAGACATTATTTTATAGGCTTTTGTGAAATGCACAGAAGTATTCATTTATAAATGCATTAATAAAATCTATGCATGCTTTTGGCACGTTGGCTGTAATTAGTAATACAGGTCTATTATAACAGAAAACTATACGATTATACAGGTATCCCTATGAAAGCATATTCGGAGAAACAAATTATTTACAAATATTTCTATCGCACTGTGATAGTTACCTTGCCAGTGTCAGTTTTGACAACACTCATTCTCTTCCACTTGGTCAAAAGCCGTCCATTATCGTCATTGTCCGTAAACGCCCATTCATAATGATCCATCGCCTCTTGAGCTTCGACAATCTCTTCAATGTCAGCATCATGGAAGGGTAGGAATTCAGCGATAATCTTTGAAAAAGAGAGTGCGAATTACCTAATTTCAATGGCATACACTTCAAACATTCGAAATGATCCACAACTACAGAGATCGTCAGCATATTTCATGTCAGTATTACACAATTACGGAACGATAGAAAGTCGATAGATTTAATCAGAAAATAATGTGAGATACATTCAATTACATATCAAACACAGCAACAACAATATCAATCAAAACTACATGCAACAACAGCATTAAAAATTGAATCAAAAATATTTTAAAAAATGCTGTCAATATAACAATAAAAGCGAATTACAATTATTTCATTTCATACATTTTTATGAGATTATCAATAAATTTACCTTTTTCTCTGTATCATTATAGTGGACATGCAGTTCGCTGATAGTTGGTGGATTTGGAATAACTGTCACTCCGTTACTAACTAGGGGCTGGAAACAATGAGTCTCCGCACAGTATTTGAGCGAAATACGATATCTCCGGCCCGGTTTTAGAAACAACTCGCTGCTTTTCAAGTGCAATGACGTCTTAATATGTTCGTATTGTTTAAAAAGTGTCCAGTAGTCTATAAGGACAAAAAATAACACGCTCACTATTTGAAATTTAACATTTTAATTAAACCAAACACGTTTTATCTGATGTTTATATTTAAGACACATGTTAAAAACTGTATAAATACTGAAAGTGGGATCCTTGACAACAAAAAGCACGAACAAGAGAGAAAAGTATCAGACTCTTTTTTATTATATCTGTTCGTACGAGGTAACATAAGGTGAACACCTCTTGCGCATACTAGCACCGGTTTAAGCGGTATTTTGCTAAATTGATATTTATAATTTGTAATATAACGTGTTTGTTTGTTATATTGCTCATTTAAAATACAGAAATGTTTTCATTAATCAAATAAATGTATTTGAATAATGTTTATACACAGTTTTGTTTAGGTTGAAGGAGTTATAACACTTTTATTTAACGCGTTTTTTTAAAGGATTCTCCAAACATGTAAAAAGAGAAAATTTAAGCAAAATCACACTTCAAAATTCAACAAATTCAAACATTATTATTCCATTGTTATGTTTTTCAACCATGCACGTGAAAATTACGTGCAGGCCATGGCCTTTTGGCCTAATAGATAGCTACGCTACTGGCAGCAGCCTATATATATTGTTGTGTGATGACGTCGACAGTTGCGTATGATAACGTCGTATGTTCTCCGTACTACACCGAACAATAACGAAACTGCTTCATCGATCGAACGATGATTCGGCCTTCATTTACATATAAATTACACTATAGCTTTATGATTATGTAAATGGAACTAGATGTAAATCTTGGAAGCTGTGAGTGTTAACATTTTCATCAGTCTCGCACGTAAGTATAACGTCCCACACCGCAAGTTATGTGATAAAGTATAATACCAGCAACTGGGGCTCTTTCCTCCACAGCCCAGTATACATCCTGTACGAAATGTTTAACGTCTGCGGGTATTGTCCAATATGCTTGAAGTTCATTGGTAGAAGACTGGTAATCTATATCGGAGGTGCATTTTAAACGTTTGTCCTACAACGATATTAAACATTACGATAGTGGAGGAGCACACTTTGTTACCGTAGTCCGTCAATGTCCATGTCCGTCCGTCTTGCCCTGCTTCTTTTTGCCCGTCCATTCGTCACACAGTGGTAAGGTAAGGATTACTGGTTAAATTGATTAAACGTAGTTCCTAAGTCACCGATAACAATACATATTTCAAACTTCATACGCAGATACATCTGCAACATGGAAAAAGAGTTATACTAGAGGTATGTTATCATTACCAACCTTGACCGACATGTTACTATTCTTAGACGTGTTTTAAGATTTCTAAGACACCGATACAAGACCATACGCAGATACTACTACATTCATGCTAAACTATCATACCAAAAGTATGTCACCATGACTGACCTTGATCTTTTTTATGTACTTTGTTTAATTAAAAGCTAATATTGTTTTTACATTATAACTTACTTCACTTTTATATACTTTAACATACCTCAGTGTGGTGAGATCGTTCAAGAATCAAATCTGTAAAGAAATAAAGCAAGAGTTCGAGGCTGGAACACAATGTTATATCAGATGAAACTGATGTATATGACGAGAAGAGCTTATAAAGATTTAAACAATGCATACGCAA
Source organism: Cyrtodaria siliqua (assembly GCA_037043455.1). Lineage (NCBI taxonomy): Eukaryota > Metazoa > Mollusca > Bivalvia > Adapedonta > Hiatellidae > Cyrtodaria > Cyrtodaria siliqua. The sequence goes on from JAWPHD010000836.1 coordinate 49,015, forward strand.
ATAGAAAATACTAAGAAACATGTAATTGTATAGTACTGAAACAATTAGTACACATTTATATTATACATTGTAGAAAACGTGTATATGGCTACTAAAATAAGAGGTTATATTTAGAAAGCTTAAATGTTTCACGTACCTTCATCAGACGTAGCCTTACACGGAACTCCGTCAAATACGTCAATACCGTGCAGTGTGTCACCATCAACAACAATTGTTACACCATCTGACATGGCAGTTACATTGCCTACATCTGTTTCTGCTATCACTATCTGGTAATACGTCTGAAATATATTCACTATTGACATTAGCGTAAGCCCAAACTGTCACTAGCCCATAGTATTGCTTTGGAAGCTTGTTTATCTCAGTGCTTACCCGAAGTTTAATAATACATTACTTTAATGACAAATAAAAAGCTATGAGTTGTGATTCATGTAAAAGAAGCAAATGAATGCGTCTTAGTTGACTAATTTACACATACAATGTACCTGCCTTCTAGCAATAATGTAATAATAAGATGAACATTTAAACACATTATACTAAGCTGAATGTGCCTTACTATTTATGTTTACCTTATATGGGACTAGATGTATATCTTGGAAGCTGTGAGTGTTAACATTTTCAGCAGTCTCGCACGTAAGTATAACGTCCTCTTGTTTGTTCATAACACATACATGGAATTTTATGTGAAGGTGAGGGTGTTCAAACCCTGACCAACGTACTGATATATTCGTCGTACTAGTTTGATAGTCTATGTCCTCTATATCTAGAAACTAAAACATATGATTAATATTTTAGATATAATGTATATATTTTTTGGTAAGAAACACATTGTCGAAGGCTTGAACGTGGGATATTAGTCTGTTAAAGATGGCAATATAATTGTGGAATTACTCAAAGTACTCAAAATTCTCATTGGTTGAAAAAGAATATGCAGAATATCAATAAAACAAACAATTTAGTTTGAAAATACCTAATCTAATACATAATATATAACATGTTGTATATCTGTAGATTATAAACATATTTATATCCAATATTCTTTTACAGGATACGCCTTGGAAAATAGAAAGCAGCCGTAACGAATTACCTCCACTTGGGAGTAGACACTGATATCAAAGACCACTCCAACGGACGCAAGCATGACATCATACACATACTCTTCCGAAGACACAGTTACAGAAAGTCCGGCTGTATTGGTCGCCTTTATCGTCAAGAAGTAACTATGGTGACCATGTAGATGCCATGGCAACATATTTATATTTACTGCCGCACATGACGCAGGGGATGTTAGTATGCAGCTCGCGCCATTCACGAGTTTTTTAAATGGCATGACGTCATTCGCTAAGTGAGCTGATCCTGAAAATTCAAACAAAGTCCGTTAATTAAAATCAATAACTTATTAGAACCGGTAGGAATTGACAAAAAAAGCAAAATTATGAAGTGTATGTTTGTTTTTTTTTCTCTTTACTAACTACAGATATCACATACTCATTTAAACTTATTTGATAACACGAGGCGACTGACTTCATTAACGAAAGAGGTTTCTTGTAACAAAAGCACGGGTTAAACCAGATAATCAGATTGTATTTGGGAATTTAAATAAATAGTGTGAAAGAAAACAAACATACCGACTGCAATCTGAAACTGTAATTGATTAGGATCTCCATGGTCGTCGAAAGCATCGCTGACCCATCTTGCAACTAAGTAGGCGTATTTATCAGCATATTCTAACGTTACCTTGATATCTCCTTCAAAGACAGGTTTTGATTTATCAACCAAAAAAGGACCCACAACCTTTAAAGCAGAAAAGAGAGTGTGTGTATATATTATCACTTACGTCAATGGGCGACCTAACATCAATGCGAAATATTATTTTATAGAACACATCCTACATCATTTCTTGAAGTTTACCCCCAACATACTGTTCTTATGTTTGATACATGCTTTTACACTAATTTAAAATACTAGGTAACCGTAACAGTGTCCAAACTTATATAATTTAATAAAATAGCTTTGAGTATATGTTGATTTTAATGTATATCATTTTGGTAGAATAATCATACATATTTCAAAAGTACAAGTAAAACAACTTGAATCACTCACTTTGTAATCCATTACAGCTGAGTTTGTCATGGATTTAATGACAACGAAAAACTCTTCACCATCCATTATGTTTGGATGGAATATTCTAATATGCTGATGGTGCCGTGCAGACCTGAAATGCATCTTGTCCGGGACATTAGATTTCTGTGAGGAGAGTCCCACTTCAAAGTCATAAATGCCGCTTAAACTGTACGATACATTCCACGATATTTCAAGCTGGAACAGAATTGACGTTATAGTGCTTACCTAACATGAATAATAAGATAACAATACATTAGTTTGTGTTTTAACAAATATATTATGCAATGTTTTTTATTAAGAAAATAAAAATGCGAAAAATGGTACTATAGAAACCACAGCACTCGAGCGCAATGTAATCGAAATAATGAAAAATGTAATAGCGAGGCAAATGTCATGCAATCAACATTATAATACAACCCGACACTGATTCCTTAAAAAGTACAATGGATGGACAGATGTATGTGAACCATTCACATTAATTTGAAACATGTTTTAGTTGCAACATGAGTTGCCGACCTTATTCTATGCATTGTATTACATGATTATAAGAAAAACACTCACGTGTGTATCGAATGTAACAAATGACAAAAGTTCGTTGTGTACACCATCGGATCTAGAGCATGCGGAATTGGAACTTAGTTGACTCCTTGTACCGTTCATAAGCCGCTTGTGGGGGTATAGCGGTACATCCTCACTTGGAACTAAGGTTGCCTTATCACTTTTAAAAAGAAGAATACTGAATTATAAGACATTGTATTTTATAAATAAAACGCACCAATCAATGCCTCGCTAAAGAGATTCTCCTTTGCATGTCATGGTAGGTACATTCTTGCGCTTAAACATATATCTATGTTATTGTGTTCTTGCTTATTTCTTTAAATGTGCTAATATTTTCTATTTTTTGTTACAGTTACAGAAATGGGACACGTTCAGATTGTATGTGTTTAGTCAGAGGTATGCCTCATTGTTTTTAGTCCGGATCGCAGAATGATCTAATAATGGATAGTGAGTGATACATCGGAACATGTATTAAATGGAAAGGACAAATTCAGCATGGTCTCTACAGACTAAGGATAATTAAAAAAGGCAAAAAAAGCAATTGGTCGACCCCATGGTTTCTGCTGGGTATTTCGAGCAACAGACGTTGTTCCACCAAAAAATACAATTTTAAGAAATATCAGGAAGTTGTTCACTGGTACAGAGACGTTCTATTGTTTATGCAGCGCACTGCAACAAATTGTTCATGGAGACGTGTAGATTGGAGTTTAGTTTGAGCTTGGTTTGAAGAACTGGATGCGACATCTGGTTTCTCCGCTTGCCTACTAATCGGTACGCATCGTAAAATAACTGCATATAACTCATTTTATGAACAAGTCATGATGGATACTAATATGTGTTTAAAAGTAAAGTACACTCAATGTAAGTTCTATTCTAAATTTTGAAATGCACAAAAGGTATATACGTATAGTCCATGATAAAAGCACTTACATACATTCCATTGATGGGCTCGCTATTTTTTCAATGACTCTGTTTCTATAAAGAAACCAAACATTATCTTGGTCATCTTTGACAGGGCCTTGTCTTGTCACAGCGCCAATCACAACTACCTCAGACACCTCTGATACATCCGAATCGATTGTAACTCCATCAGAACAGACGGGAGAGCTGTGGTCCAGGGCATGATTATATGCCACTACTGTCACAAAATATGTCCCAGGTCCCGGAGCCAAATAAGATGCGGAAGTAATATATGTCTTGGTAACCTTAAATACGTTAAGAACACTATAACATTTTAAAGTCAATGCAAGAAATGTGTACACATTTTTGTTAATTTAAGCAACATGACTCTCTCAATTTCTATCACTAAGCTAAACTGGCAGATGTAAAACTGTAAAGAAGGAAAACGTTACTCAAATTGTATTAATAACGTTCGTAAATATTTATTGCAAAGAGGCCGGGTCATATAACATAAAACGTTTAGAAAAACGTTCATCATTTATTTAATGCATACATATTGTGATAGCGTAGAACTTATATAAAGTTGAATTTAAGATTTGTAGTACACTTGGTGAAATGTCCGTTGATGAATGCAAATCATTAACTCATTTAAATCAAAATAACTAAGGGGTGGAACTTTACCATGCTCTATCTCCAATAAATAGAAGTTACATAAGGATAGTTCTGACAGGTTCACTAAGTACACTATACTACAAAATATATAGTCCGATCCAGCGCGTTGGTGTTTTTAAAACCCTCGATGTAATTGAATTGACATTACTAAAATGTGTTAATGTTTGTATCATTTTTAAACATAAATATTACATGTATATGTAGAGAAACTCACAACAAAGTCGATATATTTTCGTTATTATTTGAAACTTACACTACACAATATTCTCACAATGGATATGTATATGCTGCTTCGTAGATCAGACTATACAGATAAAAGTTTGCAAAATAAAAAAATATTCCTAATTGCATTTGTTAATCATATGGCATACCTAAAAATTGAATGTTTTAAATAAATGATATACACGCTTACTCATTTCAAGAAACTTTCGTGGTAAACATTGTATTTTTGACCTTTTTAATAAGAGGAAATAACAAGAACAACTGGTCAAGTATGCCTACAATATGCATTACGTTTTGATTCTCGCTAGAATGGATATCTAACTTCGAAGAATCCAAACACTCCTTTCCAAATCCATACAGATAAAACCACACTCCACTTTCTTTGTCAAAGAACCCGTCCCAGTGTGCCGATAGATCTAACGATTGTTGGAAATCTACTTCAAACTGTCCCTCTTTGCCGTCATGAACCGTTCCCTCGTGCGGTGGGGAGGTGTCTATTGTTATCTATAAATATGATTATTATTATTATTATTATTATTATTATTATTATTATACACACAGTGATAATGATGCACGATACTTTAGATAAAACGTGTACTACTACTACTACTACTACTTCTTGTGCTACTACCACTACTACTACTATTACTACTATTACTACTACTACTACTACTACTACTAGTACTACTACTACAACTACTACTACTACTACTACTACCACTACTACTACTATTACTACTATTACTACTACTACTACTACTACTAGTTCTACTACTACAACTACTACTACTACTAGTAGTACTACTACTACTACTACTACTACTACTAGTACTACTACTACTACTACTATAAATAATAATAATAATAATAATAATATTAATAATAAAGATAAAACACTATAGACAATCAAATAATAAAAATGATGATATTTTTATTCCAAATCCATCTTCGAAGGAGACAATACATACATACCTTAAGGTAATTGACTGTTGTCAGTAACGCTTTATTTGTTGCAGTTACTTCAAGAAAATAATCATTTTCATGCAATCCATTTTCTTTTCCAGAATGCAGGCCATCGTCACCAGTTGTTGTTATTCGTGGTTTTATTTCATAATGTCTATGGAAACATCCGTCAAATGGTGTACAATAACAATTTGCTCCTCTTGCGTAATTTCCATACTTAGATTCACATTCGCCTAGTGTCTAAGGAAAAAAGACATGTTTGAAAGTGTAGTACTTATATTCTAGGCGCACGTTTTTAGTGTCGTGACATAATTTGCTTTTAAGTATCGTGTTTAAAGTATTTTAATATGATAATACTTCCTGTATGATAATTATAGATTATTATATGGCAATATTTATATCTGCCCCCATATCCGCCCGAGATCCCTATATCTACCATTGATCTAACGCTCTCGGGCAAATATCGAGTCTCGGGGGAATATGGGGGCAGATATGAAAATTGTCATATCATAAACTAATAATCACATATTGTCTAAACAGTTTAAGATTTCATTTGTTTTGTTAACTTCAGCTATTGCATACAAACTTAAGTACGCAGTATACACACAATTCTTCTATTGCGTATACAATATTAAAAAACATCAACACATATACACACAACCTGTTGTCTATGAATGAAAACACTTTTGAAGAGATGTCGCAGAATCTGAATTACATCGATACGCAGAACTCTCTCTCTTCCCTATGTAATGGACACCCTTGGCAAATACACATTCAATCCTACAGAAGAAACAACTCCGTTCACAGACAAGGCGACATTGCCATTACCAAGCTAGTCGTGGAACAATGTTGACATGCATTGCATAGTTATTTCCTAGTGTTGGGGATTTCATTTCGCATAACTAATTTGTATCGTGTAGTGATACACTGGTGTGTCTAAGAGACAATCTAGCTCTAAAATTCGTTCAGCGAGTGACTCGCCTCTGTCATTTTGTTGAAACCGTGTCGATAGCGCGTAAAATATGTTGATCGCGAGAGGGCCGATACGATACGATGGCTGGATATGGATTTTAAACTAAACAAGGAAACAATTCATATCCTGCCCTCGGAGCAAAATATATGAATTTGTTTCTGAGAATCGCAGCCATATCCGACTGGGCAGACATATTCGTATTTTTAGAAAGTGTGATAATTATGTTTTATCACCAAGATCTCGACTTTTCGAAAAAAAGTCAATCTATTCTACTTGTCCCAACGTTGGCGTCGGCTAACCATTTTTTCCGTTAAGCTCACATCTCCGAAACTGCTGAAAGGAATTTAATGAAACTTTACATATATTCACATTCATAAGAGGCACGCGTACGGACTTGTAAGCGCTATAACTCTGTAATACATTTTAACAGAAGAATGCACCGTTTTCAACTAAGTTTCTCAAGAAATAGACAAGATAAGATGAGATTAGTATGAATAACTTCAAGCAGTACTAACAATTGACACTAAATAACCGGTATGGAATTACACCGCCTCTCGGAAAACAACTCATGACAAGTAATAAAGTGACCGGGAATAAAGGTCACTCACTCAGATATACAAAACGGTGGTCTGTAAACGTTTTTGGTGTGTAAACTCATTTAGATTTATTACAATTGAATTATTGCTGTGATGAAGTTGGATTTAAAGGGACACACGGCGATCTTGATTTTTTTAAACTCGCGGCGTCCAGTTAGTTTTTCTACATAAATTGCATATATTCAATAATTAATATTAATTATAAGAACTGTATAAAGCAAATTAAGTTTGCATATTATAACTGCTGGTTACATTTCACCAATAATATATTCAAATCAATGGTAGAATAAACGAAGAAAAGTTGAAAACTCAAAATAGTATTTATATATATGCAAACAGATTTAAAGTCAAAATGATACTGGATTATTAAATCGAGAGGCTAATTTAAAGGGACACACGGCAATCTTGAAGTGTTTGAAATGGGTGTCTCGATTTATATATCCAGTATCATTTTTACTTTTTCCCTGGTCACATTTAAATAAATCACATTTTAAGTATTTACTATTTCGTCTTATCATACTATAAATTTTGATATATTATTGGTGCAACAATATCAAAAATTAATAATATGCAAAAACAAATTGCTTTATAATATTTGTATAATTAATATTAATGATCGAACAAATGCAAGTTATGCAGAAAAACTAGCGGGATGCCGTGAATTTTTAAAAAATAAAGATTGCCATGTGTCTCTTTAACGCTTGAAAAAATTTATATCGACCGTCATATATAACCTTACATGTGTTGAAGATGACGTAATAACACCAAACAAACAAACAAAATAGTATTTCTTTTCTAATATCATTGTACGCTGAAGATGTAACATTCCACTGATTTGTGTGGGAAAATGTCGTTTAGTATTAAAGTTCAGAATATCATGTCAGGGGCGTAGCTGACCTGAAATGCATATATAAGCCCTAAAACTAGGGGGGTCCGGGTTCATGCTACCCCATATTTATTTTAACTTAGCTATGTAATGGTGTATTGTGGCATATATATGACAAAACATTTGTGTGGTATTTGAAGAAATGTTTTTTGACAAATCTGAGAAATAACATTTGACAAAGTTCAATTAGAACTACATCCACTGTAAAATAAAATAACAAATGTTGACACTTAAAGACCACCCCCACCCTCCACCCCACCCACCCAATCCGGGCCTATATGGCCTAATAGTAGCTACGCCGATGCATGTAATAAACTAAGTTGATGTGGTTATGTCAATACATATTAATCCATAATACTAACTATATTATGTTTATATAAACATGATTTCCTTTCAAAATAATTATATTTTGAACTTTCAAAATAATTATATTTTGATGACACAACTTTACCTGAACATCGCCTTGGGGAGTCTCGTGAGCTTTTCCATGCATCACGTCAGTACTGGTGAAGTTGTCGAAGAGTCTCCATGAAATGTCATGAAGACCACTGTGGACATCGTAAACTTCCCACTCAAGACTGAAAGAAACACGGTATTCTATAAAGAAAAAAAAACAAATAACAAAATATGTATATACACTTTTATAAGAATTATGTGTTATGGTATTTATGTATGTGTGTAATCTTTGCCCAACCGCGCACAAATCCGAAGGACAGTATGTTATTATGTTGCATGTGATGCGATATTTGACAACATTTATACATGCAAACACGCTATACAAACTAATTTAATCCTTGTAATTCTAACTTTCGATACTAACGACTTTGTAAGATTGGGAAACACATATAAGGACCTATTTTATTTGGGGGAGGAGAAAATTTGTATAGGTAACTGTAAATCACTGTTAGTCATACAATTGCATGAGAAAATGGTAGTATACAATTTTGTTTCATTTGAGGAGGCTCTCATATCCAAACATAAACGTAAGTGTTTCATTAGTTGTGTTTGGAGTGTTTTTATTCTAAAAACAAGGAATTATCAATAAAATGTTGTATTTAGTTCAGCTTACTTGTTAATTTGCTTTTTGTTTCGTCATAAAAGTAAAGTTTGAAGTATTATATGCTGCTCTGAGCTAATCGGTCATGTAGCATGTTAGAAGTAAATAAGCAAGTTTCCCTTGCCTTTTCAATGATCATTTAGCGTTAGGAAATAGGTCCTTAAAATAAGATGAACATTTGTATTGTGACTATCGCGCTAGAAAAGAAGAGTTCATGTATGTGCAAACTTTTTAAATACGACGCGTTACGTGTCATCCAATGAAATAATGTTTAATGCAGATATGTCAGTGTGGGATTATTACAAAATAAATTATATAGGTACAGTCGTTCGCAAAACAATTGAGGATATCAAGAAGTTATGCCATTCAAACGATATACTGTATGCTTGAGTTAATAATAGTCACAAGCTGTATAATAGGCTGATAGCACAATATTATATACATAAATACAAAAACATCAACTTTACTTACTAGAAATAACCAAACGTGTATTTACATTATCAAAGTAAATTGAACACATCTTACGTCAGTTGGTTAAGTTCGACGACACTGTGTACGCTTATATTTACAATGTCTCCCTTGGTCAGCCATAGGTTCTGTATCACTGGTGGTGACAGATCTATGGTCACTGTAACCTTGTCTTCTGCGTATTTATTCATGACGTCATAACCTCGTATCGAAAACACTAATTGTTTTCCATCCTCAAACTCTTCATATATTATCATTTTCTGAGCGTCAAAGTAGTTTAGAGGGACTGTGATGAAATCTTTTTTGATAACGGGTATCTGTCTCCCAAAATCAACAGTGTATGCTATTTCTACTCGAACAATACCTAAGTAATAAAAAACAAACACGTTTCAGTTTGTCATTGACAATACCCACTGTGCTGCTATATTCTAGGTAAATATAAGAAGGAAATCAGTCATACACACATGTATACTCAATACTCATATTACTCCTTTACTATACAGCAATAGCGTCCTGTTACTAACTCTGGATTTTTCACTATGGATAATAATAATCAATGATATATGGTATTATTTTACGAAGGGTGATATGCATGTGTGTTTATCATGAACTATCTTTAATTAATTTTGATTAATTTATTTTCGGCAGTCATTGTGTCACAAATTAAAAAGTAACTAAACTATTTTTATACAGTTTAAAGGGACACTGTCTGTAAGTAAGCAGATATTGAGCATAGCAAATAACTGCCTGATTTTATTCAGTGAAATGTATACATGAAAACAATAGCAAAGACCGAGATAAGCCTGTAGTACATTCGTGAGTTTGAATGTTTTTTTAATTTATGATTTGTAAATAATGTGGGACCCATATTATTTACATTTTCTGCTGATCACATGATATCCATTAGCGCATTAGCTTTTATACATTGTATCTCTTACGTAATACATATGGCACGGTTAGCTCAGTTGGTAGCGAGTTCGACTATTGCCACGTTCGACTATTATTACCCGCGACTGTAATTTTAGTGTGGGTTATGAGTTCAACCCCACGAAGCGGTACTTCTATTGTTTTGTACGGCTATTGAATTTCGTCTAACAATCTTGATTTTATTTAGTAAATATTCAATTATGGTTGGTGTGTTATGTCTGTCAACGTAATTAGTTTGTGTTTTATAAGCTAAACGTTACGGACATTGTCCCTTTAACGGGAATGTTTAGTGGCAAATACACAATTGAAAAGGGGTTGCTTAACAAAAGAAAACAATAAACAGCAGGTGTTTTTGATAATGCATTATCCATACAAAGATATGCTCTGTAAAATGTTATATAAATAAAAGGATACTATACGCGTTCAATTTGGATTCGAAAATAAGTTAATACTGTTACAAATTATTTCATTAGAATATCAAAAAAGGCCCCCAATTTTTAAAAAAAAATCAACATAATTGTGAAGGTTTCTGTAAAGATATTTCGTTTTTATTGAGAATGCCTGTCACAATCGGTCAAAATCGGATTTCTGCTTTGAAATTCGTGTTTGTTCCTTTTAAGATTTTCTTCAAATTGAATGTACATTACCAGTTATTTAGTCACTAGACAAAAACACATTATATGTATTTAAATAACGTGCTTATTTTCTCACTTTCGAAAAAAACATTAAATAAAAGAATTGCATAAAACAACAAAATAATCGAATATATTAAGTACAAACCTAGAATGTTATGAAATTTTTCTACGCTTCTCGAGATACTCCCGCAACATCTTCTAATTCATAATTTAGATCAGGATGTTCCTTTAATTTGTTCAACCAGCCAAGTGTCGTGTGTCGTTTGTTAATAAATCTATTGGGCCAAACAAGTTCAATGTATGGTGCTTGTTTATTTATCCACTTGTATCCAGTATCTTTATCTGCAGTAATGGCAATTGCTGGAACACCTTGTAGTTCAACTTCTGACGCATCGTCAAAAAGGAAAATTCTACGTGCCTTCTTATGGTTGCCTGCTCGATCGTATGTAATTATTTCCACATAGTAAGCGCCAGCTTCCGTCAGGCTCAGTGTTGTTGAACTCTATAGCATACACATTCAGATGAAATAACTAGTTCCAATGCACGTAATGTATTACTTACAAATGCTACTACACTAATCCATTGACTAATGAAAATTATACAGCTAAAGAAATGTCAACATATATAAGATAGTAAGGCTGAGGCAAATGCTATAACTTATAAATAACTGAATATCCTTTAAGGAGTAAAGGCAGTAACATCAAATGCCATTGAATCCTGTATAAAAATAAGTATAAAAGTCGAACAGGAAATGCAGCTTTCACAGAACACAGCAACCCCAAAACGCGCAAAACGACAAACATGAATGGCAATGTAAACAAAGAATAAAGGCATATGACATCACAAACACAAAAAGGGTTGACAATAGGGCTACCACCTTGGAACGGTCAATGGAAAAACAGGCCGCCGCTGGGGGTTTAAACCAGATTCGAGGGTGAACCAAACCAACCTCTGTCATCCCAATAAAACGGGACGGTGTAAATAAAGAAACTATTCTCCCACTATTCTCTAACCAACAAAATGATATATAGGGTCCTATAGAAACCACAGCGTTCGAACGCAATGACATCGTAGGTCCGCACTGTACTGCAAACAAGGACTTGAAACTACAATGAAAGAGACAAAAAACAACAGAAAGGGTGGTGAAGACAGGGTTACCGACTTGGAACGGTCAGTAGGAAATAAGGCCTACTGGTTAGCTTGAATCGATTGGCAACATTATTAGACAATATAAATAAACCACAAAGATGCTCGTGTATATATAAATATAAATACGAAACACAATAGCATAGAAATCCTTAAATAGATATTCAATGTCTTGGCAGAAGCCAGAGCAACACGATAATAACCCATTGAGGGCACGACAAGACACACTTGCAGACAAACATACTTCACCGTCCTGTTTGGCTTTAGGTAGACGTCAGCTTACGGTCCAAAGCCTGTCCGGTCATCGCACAATTAAAGAGGAAAGCATAGTAAATGCTTGGTGGTGGACCCATTTACAGTTCGCCACTATGCTTTCCTCTTTGGTTTGGTGCACCCTAGAATCTGGTTTAACCACCAGCGGCCTGTTTTGCCATTGACCGTTCCAAGGCGGTAGCCCTATTGTCAACCCTTTTTGTGTTTGTGACGTCATATGCCTTTATTCTTTGTTAGCATTGCCATTCATAATTGTCGTTTTGCGTGTTTTTGGGTTTACAGTGTTCTGTAAAAGCTGCATTTCCTGTTCGACTTTTATAGTTATTTGTAAAATTGACCAAACTATCTAGTTTGCCATCGTTCAAAATGAAGTTCAAATTTAAGTAAGATTCACTTACATATTCTTAGTGATATGCCCGTCATCTCTAAAGAACTGCTGAGAAAATTAAGGGGCATGTAGCATTGAAAACAATGCATTTCGGACCTTTGTTGACGTCATAAAACTGCATTCAGTACATTCGTCTTACATTTACTCTACTTTCACTTTCGAAACTTTCAAGTTGATAAATAAAATCATCATATGGCCATGCACATGGTTATTAGCTCTCACAAACAAGTCAATAAAGGCATTTCAGCCAAAGAACACATACCCTAAATGCCCAAACAATGCATTTTATCGCACAACAAGTTAAAGATTATATAACTGTGAACATTTTGACTACACCGGGTATGAATACTTATGTGATTTACTTGTATACCTTAAGATTATCTTTATACTCCTAGCTCTAATTATAACGGTGCGTTATGGCATAAATTCTTCTTCCTTCATTTAATAGCACTATTTCAAATGTAAAATATACTTGTAAACATTAAGAGATAACCATGCTTAGATTTTTAATCTGGTACGGTATGTGAGTGATGATTTTATGGTCTGAGAATTTCAGGCCGTAAACACAACCACATGCCGTCCAAGATTGAAAATCGTAGCATCGTTATCCCAGTTCTAATGCGTTTCGATTTAAATGCCAGAAATATAAATAATACCATACCTACAAACTCGTTTTTTAAATTCATGGGTGACGGCATTTTGTCGACGTCATTCAATGACGTCGTTTGTTTCAACGTTATGTGTCGTCTAGTACTTTTCAGGCCGTAAATCGGCGTTTTACGGTAGCAAATTTGAGACTTTAGCTAAAGGAGTAACGCGTTGCATTGTTGCATTATAATTTTAATTGTAATATATTGTATACCTGTGTATACTGCACGGCCTTGTGGAAAACGATGCCATGTTCTGGTCCCAGGAGCGGATCATCAGCCGTTGGATCTATTGTTTGCAGACGATACACATCAAACAGATATTCTAGTATACCAGAATCCGTGTCTCTCCAACCATCCCATGTAACTCTGAAACTCGCCTGAAAATATAATTGTTTGACTTAAGCCAAATCCTAATTCTCAAATCAAACGCAACGCAAACAGAAATAGTCCTATTACGATAGACGCTCTATTGTCTTGTTCTTTACACACTTAGTTTAGGCGTCATTTCAAATGTAAGTATCGTCTTCCACAACTAAAATATACCATATGAGACTCAACACAACAATTGGCGTCTAATCAATACATATCGCAAAACGCCGAGAAAGACTCACCAATTATACTGACCACAAAGTGTCAGCTTTTTTTTTAGAATTTGATTTTTTTAAATTAATTTTCGTTTTTATTGCCATATTGTTTGTCTAATTTTAAAGAGACTGATGGCAATATTGATGTCTTTTTATGACGAGTTTATGACAGTTAATATACTGTGCTAAACCTAGTAACTTATTTTCTTTTGTAACGTGGATATTTTTGCATAGGTTGATAAACAATGATTGTCGCCCTTGATTAACTTAAGATTTTAAATAATTGAATTTTCGATGTAATGTTGTAGTCACAAGTATACCTCAAAGCCTTAATCTTGCTTTTTTTCAAAACCTAACGGCGTCTAAATTATATTTGTTCAAGCATGAATATTAAATATAAGAATAGTATAAAGAAAATTGTTTTTGCATATTAATAAACTGTTTATGATATTGCACAAACACTATATTTAAAACTATGGTAGAATAACACGAAGAAAAAAAGAAAACTCAAAATCAATAATTATATAAAAGCAGGCTTTAAAGTCAAAATGGTACTGGATAAACAAATCGAGAAGCTAATTTCAATGTTTAATAAACACTTCAAGATTTCCATGAGTCCCTTTAAAGTCTCATGTCCATTATCGCGTATGATGAAAACTTTATAACGGTTTACTAAAGTAATATTTACGTAGCATTTCAGTTTGAATTGGACTAATGATTTAAAAGAAGAAGCCAGAAAACATCATTTCACAATAAAAGCAGAAATCATAACGACATATTCACCTGTTGAACAAAATCTGGAGTGATCAATGCATCTTTGTTACAACGAACACTGTCTTCATAGCAATGCTGTGGTTCAAACAGATCGAAACCTAGCTCTAAAGTTTTTGCATTTGTAATGCCGCTGATGTTATAAGTTCCTTCTCTATTCATTTCTCTGTCAATATATCGGATGCGGCCACCGTTTTTTGTTGTCACCGTAAACTTTATTCTACAAATGTATCAGAGAAAACGGCCATTATGTGACTTCCATTCTAATTACGTTTGATACTTGTGGAAGTACATACGCACTAATATAATTTCAGACGTATGACCTTATTAGTGGAGCGCTGTGGTCTAGTGGTAGAGCGTTAAACCTATGATCCAAAAGTCGTGGGTCCTATCCCCACCGTAACCATATATGTTGCGTCCCTGCAACAATTTATCTACATTACATAGTACTGGTTCTACCCAGGAAGACAATCAAGAATAAACTTAGAAGCGAATTAATATAAAATAGCAACCTCAGTAATTATAAAAGAACAATGAGGAAGTGGGCATTTATAGACATACATAGTCACATAGCGACTATATAAACAGTCACATAACATCTTGTGCTCAATGATCTGGCACCCTCATACAGATAAAGGCATCTCACAAAATATATTGACAAAAATGTTTCATGCTGAAAACTAGACAGGTATCCAACTTTACCAACGATTTAGGATTTCATCCATCTTTCGAAGATGCATTGACATAAAACATAGAGCTTAATCTCATTTTTTTTAAAATTACTTATCCAAAGCTTTCTCTGGATTTAGAAAACACCCCGTAGTATTAATTATAAATTTGACTCACGCATCCAAATGCTCAAATGTATTAGCGTTATGAAATGCATTAGGGAAATATTTACTTTAGCATTACATTATTATTTTGATTCACGTATCCAATTGCTCAAATGAATTAGGAAATCATTTCAATAAAGATAAATAATCAGTTTTACTCACGTATCCAAATGCTGAAACGGGGTAGGAAGCCCTCCTCGAAGAATATTATTCCATGGAATGCTTTGTAGCTTTCGTGAAATCTCATTTTTACAGAATGACTCATATGCACAGTATTTTGTTTGTGTCCAACTAGAGGAACTTGAACCTAAACGATTATAATAGTTTTGTTAGTGTCAGTTGCATGTTTTTCTTTTATCAAATGTTTGAAAATGTTGGAATTGAATTGAATTGGGTTTTAAGGCGCACCAACACATGAAAGGTTATATGGCGCCTAACAGGAATGAACATGCCAAGCTCATCCTCCATGTACATCGAGATTAAATATGGAGAACGGGCATATAACCTTCTCACCTGCGCTATTGTAGACACTCCATTTACGCTGGAGCCACGTTTATTGTTTTTCTGCCACTGCTCTAGTTATTTGAGCGAGACGGCACCTGAAGCAATGCAAGGGTCATGATGAAGACCTTTAATGAGCATTTACAAAAATGATAAAATGAACGTGGATTTGGTGGGGGGTGTACCCCTCCGCCTACCCCTCCAACGGGATCTGCAGTGGCCCTATTCTATGCCCCGGAACCACACGGGAATGAAAATGTGGGAAACGTGTAAACAACGTTAAATATAATAAACTATACACCAACAAACATGATTGCGTATACAGCAGACGAGTTTCTTCGTCTGATTAAAAGTAAGATAAAACATGTTACTATGTTACATACAGAATGAGCACAAACACGTACGTGCACTATGAATTACATTTTCAAAATACATCAAAATAATGCATTATGCATACTAAAATGCATGCAGATCCATATGTAGAACTAGACATAAATTATTATTGCCAGTGTTATTTAACATTCGTATACTTACTTCTATAAAGAACAACGTTGGTAACAATAGTGTCGATTCCGATCTTAGATGCGTTGTTTATATATGACGGTGTAACTACCGCTGCAAGCGCATAGTAGCCGGATGCATTGAAACTAATGCTGGACCACTGTATGATGTTTGTCCAGACTTTCTCAGTTGTAATAGTACTTGAAAGTATCAATGGGGGATGCTCATCTTCCATTAAGAGGAGCTCTTGTTTCAAAATACTGGGTAGGACTTCGGAGTTGGCTTGAATGTAAAATCATACAATTAGTTTAATACGGTTTATTTGTGTAAATCTAACATGGTTTATTAAAATATTCAATGTTGATTGGTTATTGGGGTGGTCTGAAAAATTCTACGTCATGTACGTCAACCGTTGAGACGTCATTTTAAACGTCAGATGCAAAACAACAACGCAATGAAATGCTTTATTTTAAGCGACGCTACGTTCCAACAACACATTTAAATAGGATGAAGCTGTATAGTCTTCTCGTTTCAGGTTGAGAGATTGTCATAACATGTAAGTTGTGAGAATTTGTTTGTATTTTGTGCAATCTCCCGACAAAATGTGTTTCGTGATACATAAAATTCTCCATGTTAGATAAGAAGTAAAATATTTCAAACGGGTTTATATTGTGCGAGATCAAAACCTGGTGTTTGGGACTTGAAACGCATCGAAACCGCGGGCCTGCGGAACTTGGTATCGATGAACTTCAACTCTCTCCCACCAGGTATTGATCTGGGACAATATAAACCCGCTGGAAATATTTTATATTGCTAATCAAAGTGCATTTTGATAGAGACCCAGTGGCTATATATAATGAAATCAAAACGTGTCAAGCGGTTTTATATTGTGCCAGGGTAGTACTTAGTGGACGGGAATTGAATATCACCGATACCACGGACAGATGGTTTTTTAATTACCTAACTCCAGGTTTTATTCTCGCACAGTATAAACCCGCTGGAAAACTGTAATTTCTTATATTAGATGGAGAGTTATGTATAAAATACACACTTTTTCGAGGGATTAAACATAATACAAATACATTTTACATTGTATGCCCATCTATAAACACCAAACAAAGGACATATGCAGCTTTATCCTGCTTTTAACAATTCAGCTTGCTGTTAGAATGAAGTGTTGCTTTTGCAGGTTTTCTGTCTTTAAAATCGTTGTAAATGACATCTTGCTAGATTGAAATAATAACTAAATAAACCATTAGATAAGGTACAACTTCAAAAGTAGTTTGTTCATGATAATATACAATAATATGCATACATATATGCGTACGACCGCCCCCGCCCACCCACACGCGCGCACGCATGCACGTACGCACGTATATCCACCAAAACGAATACCTGTGGCACAGTTAGTTCCTCCAAACCCTTTAGCACAAGCACAGTCTTTAGCGTGTATCATGTCACCAGCACACGTACCAGGAAAACACCGGTAACCGTTTTTCCAGGAGCAGGCACCTGGTCGTAAAACATAGGCACAATCAATACAATTTTAAACGTTCATTTTATTACACTACTATGCAATATGAATGTAATAAATCAGCTACTCATTATTAACTGAATATAATTTGCTTAGATCGATACAAAAAAAACTAACACGGTCTAATTATATATATTATTTTATTTCTTTACGTTATGGTATATGCACTGACGAAACATGGAATCTGTGTCGCGTAGACAATACTACTATCCGGACATAATATCGTACTGATAAATACATACGTTGACATTGACGTCGATCTGGCTCTCCCGTGTAGACATTCCATCCAGGTTTGTTATTGTTAAGCTCCCCAACGCAGAACTGGCATGTAGTATCAGACTTAATTTTACAGAATGGCGTGTTGCAATTGGATATGGATGGACATGCTATATGAAATATATAGTGTCTGGGAGTTAGCGTTTTTACAAAACGTATGTAAACGATTTAACAAAACGTATGTATCACATCTATAAAACAAAACGTTAAGAAGTCAGCGCGAAACACTGTAAATACCTTAAAGATGGCTGGTTATTTTACTATAGTGACAGATACTAGTACCATACCCACCGACATATTTTGAGTCATTAAATCCTGACCCAGCTAAAAGCGAAATTCACTGCAGTTGAACTTGTAGTTGTGATACCAAAACAATCTACTATTGTTAGCACTGAATAACGTCATATATAACCTTACATGTGTTGAAAATGACGTAAAACACCATACATACAAACAAACAAACAAACAATATGGTGATGTATCAGTTTTATCTTAAAAATATATATGACATTGTTAAACTATCCATTAAATTGAACTGAATGATGTTTAACGGCTCATCAAAACAGTATAGTTTATTTAGAGCCGCCCCAGAGAGAGGGGAAGGATACATAGGAATCCGGGAATTGTGTCCTACTCTTATTGTCGAATAGATTCCTATGGTTCTTTAACGTGCTCGGAGGATAGACCGATACACGGGACCGCCCGGTTTACGTCCCATCCGACGGACGAGGCTAAGGTAAAGTGTCTTGTCCAAGAACACACCGACGAAACTCAGTGGCACCACGGAGGATTGAACCCGGGGCCTCGCCGCGCTACCGACTGCTCCACGTCAACCCTCAAACTATCCATTAAAGACATGTTCTTGTTTGAATTGAAAAGATATAGGTATCAATGTCCGTAAGCCTTTAGTGTCGATTTTTTTTGTGGTGGAGATCATCCTATTGAAAACATGCTATGATATAGACATAATACCTTTCTGAAAACCATAGTTATTCTATATATATTTCATCTATTTGGAGTGATAAAATCTTTCACATATTCGTATAAACGTACACATATCTAGCGTTGGTGTTGGTAATAAATGCAATTTTAACTATATTTGTTTCCCCGATTTTCTATATGGTCACCAAAAATTACCTTTTAGTTTTAAAGCCAATATATTTGTTTGAACCAACATACTTCAAATGGATTTAACACAAAGAAGTGAATATTCACAAAGTTTTTTTTAAAAATTCTCTGGATGCGATGACAACGCTGACGGGTTATCATGCAACATGATATTTAAGATGACCGGCTAATGTCTAAAGTATTTGATTTTGATTTTTAACTTATATATATATATATAGTGAAATGTATAATGGATATGTGTTTTGCAGCTTTTTAGCTCTTATACGAGCTCTTTGTCCTTCGTTCGTCGTCGTAGTCCGTTAGTTTTTGCTTAAAACGACATCCACATAGTCAAATTTGAGCAAACACATGGATGATACTTAGATTATTGACTTTCAATTTTTATTAATTTACGGCACGTCGCGTCCAATATGACCGCCTACAAATTCGAAAACTAAAACATCTTCTCAACATATTGTGACAGTTTTGATTTATTAATGATTGCCAAAGTACAGACTATCAAGTCCCGAGGGTCAACAAGGTGTTTCAAAGTTCATTTATAGAGATTTCACATATTTTACATAGACGTATATAAATAAATAAATCGTATTCTCTGAAACCACACGGCAGATAGCTCTCATACTGTTTCAATTTCAATAGGGATATATCTGGTCTAAATCACAGTAACGCCATACATTGTGTAACCCACTCTAGACGATGTCCGACATAACATACATATACGTTTGTATATATACTGTGTAAATAATGAACTGTTTGTCCAAAATCATCGACCGTTTCAATTTATATTTTAGAACACACTATCGATGAGATTGAGCCCTATTGATATATCGAGCAATATTATACCTCATTTGCATATTCCACTCTTTGTTTAATGTGACGTCATCCAGTCCATAAAATTGCATATTGACCGGGCGCCCGGTCCGATAGCTATATTAACGGACGTGTGAAAAAAACGAAGTCAAAATAAATCATAAAACGTATTGATTTAATTTGTTGGTCAGTTCAGTATAATATAACAAATAATGTATGGTGCTTCGGTCCATATGAAGTTTATGGACTGGGCAGTCAGACCTAGAACGTTATATGAACTTCAGCGTCGCTTCGCTCCATATAACATTCTAGGTCTGGCTGCCCAGTCCATAAACTTGCATATTGACCGAAGCATCATACATTATCTGTTAAATATCGCATCACTAACCCGTGTATAAATCTCTAATTAGTAAATAAAATATTCTAAATAGTTGTACCTCTGCAATATCCGCTACTATCATAATACCCTGTATGACAGTCTTTACATGTCATGGGTGACGAGCAAAAACCGCCACTATTCGTGATGATGGTGCCATCTTTGTGAATCACCCGTCCCTCATTACGCTCACAAGATGTAGTTGACGTACCTCCACCACATATAGCTGAAACATCAATATAACGGTATATGGAGTAATAACGATTAATATAATGGTGCGACATACTTCCACGACATATAGCTAAAACATCAATACAACGGTATCTGGAGTAATAACGACTAGTATAATGAAGAGAGGTACCTCCACCACATATAGAGAACACATCAATGTAACCGTATCTGGAGTTATAACTAGTAAAATCAAAGTACTGAAGGCACTGATGGGCGGTGCTTTTTGTAAGTGTTGGAATGGATGGGAAATGGAAGTGCTGTACATGTAACTTCCATGGTTTGTTTTTTACATTCAGTGATGTTTCAGATGATTGATATTCATTACCAATTTCATATTTAAACATATTTTAGCTAACTCATATGGCCCGAATTAGCTTCCGTAGATTTTTTTCTGAGCAAGGTCTTCAGCGAGCACTGACTGTTCTATTTTTATTAACATGATACACTTTCTATAAACACATACCGTCTGCTTGTAGCACGATTATAACAAAAAGTTGACTTAGTGAAATTTTGATAAAATGGGTATGTATGACCTAAATAAATAATAAATTGCCTTTATTCTGAACATTGTTTCTTATTTATGGATCAAATGAATAAGCGGCCTTTTGTTTACAAACACCGACTGATCGTCTGTCAAAATGCGAAGCCTGACACATCTATATAACGATATCCGGAGTAATACCGTGTTATATAATGGTGAGACGTACCATCACTACATAAAGCTGACACATAATGGTGAGACGTACCCTCACTACATAAAGCTGACACATCTATATAACGGTATCCGGAGTAATACCGTGTTATATAATGATGAGACGTACTATCACTACATAAAGCTGACACATCTATATAACGGTATCCGATGTAATACCGTGTTATATAATGGTGAGACGTACCCTCACTACATAAAGCTGACACATCTATATAACGGTATCCGGAGTAATACCTGTTATATAATGGTGAGACGTACCCTCACTACATAAAGCTAAATCACAACACCCAGACGCAATGGCACAAGAGGTCCGCCCTGTATCACAAACTAAGTCATGTTGTTTTACAAGGTCTAATATCACGCTGATACGGCGGTGAACGCCACCATCTCTACAGGGTAGGAAGAAACAGCAACATTGGTCGCATTCGAAGGTCGATGGTTTACCGCCGACACAGTGTACAGGTTACACAGTTGTGAATACACAAAGGAGAATTACAAAAGAATCGGAAAAATGCACATTATTGTACATTTCTTCAATCTGCGGCTGCTGAATTCATAAAACTTAAACCTAACATATTTTTTGTCGACTTACGTAAATTACACCTCATTCCTCCATAGCCATTACAGCAAACCGTTTTAATTACTCTCTCAGACCTAAAACGAAACATTAGTATACTTATATGTCTTTGTCTACTTAGGGTTACATTATTGGTTTATTTTTTAACCAAAGTCGGTTACGACAGGTATATGCTACAATGACAGTTGTGGAACATGATATAGTAATTCGCCTTTATATATGAGATTATACTACTAGTGCATACCACGTGGTATCCAAAAAATGTATGTTTAACCAGAATGCAACCGTTCATTTAAAACAAAACAATGATTCCTTATCGAACGTTTAAACATATTTTCTGAGCGATTTATTTGGATGGAAATAATTGCGTGTGTGATCCATAGGATCCATAGGAATATATTGGATAGTCGGAGTAGAGTTCTTGGATTTCAATGTATCATTCCTCTCTCTGGGTCGGCTTGAAATAAACTATACATTGTGTTGATGAGTCATAACAATAGCAATTCATTAAAGAGTATTCAAATGTGAATATATGACATTGTAATAAGGTATCGCACGAATAGTAATAGCGTGCTTAAATACTACAGGTAATTGGTAAGGCAATTTGGTTTACTCTACACGTAATGAACATACCAGCTTTTTTCGTATAGTGGCAAATATGCGAATTATCACCTTTTTAGAACTTCACAAAGAAAAATCACATATATGCGAAAATCTTACCTGTATTTGTCTTTGGAGAAAATCAAAAAGCTGCTAGTACGGGTTAGTACTTTTTTGTAGGAATATACGTAGCAGTAATGGGATGTTGCCCTGCAAAAAATGATGTAGAGTATAATAAAGATATCAATTATACATTTAACTTTGCATCGTATTCAGACGGTTTTGTAAGACATCTAGCACTAAAACAGTAAACAAAAAAATAAAGCATAAATGACATTTAATGAAAAAAAGGACCTGTGAGATACTTGGAACAAAGTATTTTATAGTCTGTAGATATACAGAATTGTAATGCAAAGCAACTAGTACAACTATACTATGAACCGAATTAGTTAATACTTGAAATTCACCAGTCGATGACTTTGCGAGAACTGCGCTAACGGTGCTTAATATTTAACACGAATACATTTCGCTGAAATCAAGCATACTAGTAATCAGCAAATCTATAGCAAAGACGAATATCTTTTTTCCCCTTAATGCCGAACTATTTGTTTCCCTTTATAAAACAACTAATACTACTTTACTAGGCCATGTCAACTAAAACATATGTCCTTACAGATGCAGTTTTAGTATGAAGAATTTCATTTTCCAATTGTTAGTAATTCCACTAGATTGAATGGTATTCGTACAACTTTATGACTATCAACAGAAACATAAAATCAAGGGTCATAATTCTAACGAATGTGTCATTTTTTTATTTTAAGACATCTAATATATTGATGGTTCCAAATTGTTCAAAATCTGATGAAAGTCATTATTTACTTAATTTATTCCATAAACAAGATGAACTTATGTTCGTAGTAGACAGAGAATACCATTCCATGGCCAGCGGCGTATGGTCCCATTTTAAAACAAAATACTTTGCCTAAACGAGAAAACAATGGACGAAATAAACAAAATGGAATTCTAGTTGGGAGCAAAGGTTATGAAGCCTGCGTATCACAAGAAACAGTCAAAAGACTAAATTAAAAAGCAGACGACATATCCGAAGGGTGATTACACAATACTCAGCGTATTTAAAGGCTGGAGTAGTAGAACACCTATTCAAAATTAAGGTAAGAAAACAATGTATTCGAGAATATACCACCGATAGCTGTATATAAATATTGGGCTCACCGATCTCCAAAGATCGGAATGAATAACAGACCTGACTGCAAGCACGGGTAGACGTTTTGCTGCCGCCACACTGCGCAGGCAAGCTACTGTGATTTATAAAAAGAGTATAAAAGGGAAATCTGGAAATCTTCTTACACGATAAATAAAAAAAGTTACTGCAATCTCGGATTGATTGAGACTGTTCATGAACGGTATTAAGCAAAGCATGGGAAACTTAGAATGGCGAGGTTCTGCCGAACTATTCTGTGTTTTCGTGCCAACCCTTTCGCATTTGATAGTAAATGATATAGTATTCTATTTAACATGTATATTACCTACATTTTCTGTATGGTTTAATAATCTATTAAAAAGGAATGTTATGCTTAACACGGACACCATCATATCGTTGTTTCTTTATGACGTTTTACTACGCCATAAAACCTTACGTATAATAACAACTAAAGTATTCCGCCTGCTTTTGCCTTATCAGTCACTGCCAAATTAAGCACACTTCATTAGGTCACTCCTTTATCTGGTAGAAATGTGCATATCTGTTGACAAAGGGCAATAATTATGAATAATTCCTTCGTCAAGTTTGCTGATATCAAATGTTCTATTATCTTACCAAAGTAATTCTTCAGGGAAAATTTGGTATACATTCTAATAAGTTAAGCTAAGTTTATGCACACACTTCAATACGTTTACTTTCGATATAAGTGGAAACATCCTTATTCGCCCATATCCGAATTGTTCTTAGGATGTCTTGGGTGTGTAACATATGTAATGAACATGTAACTACTTTTGCATACTCGTTCGGGATTGGTATAATGTACTGTTGCATGCACATGTCAAATTTTACTTCACAGCAAGTATGTTACGTGATAAAAACGGATCATAATTTGATGGTTTCATTGTGGTAAGTACCCCCGATGTTACGCACATACGTTTGTTTCGAATACATATTTTTGATGAAAATAAAACGCAAAATTATTCATTTTGATTTATTTACATGCGTATGCAATATTAATGCGCAGAAGAACTCATGCATATATCCATATACAAATAACCTACAATTATTTAACATATCTGTGTATCGTTGTATATATATATATATATATATAAGGGTGAGAAAATACATACATCTACAAAATACCTTTCAAAAAGCACTGGATCCCCGAGGGGATACGAAAATGTTGGAATAAATTAATAGATGGGGAAAAAAACATTTATACAGTGCTACCGTTTACAAAAACTCAAGCGCTTTCGGCTAACGCCTTCATCAGGAGTACAAAAACACGAAAATAACAAATACGAAACAAAAAACACTAAAATACACGGCAGTATTTGTTTTGTATTATTAACCACAGATTAAGCTCTAAAAGTAGGGATAAAAGTCGAGCAAGAAATTTAACTTTAACAGAACACAGTCAACCAAAACCAATCATTAAAACAAACAACAATTAAAGTGTTAATACCATTACGAGTCAGTGCCAAGCATCATATCAGTTTTATCCCATAAGTGTAATAAATTCAATATCAAAATGAAATCTAATCTAAGTTATATATCATTGAGTTATAAACATATTACAAGAGACAGAGCATCACTTTTAACAAAGTTACGTAAAATGGGTAATGTTACAATTATAGGTTATTAGATTTGTACTGGGATATATACACGAGGTCTTTCGCGTATTATTCGCGAAAAAACAGGTGCATACATCCCAATGTAAATATAATAACCCCTTTATTGCATACGAGTTTTTAAATTAGAACAATAAAATAGGTTGTAACATTTAATTTTCACCATCAATATTTATTTGAAACAACAAACATAGTGTCGTTACTGTAGCAACCCTAAAAGTAACAACAACGAAATTACGAACGCCGTTTGTAACAAAATTTCGGCAAATGTAACAATTTTCCGCTAAATGTTACAAAATCAGTTTTTGCTAAAAGTAACAAACATGTGCCATATGTAACACAAGTTTAGGTTCCGCTAAAAGTTACAACCACTTTCGCTAAATGTTACACATTTTTACCGTATTAAATATCACCTGGATGTTCTTCTTTGTATGTCGTTTAAGAAAACGCGAATCATTTTGTTACAACAATTTCATGCAAAAAATTCATCATGTGACAGTGTGTGCCACTAAGGTTCCTACCACCGATCCTAGTCAAATAGTCGCCAGCTTCAGTTTGTATTATTTAATGCATTTTTCAAAAAACGTTATGAAACATACGTTACTGGCAACTTTAAATCTTCAACTTCTGGGATATATTTTATCATCATACATTGTATGTCTATTATAATAATATACAAATAGTTTTATTAAAAAGATACATGTATTGGCACTATGTCAAGAAGCACATTACAAATATTAACCATGCCTTGTACATCATATTTGCACTCAAAGCTTGGAAACGTATGTTTCGTATTAAAAAGCGAACCCCATTTTTTCATCTAGATCCATGGAAATAGCAGAAACGGGATACGTATACGTGTTCATTTTATAAAAAGCATATTTGTGTAGCATTTAAATGCCCCCATTGCTGTTGATTAAGACGACAAGTATGTTCAGTATCCACCGAAGTAGCGTAACGTATGTTTCACAGACATTTGGCGTCACTTTTCAAATCAAGTATCTGACAACTTAGACCAGCGGGATCTAAACACTAAAGTATTTATTTAAAACTTTCTATAGCGAGCATACCAACATGGCAAACATGTGCGTCCATATTGAACATGAAATACGACTAATACACGATGAAAACAGAAAAACTCGACTGGCGTCAGTAACGTATGTTTCATTTTTGGGTGTTTGAAGGCATGGACTGCCGATATTTACATCGTTTTTTTAATCAATCAATCAATCAATCAATCAATCAATCAATCAATCAATAATTCTTTCAATCAATCAATCAATCAATCAATCAATAAACCAATCAAATAATCAATTAATCAATCAATCAAGCAAGCAATCAATCAGTCAATCAATAAATCAATCAATCGATATAGTTTATTATACCGACCACATGGAGGGATGCCATTATATAAATATTGCATCCCAGTGAGGGTGACAGTGGATATTGTCAACCTGAGGACAATAATGTCAACCGAGGCGAAGGTTGACAATATCCACTGTCAACCTCACTGGGATGCAATATTTATTGTATTATACCGAACAAATGTTTTGATTAAAATTTAAATATATGAGGGGAAAAAATCCCAATATTTTTTTTTTTTAAATTTATATTTGTATACCAGTTTTGATTTAAAGCAACAAATCTTCTCGCCACATTTTTTTATTGTCGTTTTGTAAACCAAGCGTGTTACGATTGACATAACTTCAACTGTGTTTTAATAAGCGTTCACTGATTTCCAATTGCCAAAGCGTGTCGTTATTGGAAATTGTTATATTTCCCGTGACGTCACAATCGTGTAACAGTAAAAATTGTTTACCGGTGGACAGTAAAAATTGCTTCACGCTAAGGGTATGGGCAATTTATACATGAGTGTAAACGTGAGGTATAATACTTCAAAATGTCTTACTCTGACGTCAAAACAAGGAGTCATCTGGTAATGCTTCACTTTGGGGTATAGGGAATTTAATATAATGGAGTGTTAAGAGTGAGATATAATAATATTTATTTGGCCTGTAAACGTCTTTGTCTCTACAAAATCGCCAAACAGAACAGATATTACGTTCAATCAATCTTGATTCTATGCTTTCTTGGCAAGGAGTCTTTCAGACTACGCAAAATCAATCAAAGCACTAAAAGCACAGTAAGGCTGGGCTGCCTTTCAGAAGAACAATGGTTCACTCAATGAGCGGACACGATTTTTTTTATAAAATAGTTTGTTTTTATTGTGTATTTCCGAAACTTTGATGGTTATGTTAAAAATGATTCGAGTTTTCTTAAACGACATACAAAGAAGAACATACCAGGTGATATTTAATTAGTTGTTACATTTAGCGAAAGTGGTTGTAACTTTTAGAGGAACCTCAACTTGTGTTACATATGGCACATATTTGTAACTTTTAGCGAAAACTGATTTTGTAACATTTAGCGGAAAATTGTTACATTTGCCGAAATTTTGTTACAAATGGCGTTCGTTGTTGTTACCTTTGGCGGTTGGTTACATTTAGTGCTGCCTCAGTTACATCGTGGGAATTTTCGCAATAAAATCAACATTGTTTACATCACGTGACATACTATCTTTGACATGAACAGAAAATTGCACCCATCACGAACGGGTATACATTACACACCCAATATGATTTTACTATACATCAAAAATATGAGCGAATATTGACGTTTCCTGTTACATTGAAAGTAGACGGAGCTAGTCTTGATCATCTTCGACGCTTGATTGTAAATACAACCGTCTTGAAAGTTGTGCAGAAACAAATTTGAAACTGGAACCAACTGGAACAACGTGACCGTGATTATTTTATTTTTATTAAAGTATTTCTTACCATCCCCATTTATTTCGTTGATATAATGATGAAGTTTCCCTCTTTGTTTATATATAAATGTATCGTCTTTCTGCCTTTCTGTATATCTTGGATAGCCGGTGTTCCTATCTCAGCCAATCAGAAACCTTACCAGTGTATCGGCAAAAATGTTGTTCTTGGGGTCTTGCCTAGACGTTTGTCTTGAAAACAAGCAAGCGTCGCAGATGATCTAGACTAAAACGGAGCTTGTAAATGCGTATGCAATAAGTAAGACTATGTAAACACTAGGCAATATACCGTTTAACTCTACCGGAAAGCCTGACATTTGTCAAAGAATCATCGTCTTGCGGCTTTAGAGATGCAGTGTTTTGTTCACGGTTGTCGAAGTCTTCCGGATCTATCTTTTGCGTACCCCCAAATCTACAAAGTACAAAGTGTATCGGTATCTTCACTGCATTTATCAGTTTGTATGTTATAAAAAGGACATTAGTTGGTATAGTCTGATATTCACTTCAAGCAAATATCGGTAATATGCTTAGGCGTAGGTACTTTATTCAAATTGGCAGGTTTCCAACTGGGTTATAGTTGTTTATTATAATTAAATCTAAAATAGATGATTAAAATAGTCAATGCTAATTAGTTATTGCGGAGGTATTAAATTTCCTATCAACCATTTTAAACGCCAGATTTGCCAAAAAAATAATAACGTTATTTTAAAGCAACGTTGCTTTCCGACAACTAACTTAATTGGGTAAAAAATGAATAGTCTGCATATTTTCTACGTTTGATGTTGAAGCTGCACTTCAAGTTTGGAAAATGTAATGTTATCGAAATTTTGGTATATATTATCAAAACACTGATTTGTTATGATAATTTATACAAATGTGTTGAACATTGTTTAAACAGAATACTTTGACCTAATTGATAAATAACGAGTGGAAAAAAAACACGACACGAAAGAATTCCTAATACACATTTGTATATACAAACATTGGAACCCCGGAGCGGGTATTTCCCCTCGGGGTCTGAATGTGAACAACTGCACTAGTACGAGGATATCCGGTCCGCGGAGTAAGACAATTATTTAACCATGAGGACTACGTTTGCATAAAGTTGATAGCCTATAATAAGAAGACAAGCAAGGTTTTACGCAAGCGTAAAATAGCTGCCTAGAGAAAATAGCATTATTTCTGGGTAGGAACTGGGAACAAATTTTAACATAATAACAGACCAAGTCACGGGTGTTAAAACAATATTCAAAAACAAGAGTTGTCACGGAGACATAACACGCTATGACCGTTTTTTTTACCAGACACTGTCTTCCCAATTTGTGCTACCAAACATTTTGAATCAAGGTGGGCGAATTCTTGACATGCCTTACACATTGATTACATATTCACCTTTGTAGCACGACGTGCTACAGTATACATCAGCACAGAAATACAATTACTCACATGCATGGGATGCGTTTGCGTTAGCGTGCATTACAAAACAGAAAAACTGTTCATTGCTACCATGTGTATTATAAGATTGCGTAAACTCAAAGAAGCTATTCATTACTACCTTACCAACGCAACGTCACATTTAGTTATTTTGTGTTTGGAGCTAGTTATTAATATTTAGCATTTATTAATATTCTTTCACTCAGAAATTCCAATCTTTCACTCATAGAAATATCTTTCACTCATAGAAATGTAATAAATGTATGTATTGCATGCCATAAAGTATCACAAGAAGTTGAACATGAAATTATCACAGTTGGATGAAAATGATGCACAGTTGACCGAGTATGTAATACTTAATCTGACATTTTATCCCGCCTCTATTAAAATATGGCCTATATTAAAATATATTTTATTTGGCATGTTCAACAGTAGAACAATTGTACCGTTGTGACACCATTTTAAATCGCCTGTCATACTGCAATAAAAGATCAATAGATTATTGGCTTTTAAAAGCATCTGTAATATCATATTCATATTTATTAGTATTGTCATTTCAAATAATAACAATTTCTCACGCAGAGATTAGGCTATTATATAAGATTACATTACTTGTATAGCATGTTAAAATATGTGTTTAAACACTTTAATGACGGGCCCACAAAGTAAATATTGAAATAATTTTAATTATAAATGATGTGCTAGCTACAATAACGATCAAAACGAAGTTCACTCATGCATGTGAGAGTTATGCAGTGGATACGAGAATTGTAACGGACGGACGGACGGACGGACAACGCCAAAACTATATCCCTCTTCGTTGGCAATAATAAAATTAATAGAATTAGGAAAAGTAAGACTTTTTTCGTGGGAGTGGGGGTGGGGGATGGGTGGCATGGGGTCTCCATGCATGTATTGATGAGTTGAGTATTTGTGTATTTGGTCAATTCATTACAAAACCCCTGCAAACATGAGCGTTATTGAGAGAGAACACAAAATACCTTATTAAATTTACATATAAAAGTATATGTCCTGTACGACCTTGACCTTGAATATACAGACTCGGGTGATGGGTTCTGCGCGTCGTCTCGGTGATATGGGTATTTGTGCCAATTTATTTCAAAATCCTTACTTGCATGGACAAATTATGATGCAGACACGAAATGGACATTATTATATGCATCTAAGAAGTATATGACCTTTATGATGACCTTTATGACATTGACCTTGATGATACAGATACGGGCGTTGGACTGATGAGATGAGTATATGTGCCAATTTATTTCAAAATCCGTCCATGCATGTGATATTTATATAGCAGACATGAACAAAATTGTAACAGACGAACGAACGGACTGACGAACAAACATAAGGACAACGCAAAAACTATATCCCTCCGACTTCGTCGGGGGATAAAAAACAAAAGTAAACCTTGTCTATAACTAATTGGAGTGTAACGAAACCCTAGGGTTAGACATATCGGTACCGGAGTCATTAATTTTTTCCTATGTTCAATACGAATTCTCGGTTGAGCGTGAATGGTCAAGATAATGCAAAACGAATGACTCCGGTACCGACATATGTATACCTCGGATATAGCAAAATGCGAAATCTTTCTTTTTTGAACCATTCACATATAAACTGAATGATACATTTTTTAAAGTAAAACAGATTAATTTTGTTAGGAGTCAATAATTTACATTTGGTCATATTTCTACGTGTGAAGGGTTGTAATATTACTGGTTTTCTCGAAAGATTCTTTTCACGACAGAACAAATTATGATCGGGGTGTCATTCTATTACATAGAGTTTTGACCGGGGGTAGTTTTACTACATAGCAAAATGACTGGGAGGTCATTTTTTATCGGGGTCGATTTATTTCCTTACACCGGAAAGTAATCAGTATCTATCTGGATAATGTCTGTGTTATTCTACATTTAAAAATACGATTAAATCTATGCAATCTTCATATAATTGACATAAACAGCCGTCTTTAATAATTTTAACAGGTGTTTTAAAACATTGACTTTCTACGCAATCGTTTGGTTCATGCTGTTAAACGCCCCCACCCCCCCCCCCCCCCCCACACACACCAGCTCGCACCCCTCCCCCATCAACCCAACACTCATCCCAGTGTTCCATCCCAACAGAACACACGATATTGTACCCGTCTTGGCACACGCTTTCAGGATTTATGACAAGTCATCTACAACTACACTCAATGTCTCACTCTCCACTTAGTACAATCTGAAATGTACCTTAATATCTAACACGAGATATTGTATGATTTATGAACATTTACTTTCACCATTGTCTTTCACCAAGGTGATGCCTAATTGGCCCTCACATTTAACAACATATAGTAATTTATTCGCTACGGTCTATAAAAAGGGACGCAAGTTTGTAAACACTATATTGTAATTAATGCGCGCAAACAACATCTAAGTTTAAACAATAGTTTATACTCAAATGTATACAATTGTATAAACAATATTATAATGAATTAACACAATCTGAAAACGTGGATTCGGGAAAAAGCTGTTAGATTATATCAATCCGTTTCCATAATTACATAATGTTATGAAACGAAGATATTCAGAAGTCTATTCAACCATGAATGTAGAGAAATATTAAAATAGTTTGGCTTTTAGTTAAAGAATTTCAAATAATAATAAGAATGGATGAATAAAGAAACAAGCAGAAGAGAGTTTGTTGCTTTGGTCGCCCGAATAGCCATTGTTTATCCGAGGTTAGTTTATTTAGAATAGTTTTGCGCTGATAGTGTATTTATGTACAGCTTTGAAAATTTAAATATTTGTTTCATTAGATTGGAGAGAGATGCCCTCTAAAAGTTGGGTAGTGTTTACGTTAATTATGCCCAATGTCGTTAGGGTATTATTTAAAATGCGTCGTTGTTCTGTGTATTGTCTGCAGCACAGCAATAAATGTTTCGCGTCTTCTGTTGAGCCATAGATTTTGGCGCATAAATGCTGATTTAGAGAGCTACATTTCAGCCGAAGGCGTGTATGGTATATATGTGCCTTGCGCTGCCCATAGTATAAGTAGTGGGGTATTCGTGTATTGGAGATATTAAGTTGCCTTTTAAAAGCATCGACGGTAGGGGCATTTCTTGTATGTTCATTCCATTTGTTTATTGTGGATGGTAAGAATGATTTAGCGAAAAGTTGTGATTTACATGGAATGGTTTTTATATTATCAGCGTTTGGGAGTTCATATGGTGTGGATTCGGCTACATTGTCGGGTACTAATTAATTTTAGTATGGGAATGTAATTAAATATAGATATAAAAATCGAACAGGAAAAGTAGCATTCAAGGACAACAGTCAACCACAACCACAAACACACACAGAAACAAAGAACAACTTTAAAGATGAATACAATTCCAAATAAGACATCACAAACACAAAAAGGATTTACAACAGGGCTACCGCATTGAAACGCTCAGTGGCAAAAAAAGGCCGCTGGGGGTTTAAACCAGGTTCTTGGGTGCACCAAACCTCACACTTACCCTACTGTCATCCCAATAAAACAGGACAGTGTAAATAAAGAAATCCCCTCCAAGAACTATTTTCTAACCAACAAGGCAGCATTCATAGGCAGTATAAGTAGAACACAAAGATTCTCGTGTATATATAAATACAAAAAAACAATAGCCTGGAAAGCCACAAAGAAGGTACTCAGTTCCTTGGCAGACGCCGTTTGGGCTTTAGTATGGTCAACTATTTTGTGTTTGTGATGTCGTTTGCATTTTTTATTACTTCTGCCTTCTCGTTTGTCTGTTTGCGTGTTTGTTTTTGTGTTTTGTGATTGACTGTCGTCCTTGAATGCTGCTTTCCCTTCCTGTCCGATTTTTTGTCTTTCTTTAGGTAGACGTTATCATAGTGTTCGGTCATCGCACAATTAAAGAGGAAAGCATAGTGGCGAACTGTAAATGGGTCCAACACCAAGCATGCAGTGCGTTTCAAAATGATAGGGTCATAACTTCTCTTGATAAACCTTTTAACAAGTTTAACAAAGATAGTATGAAAGTGATCATGAGCAAGGATCTTACGAAGAAATATAAAAAGATCGGACAGGGAAAGTAGCATTCAAGGAGGACAGTCAACCACAAAACACAGAAACAAACACGCAAACAGACAAACAAGAAGGCAAAAGTAATAATAAATGCAAACGACATCACAAACACAAAAGGGTTGACAATAGGGCTACCGCCTTGGAACGGTCAGTGGCAAAGTAGGCCACTGTGGGTTTAAACCGGTGCTACCCTACTGTCATCCCATTAAAAAAGGACAGTGTAAATAAAGAAATCCCCGCCATGATCTAATCTCTAACCAAAAAGGCAGCATCAATAGGCAGGCAATACAAGTAAAACACAAATATGCTCCTGTAAATATAATACAAAAACTAACAAACAATAGCCTAGAAAGCCACAATGAAGGTACTCAATGACTTGGCAGAAGCCAGAGCAACAAGAGAATAAACCATTAAGGGCGCGACAAGAAAGATCATAGACAAACATCAAACGCCACCGTCCCAATGGGCTTTAGGTAGGCGTCATCATAGGGTCCACAGCCTGTCCGGTCATCGTACAATTAAAGAGGAAAGCATAGTGGCGAACAGTAAAAGGGTCCACCACCAAGCATATAGTACGTTGCAAAATGATAGGGTCATAACCTCTTTTGATAAACTTTTTAACAAATTTAACTAAGTTAGAATGAAAGTGATCATGACCAAGAATCTTACGAAGTTTATAAATCACATCACCATAGATGTCAGGCTGTGATAGTCCTTGTCGCAAAAGAGTCCTTAAATTACTTTTATATTTGGAAAGAAGATCAGGGTTTACGATAATAAAAATGTGCAAAGGTTTTACGAAGTTTATGGTAACGGTATTATAAACCATTATTGAGTAGCTTTTTAGTTATACAAAGATTACGAATATTAAAGTCCTCAACTCGAGTACAAGCTCTTGAAAAACGAATAAGTTGAGACACATACAGCCCATAAGAAGTTGCTCGGGGAACATCTCCATCCAAGTGGGATAATTAACAATGTCAAAATTAAAATCATCTCTCTTGTCATAGATGTTGCTAATTATTTCACCATTTTCAATCGAGAGATCTAAATCAAGAAAAGAAGCGTTATTATCAGATATATTAGCTTTGTAATATATCTGAATATATCTGTAATATAATCTGATAATTAGTTTGTAAATTAAATTGACCATTTTAAAGAATAATGTCAGTTTATGCTTGCTTGTTACGACGTGATTGCAGACTTTCCACCCTGTTAATTAAATAGGGATATTTATACTAATTTAGTTGCGCTTGCGCCATTTACCATCCTAGCAAATTCTATTTGTATTTTTGCTAAGTCATTTATTTCATATTGTGTGCAGTTATCCCAATCTACGTCAGCATATTCCAAAATTGGTCGAATGAATGTAGTATAAATAGCTTCTAGGGATTTACGGTCTAGAACAAATTTGAGTCTTCTCATAATGTTAATGTGTTTCCATGATTGAGACCCAAGTATATATTTTCACCAAATCAGCATTTAATATGTCAGCGGCTCGCTGTGGGTTATCGACCATTGCAAAAACACTAGTGTCGTTAGCAAATAGCTTAATTATGGAGCTAATATTGTCTACTATATCGTTAATATATACCAAGAATAATAAAGGACCTAGAATGGAACCTTGGAGGACACCAGAGTTGATGTGTTTCCAATCAGACATAGCACCAGTAAGAATAACACGTTGTTTTCGATTGTCAAGATACTCTTTAAACCATAAAAGAAGTGGGACATCTATGCCAACAGATTGTAGTTTTTGTGCCAGACTCTTTGTCCCTTACTTATATCACAAAAAAGCACGAATTTCTTTACCTTCGTCTAAAGCCTGACAAAAAGTATGGTATATATCTACTAGTTGGTCAACAGTTGAATCTTTAGGTACAAAGCCTGACTGCAAAGCAGTTATGATACGATTTCTTAGAAAAAAGTAAAAAACGTGGTTGTGGATAGGTTTTTCCAAACTTTTATCTATCGTTGATAATTAGCAACATCGGAAGTGTCATTTTTTCTTAAAGACAGCGGTAACATACGCTTCCTCCACCTGCATCTTCACATGAGTCTAAAGAACTAGTTTGGCGATCTTAGGTTGAATTAGCCGACATTGCTAGCTTATTTCTCCCATGTATTATCACGTAAAATAGGTGTTTTACTCATGTGAGATAACTCTTTGCATACCGGACAAGGATATCCGTCATTTCACCGGGGCTAAATATTACCATTTCACCCTAGGGTCGAGATAAAATTCACGCCCGCCAACATCCAGTATGCAGGAAAATATGTAAAACGTTAGTAGCTGGCGGCGTCGACGCACAACATGTCTCTGATATGCAAGAGAAAGAATCTATCATGGGTATTTGGTTCAGATAGGGACTTCCAACCCTCGGTATAAGTGTTTTGATCCGAACCTCGGCAGAGCCTCAGTTCCGATAAAAGCACTTATATCTCGGGTTGGAATTCCCTATCTTCACCGGATACCCATGAAAGAGTCTTATAATCTTACATGACATATGACTCTTACATAAAACGTCATGACGTCCGGTTGGTGACGTCACCTTATTATAGCTGAATGGGTTGTTGCACTATTCTGGAACTAGTTTCATTTAAAAGGGATTTAAAAACAATGGAAAAAGGTGAAAGAATAATCAAAATATCATAAAAAATACAGGAGATATGATCTTTTAAACATTTGCAAAAATTCTAAAACGGAGGCAGTCATGTTCGATTCATGACATCATCGCGCCTTTATCGATTAATATCATTTAAAACAAAAAATATCACTGCACATATATGTAAATCGTAAAAGGAGCACATGCAGTATTCATATTTTACTTTGCATTAAATTTTATAATTTAATACATGTATTTGCTTTAAACACTATTTATTAAACTTTTTCCATAAAAAAGCCCTTTTAAATGAAACTAATTCCAGAATAGTTCACCATCCCTTTAAAATCAAATAGCGTAATGTTTAAGTATACCTGTTCTAAGCGCATAATGAAAGAAAAAAAACCATCGTGAGCTTATCTTTGTGGGATAGGTAAAGCTCACCCTCGGGATCAGAATTGCAACTGGGAACTTGGCTGAGCCTCGTCCTTGGTTACAAATCCGACCCTCGGGTGAGATTTTCCTGTTTCACGTCGATCACATGGATAATTGTGAAAAAAGAACAGTAAATGGCATCTTTCGCGAAATCCCATATAGGTTTTATTTAATAAATATTTCGATACAATAAAACAATTATTCTCACAGACAGACACACACACACACACACACACACACACACGCATCTTATTAGTTCAGCATTTGAGTGTTGTTGCAGTTGACATCCCAACTGACTGTAGTGTGGAGGAAGGCACGAACGACAACTCTACGTCACGTGACGAGATTAGCATCGTATGTGCTCAGAAATATACACATACGAAAGACACACAGGCACGTATGCAAAAACTCTTCGCTTGTTTACTTTTATAATTAATGTGGTATATTTTCAAACAGGATTCTGTAGAAGGGGGAATGCATAAGCCGGATCATTTTTCCTCCTTTCAAATAACATATTTATATGTTTTAAATAGCCCTTATATCCTTTTGGGGTGGGATAAAGACATACGGCCGCCCATTATTTCACGCCCCCACCCCTCCCTTCATAGTAACGTTCCTATCATAATTAACCATTACCATAGGCCTCAGTTTGAAGCACGTACAACTCGGCCTGTATTTAAGGTGGAATTTCATACTCGAAAAATTAAGGGTACGCATATGAACTATATATATTTGCAAATTTGAAGATATTTGCGATGTGAATCTGAATTTTGTTTAATCTTCATGTAAGCAAATAATAACGTATCAAATATGGCTATGTTTGACGTTTTCCACAATTTTTAACACGTTTGGCATCACAGTGTGTTAGCGGGCTAGCCACATGCAATTATTTTTTTATAACTGTTCGTTCATTTAAATAAAGATGTAAAATGTTGTTTATATAGTATATATCCTATTTCTTTAATGTTTTTTTTACAAACGAATTTTAAGAAAACACAATGTAGAACACTTTTATCTTTTAAATGGCTCTATTAAATTTCCTATCGTAATATAAAATAAACCATGCTGTCATCGGAATATATTTTCTATATTCTTGTTTTATTGACCACAATACCCTTCGAAAAAGACGTCTCTGTCGACGTTATTTTTATGAAAGGTACATTGTACATGGTAGGGTTATATCAACAATTATTTCATTAATACTAAAGCTCTCCATATTAATCGCGATATAAACCTGCAAGACAGACTGTATATGTTATTCAAAATAAGTTGCTGGAGATTTTAGCAAATCGTCAATTTAACTAGCAATTGGTGTTCGCTACCGTCAGCTTAGCCTTGTAAATTATAGTACATATATAATTGTAACAAGAAAGGAAGCAAAACCCAAAACAACTATTTAAAATACTATCAACAAATTTATTTAAGTACTGCAATGAATATATTTACTTACATAATATACATAAATCAGATCCGCGGGGCCCGGTTTTATGAAACAACTTACGACAATATTGATCGTAAGTTAATTTCTTAAATTCTTTACTTTGATTTACAATTCACAAATGAACGCGATTTCATTTCGTTTCCTTATACATTTGATATTTCTGAACATAATGCATACGTAATTGTCTACATTGCTTAGGTGCAAAAACGTGGACAGTTTTACAATTTGAGACTTATCGTAAGATGTTTAATAAAACGGGGCAGTGTAATTCTTTAACATCCGTCTTAAGAATAAACTCCAAATAATATTGACAAGTGGTAATCATAATTGTCAGGTGTCCCC
The DNA here is from genome assembly GCA_037043455.1 of Cyrtodaria siliqua. NCBI lineage: Eukaryota > Metazoa > Mollusca > Bivalvia > Adapedonta > Hiatellidae > Cyrtodaria > Cyrtodaria siliqua. The sequence goes on from JAWPHD010000836.1 coordinate 87,914, forward strand.
GTAATCTAACTTTATTTCAAGTAGTTCATGATTTATTTATTCACAATAATGCAAAAATACAATGTCACTTTTATTATAGATGAGCACAATAAATTTTATCCTCTCATAATTTATTTTTAATTCAAATCTTCCAATACTTTAACTTTATACTCAATTTGAATTATATTTCAATCCAAATAATGAACCAGAAAGGCTTAATTATACTGTCATAAAAGATCATAGAACATCATAGAAGTATTTGGAATAGTTCAATAAAAGTGAATGTCCATTATATGATGTTAAATGTAAAAATCAATATTCTATTTACACATCCAGAAACGTCTATATGTTACTTATTATAAATGAATGGCCTTGGATGACACAATAACATGCTTACATAGTTCTTAAAAATGTTCATAGGTAACAATATTGTAGTAAGCTTCGCCAAACGACGTCCCATGTATCTTACAAGCAAATCCATAGTTTACAACATACTGATAATTAGTGTGGTAACATGGCGAAATGGTGTGGCAAAAGCCAAAATAATGCCGAGATCAGCGAGGTGTATCACACGTTGTGTGTCATCGCAAATACATATATTTGCATATTAACATCTCTATCATCTAGCTACACACAAAATTGTTTGACTGAAAGTATTTTAAATACGCTATATAATTTGTAAAGGTGCTGGCGTGGCCTAGTGAATAGCACAGTGGATTTGAAATCAGGAGTACTCGGGATCAAGCCTCACCGGCGCCTATCTCTTTTGTTGGCGTGTTTTTTGGCAAGACACTTTCCATTTACCTCGTGCGTCGGATGGGGAAGTAAACCAGGCTTTTTACATTCTCTCATAATTGTCGTCCTTGAATGCTGCTTTCCCTGTCCGATATTTGTATCTTTCTTCACAGATTGATAGAGGACAATGAGGGGCAATGAAAGGAAGTGCAGAGTACAAGTTCCATAATTATATCTCATTCAACCTGTAGTAATTGCCCTTTGTAATGTTATCCTTATAATTATTGTCCGGAGCATAACTCAAAACCTACTAATGGAAATGCAATGAAACTTCAAACAATGATAGAGGGTACTGACTGTCTCTGTCCGTCCGTTCCGTCCAGATATCCTGTTTTTCATTGGTTTTGTTTTGTTTGAATGGTGTTTTACGTCAATTCTTTGCACATGTTAGGCCATAGATGACGGTCGATGTTTTTGTGTTAGAGGCGTACCACCTCATAGTTCATTGGTAGAACCATTACTGTAGTATTACTCCCGCCATCTGAAGAAAAATGTCCAAAAGTAGTCGTGTCGCATTAATACATGGTGTCCGCATCGAGTCTAACTGTAATTGGTCATATTCGTTTGCCAAACAATTACCATTATGTTCACAGGTGACCAAAATGTGTCCCAAACGTACACGTTGTGCAATCTCAAAAGTGTATATTTTAAACAATATGTTTATGTAAGTCCGTGTACATATTTAAATACCCAACATTCGGTCAATAATCATCTCATTTTTTAACACACACACCTTTCCCAAATCCTCAAATTATTTCATATTGTATTGTGTTTTCTTAAGTCTCATTGCAATATTGTAGGAAATAAATATTTTAGTTGTGTCTTTATTTTTGAAAATATAGCGTAATACTGCAACATGCAGGCGGGAAGAACAAATATTGCAGACGGTTTAACATTTCATAAGCTAATTATCATTGTGTCCGGTGATATCTGTCTTGCAAATCTATACTGCAGTATTAAGATTTAATTTCACCATACTTGTAATACCATATGTGCACCGGGTGCAATTATTAATCCTAAATAGGTTCTGAATGTTAAAGGTTATTGCTATCGTTATTCTAATTTACAAGCACACATTTTTGTTCGGATAATGTCTCACTTTTGTTATGAGAACGTTAATGGATAGAGCATCAAATATATTTCATTCTTATTTTTTTTATAAAACATGCGTCCATATGTTAAAATCAGTTTTTAGTGAATATTCAGTTGTTTATTTTTGTTTAATAATGTACTGATGTGTATCATATTTTAAGCAATTAAACCTAAACTCTTTTTCATATACTTCATCTACATCACTGAGATTATACGCAGCCTACACAAACCATAAACTTGCAACGGACATATTATTTGTCTGTTGGGGACACATTGGTCATTTTTTGTGATCTTTAATGTTTCCGCGGACATATACTAATATTATGGTATTTATAGCATCATTAAGGATGCGGATATATGCTATTTTGTTATACGCGTACACATTGTCATTTGAATACTTACCTTAACCACGCACACAACCCTAATATGTGAAAGACATATCAAGTTAGATTATAAACTATTTATATAGATTAGTTTATTAGCGGGGGTAAAAATCATTTAATAATATTAATATATTTGGGGTGGTATGGGAAAGAGTGTTGGTTTTCACAGTCACGGCCATACGATGAAATGTATTATGAAATTTAAAATAAGATTGATATACAGCGCTATCTTGAAATGTATCATTCTTGAAATGTATCATAATTTCTTATGTCCACCATTTTGGAAATGTTTTCGGCCATATAGAAAATTATGGAATTGCCTTGGCTCAGAGTATTATATTTGCCATCACTTTAGAAAATGAGTTACGTGTATCACAATCTGAACTATTGTGTTGTTATTTCCTCCGTTACTAATATAATTGGACTTAACGAAAAACATCAATGTACACTTTTTTTTCGTACGGACGCCGACGGACAGTCGAACTTCTGTTTGGTTAAGCGGACGAACAAACGGACGAACAAGGATAACACTAAATGACCGCTCTACTTTATTGGTTGGGCATAACAATTTCTCTCGAATTAAAATTCATTGAAAATGTAACAGTTAGGTCTAGATGTTTGATATATTTAAATTAACAGTGATTGTGTCCAACATTTTATCAGCAATTGTGCTGCAATTTCTTGATCACGGACTAAATGAAGTCGGTTCAAACAGCGTCGTAAATGATAAAGCCGTATTTCCCGATGGTGTTTAGGCGTTTGCAAATAGATTCAGAGCAATTGTCTACACATTGATAGTAGATAACTATGTTTTGAAACTTTACTTATATGTTACGTTAACATTTTCACCGACTAAACATCAGTAGTGTTATTACTTACTGGTCCTTTGGGATCATCAAACCCAGTCTTTGTGACTTTAAATTAATTGGTTTGGTTTTCTTTTGTTGTTTTGTGTTCGATATATGCCAAGGTCATTCGTTTTTGTTTTTTGTCTCTTTCCCTTTCTTATGGCGATTTCATCAGTCAAATTGTCTGATGAGAGTGGCGAAAATCGCCATAGCTAATTAAAGATTATATAAACAACATTAATGTTTTTAATATAAAAAACAGTTATTTCCAATTAACGACAAATCGTGTAACAACTTAGATTACGCAATATTGCATAATAATATTTAGTACATCTAATTTTATAGTGCTTTATTCTATATCAGTTTCATTATGCAATTAAAGGAAATTAATATGTGTTACATCATATTACAATGTTTCATGCAATATTACATGTCTACTATTTGAACTTTAAACATATTCACACCCTTGTGAATAAAAAGTCACTTTGTGGCATATATCGACACTACACCCACTAGTTGTTTGTTACTTACTTCCCAGAATAAACAATGCGCATTAATAATCTAATTGCGAAGTAATTGGATATTTATGCAAAGCGTTTGTTCTCTATACGTACGGCCTGGACCCCGGTTTATAAACCTATTACGCGCTTCAGTGTTTATAACGCAACACGAATACCATTGGCTTATTAAAACAGCGGGGGCGGGCCCCCATCATCACCAGGGTTATCTGTAACATATCCCATTCAGGCTCTGTGTTTTACAACAGCCAGTCGGAGTGGAAAATTCTAAAACCGCCACAACCCCCAACCAACCACCCTACAAAAAATAATAAATATATAAATGCACACTATATCATAGCGCTGGTATTGACTTTATTCTACGTCTAAGCTCCATGATTAGGCGAAAATCGCCATAGCTAATTAAAGATTAGATAAACACCATTAATGTTTTTAATATAAAAAACAGTTATTTCCAATTAACGACAAATCGTGTAACAACTTAGATTACGCAATATTGCATAATAATATTTAGTACATCTAATTTTATAGTGCTTTATTCTATATCAGTTTCATTATGCAATTAAAGGAAATTAATATGTGTTACATCATATTACAATGTTTCATGCAATATTACATGTCTGCTATTTGAACTTTAAACATATTCACACCCATGTGAATAAAAAGTCACTTTGTGGCATATATCGACACTACACCCACTAGTTGTTTGTTACTTACTTCCCAGAATAAACAATGCGCATAAATTACCTCTCAATAAAACCGAGTCCGATACATTTATCTCTTGTTTGTATTTGTTGCGTCCAATGGATCACTTTTTCAGTATGTATTGACATTCACACTAGCGTTTGTTTAGTGCTGGCTGGCGGCCGTAAAAAGTTGCCCGACTACTAATCAGTAGTGTTATTAATTACTGGTCCTTTGGGATCATTACGTCCAGTCTTTGTGGCTTTAAAGTAGATTATCGCTTAAGCGGGTGCTAGGAGGCTGCGAGGTGTTGCACTATACATTACCTCTCATGAACAGATTCAATAAAACCGAGTCTGCTACTTTTATCTCTTGTTTGTGTTTGTTGCTTCCAAGGGATCCTCTTTTCAGTATTTACTGACATTCACACTAGCGTTTGTTTACTGCTGTGTGGCGGCCGTAAAAAGTTACCCGACTACAAATCAGTAGAGTTATCAAAGCATTACCTCATATGAACAGACTCAATAAAACAGAATCTGCTACTTTTATCTTCTCTTGTTTGTATTTGTTGCTTCCAAGGGATCCCATTTTCAGTATTTATTTAGATATACCGAAATATAAAAATGTATTATCAAGATTAAGAATAACTTACCAGATGGCATAAACCGAATAGCATGCCAATAATTGAACGTAAATTTATCACATGTACAACTATAAGATCAAAATCACTTTTTTATTGAATGTGCATTATATATAATGAGATAAGAATAACATATATAAAGAACTATTACTGGAAAACACCAAATATAGTTATTTTTTGGAACTTATAAATAGTGAAAATCAATTATATAAAGGTTTAGTGTCTTTGTTTTTAAAGCCTTTGAAATAAGAGGGCTCAGTTTGTTAGATAATAGTAATTAGTGTCCAAAACACAGATTTATTACGTTAAGTGTATTTTTGTTTTCTGTAAAATGGTGAAATTAAATGATTGTCACCTTCTCCGCATATATTATGCGATGAAAACTAAATTAAAATTGCCTAATATAAACAATAAAAATAATAACATAAATATGTACAATATGTATGTCTTGAAATGCTATATTCTGTATGCTTAACAATTATATCTTGTGTTGCTATTGATATATTACTTTTGTACTAAGTACACGTAACTTGTGCATGTACCAGCTGTCAGTCTTGCATATATGTCTCGTATCCTCATTGGTCTTATGACCTTATGTATAACCTATGTATAAACTCTAGAAAAGATGAAAAATGAATACGAATAAAAAGGAGAAGAAGAAATAAGAAACAGTATTTATTATTATTAAAATGTATTGATCAATGTTTGTTTCAAACGTTTGCGTCAACGTCGTTATACATTATATTTACGACGCGACGTCCACAGATCAAACCATTTATAAGATAAAAGCCTTTAACGTTGTTTTTTATTAAAATTCCGCGGTAAAAAGCCGTGAACAAAAAGGAATTTATATCAAAACTATTGTACATAACTATTCAAATGATACAATTTATATGTCAGATAAAAAGTATAAGCAAGGCAAACAGTGTGATATAAAAAAAGTAATTGCTTGTGACTATACTAACAATCTGCGATGCTAACAACGTTGAAAAGTGAGTAAAACGTGACTTTAATGAAAAACGTCAAACATAGCCATATTCGTTAAGTTATTATTACAAATAACTTTATATTACGAGAAAATAAAAATTCTGATTCAAATTGAAATATCTTCAAATTTACAACTATATGTATATATATGTAGCGTGAGAGAAAAAGAGAGAGAGAGAGATCCTGTACGTACCCTTCAATTCCTCCTTATGTGGAGTAAATTTCTTGATTGATAAAGACATTTGTCTTTAACAGTAGAATTTCGGAAATTTGGATCTATGAGATGCACGCTCGTAAATAGGATAATAAACAATATAAAAAGCTCTTAGTCTGGGATATATATTGTGCGAACTACCGAGGGCCACCCTACGATCAGTTACGATCTATTTTAAAAGCTGATAAAAACTTTAAATAGACACTGCTCTATATGCAAATGTAAACATTCTGACACAAATTTACCTTTATTCTCATTTGAAATGCATTTGTTTTTGTGTGATAAGATGTTATATACTGAAAGTAAAAAGAAACGCAGGGTGCGTATTTCCGCTATATATTGCATATACTGCACACTTAATTCCATATATATTCCAAGGAAATCCCAAGATGTTTTGTAAAAAATAAAAGTGCAGTTAGTTAGAGAAAGGACACAATTGTGATATTGTAGACGTTTTAATCACAATACACGTTGTAACAAGAAATTCATAAATGCCGAAGTACCTCTTTGAAAAATTGAGCCAGTTCTGTACTGTATTTAATGTTAAGTGATTGCAACATTTAAAGCCTAAGTTTGCTCACCTGCTTGAGCCAAATGCGCATTCTGACGATAATGAAACTTTAAAGGGGTAACCATTGGTGTGTTCCGTGCTGTTTAAACCTTCTTTCTAAAAGGACAGGCATAATGTCGCCCTGTACCATTCTATTAGCAATAGCATATTAAACATACAATATATAGCGGAAATACGCACCCTGCGTTTCTTTTTCCTTTCAGTATTTTATGTGCGTAAGAAACATAACTATTTGCCTCGATATTTATGTAAATGTGTAAGGCCACCTTACAGCTATAGTTCTGTTAGATAGCGTAATTTCAATATTAATATAGAAAGTTAGAATTGCATAACAAACAGTCTTACCCTAAACAGTTTCCATCTGCTATAAGGCATAGTAAGATCCCAAAAAGAAGTTTAAGCCATATCAAACTCATTTTGAAAAATAATTGTAATTCAGCATACCGTTTTGTTCGTTAATGGTTATGTTTCTCTTAGGTACTCATATGATATATACACTTCGTTTCTTCATATTTCAAGTAGGTTTAGAGGCGTGGTCATACGTAGCCAATCAGTGTTTAAATACATACCCTACAGCCTGCTTAAAAACCAAGATTATGAACGTGTATTTCATAGATTGCTCCGCTGTGGATCGATCAGTGATATAACACTTTTGAGGTGAGTCATATTTTAAAAATTATAGTATTTTTCTTTTATATATTTCGCATTATTATCTGGAAGTTATGCATTTTATACAATTTGATTTCAGGTGTATATATATACATGATATGAATGTAATTAAATGAAATTTAATAATTAAACACACAAAGGAATAAGGAATATACAAAATCGAATTTTATTTCCTTGATAGCATTGGATACACATAGTCAACCGATGGCAGCTCGTATTTAACCTGCAGTCATGCGGCATAAATTACAATCCGTGATGGTGCTGGTACAACTATGGGTACTTTTAGGGCTAACAGGCTTCGTTACCGGGACATTCCTTAACTACAAGCCCGGATACGAGTATGTGTACAGTCTCAACTCTACAATTGAACTCAGAACCGTACACACATTCATTGCCAAAGGGAAGGTAATATTAATATTTTGCAGAACAATACAATTTATATGCACGTCTTAAAAATTACTACGATTGTCAGTTTGAAGAGTCGAATCATTACTTAGTATAGTTAGTGCTAATACATTTTGTATTAGAATTTACTCTGATTGTTGAAGTTCATGCAATTTGTTCAGTTTATACAGTTATCACTTGTAAATTCATTTCTGGAATCTAGCATGAAAGGACTTAAACTTGATAACATGAATAAGGAAGTAAATATTTCAAATAACCCTGATATAGATGTGGTCAGCATAGTGTCAATTCCGAATTCGCATAGTCGTAGAAAGTATCATAATTTAAAACGCGCATTTACCATATGCGTTTCTGTTACAGAAATCCAAGTCATTGAGTACCTTCTTCGTGGCTTTCTATGCTATTTTTTTTTTGTATTTATGTATACATGAGCATCTTTATGGTTTACTTATATTGCTTATTAATGCTGCCTTGTTGGTTAGAGAATAGTTCATGGCGGAGATTTCTTTATTTACACTGTCCCGTTTTATTGGGATGACAGTAGGGTAAGTGTGAGGTTAGAACCTGGTTTAAACCCCCAGCGGCCTGTTTTGCCACTGACCATTCCAAGGCGGTACTCTACCGCATCCCGTGATCAAAGATGATTTTTACCTAATAAAATAGGGAAATATGCTAGAGACGGAACTACTGTTCTTGCATGTATTAATATTAGGGCTTTCTATACAAACGCACCTTATGATAATTATAACATGTTGACGTGTGTAGAGCGTTATATTTGTTAATATAACATCTTTATTTAAAACCGTTTACCGCTATGTTGTTGGTATTTCTATGGGTACTAACTGTGCGCCACTGGTCGCAGATTTGTATTTATACTGTTATGAAATAGAGTTGATGTTGAGTTTGTCACCGTCTAGCTCGTCATATTGACCCGAGACTCCAAGATCGGCGCGAAGGCTTTAGCCTGAGGGCCGATATTGGTCGAGGACTAGTATGACTGGCAATATCGCATCACCCATGTTTTAATCCTGTATCATATAAATCCGCATTTCCATTTCATCCCTTTTTATATCAACGGATATTAAGCTGTTTACATATTTCATAAAATAACCATAACAACAATAAATGAATAAAAAACATCAAAATAGTTTTAGCTTCAGTTTTATTGTTTGTAGATAGTCTGGATCGGTTTTGTCAGACTTCCATATACTCAGAAAAAAGTGCCAATATACCGCCTTACCTCCTTGAGTCATCACGCCAAATTTTTCAATTTCTCTTGTCGAGCGAAGCCACTCCCACCGGCGCATAGCTATGTTTACTGAATGTACAGGCCCCGAAGAGAAAGTAACCAAGGCGGATCCGAGGGCTTGCATACACGGCAATTTTTGTTTACCTATGTTTAAATGTGTGCATTCTTGAGTACCTCTTATGGCAAAATGTGTATAAAATACTGTCATGCCACCAAGCCCACCCCTCCACTCCTCCATTTAAAGTTTACGCTTGTGTAAATTAAAGTACACCCGGGATCAAAGAAACTGCGTCATGTTAGTGATAACATATATAATCTCGTTTAAGTGACACGTGTTTTCTTTTGTGGATATGTTAAAGTTATCTAGACCCAGAACCCCATTTTATGAAACAACCTAATTACGACAATTGTGGTCGTTAGTATATTTCTTGAATGCTTTACTATGAATAACACTTTACAAATAAACGCGATTTCAATTCATGTTCTTATACATGTGATACACTACGTGCACACATAATTGCCTGTGTTGAATGCATGGGTGGACAAAAGGTCTTTTAAATTTCCGGGATTCATTTAACGCTGACTGTAGTGACGTCACTAACATTAATGGACGTCACTTCGGTTACGTCAAGTCGTTGACGGGTTTAACGTCAAATTTATTCTTTCTAAAGGGGTAAAACAAAAGCAATTCTATGAAAAGCAATCGCCAATAATCGTAACGGTCATGTGACTGGTTATTGGATCGGTCAGGCGACCTGGCCAATAACGGTCAGGTGACCGGGCTAATATGGATATGCATTTTCGGCCCGGTCACATGACCTAAATTTAGCGTATCTGAATGCATTTGGGATACTTCTCATTTCTGAAGAGCTTATTGTAAGGTAATTTTGTGCATATTGTGGGCCATATGATAATACAGCTCATCATCTAGATGATAATCCGTTCTTTGGTCATATAGTCATTAATATTTATCCACCAAAGCTCACGCTGAATAAAGCCAACAGTTCAGATACCACAGATTCATCTCTCGATATTAAAGATTATATACATATTAAAATATATGATAAGATAGATGACATTAACTTTGAAATTGTTAACTATCCACTTTTAGATGGGAACGTACCTCGTGATACATCATACGTGGTTTATATCTCCGAGCTCATTCGTTGTGCTAGAGCTTGTAACTATGTTATGGATTTCAATTATCGAAATTAAATTATTAGTAAACTTCTTCTGCAAGGTTTATTCATCATCACAAACTACGTAGATTTTTCACCGCATCGAAAACTGACTGGAGAAATACAACACCAACCTGAAACCAGTTCTGCTACTAGGAATAGATCACAACCTTTATTTTATGGAGTTATGATCTATAAACTTTAGAAATAAAGGGGTCTGACGGATTTCCTGACCACTTAAAGAAAGTATTGATGAACTTCGTCAGCAAAGGATGCGGTCATTTAGTATTGCCACGCAATTCATGCTTGGTGATTAACCCCTCTACAGTATGCCACTACATTTCACGTTTCTGTTTTGCGATGGCCGTACAACCTCGTTGGACTATATGATTGCACCTTATGAAACCCTGAAAGGGAACGTAGATGCATGCGTTTAATCCCCCAGCCTTTCTGGTATGTCTACGATTGGTTTTCTCTTTGGCTGCAACTGCTGTGGTTGTTCAGAAAAAAATTAGATACATCCTGAGGTGTTTATAATTATGTATTTTTATATGGTTTTTTATATATATTTTCCTATAAATGTTACGTTTTTATCATTCTCAGATTGGATTTGTGAACATAGAAGACAATGAGGAAAGTCAAGAACTCCTAATGATAGTTCATGAGTTTACATTCACTCCCCATGATCAGCCTGGTGAGAGTTATCAGTAACCTAATCACAGTTTTAACATATTAACTTCACACATTTGTTTCTTGTTCAATATGTCTGATTACTAGCTCATATTGTAAGTTTAACATTTAACATATGTCAAACGTAAGTACAACATTATCTGCGATTGTCTTTATGTAAGAAATGAGTATTGATTTGTTCATCATATATGCAATTTTAACAGGCGCATAACTAATTTGTTTTATTTCAGAAATACAGGGTCATGATCTTGACTTTTCTGACTGGTAAGTAATTACCTGAGACATTCACATTATAATATATTGTTTCTAAGCAACTTCAAACTGTTAGTTCATGCATTGCGTCTATGCGTGCGTGTGTGTTTGTGAATAGCTACGATTACCTGAAGTCACTTTTCTATGACGAGCTTCTGAAACGTGTCATCCAAGGCAGGTTATCGTGTATTGCTGATCAAAATGATTTATTTCTGTCTTCGGATTATTGGATATCTATTATAATAGATTTTTTTAAATAAATTATCAAATTAGAAAAGTCTGATTCCAAATATCAATATGAATGTTTTATTATTATTATAAGACTCGATATATTTTACTTGTGATATCCTGACAGGTTTTCTTTTGAAATAACACGTCGAGGGGAAATCATGAAAGTCTATCATCCAGAAAACGAGGATGTCGAGGTTATTTCTACCAAAAAAGGGTTCGCAAGCATGTTGTCTGCAAAGTTACATCTTCAACACGAGGTATATACTAGTTATGTAAACGTGTGTTGACAGTATTATTAACTAATATTGTGTGTATCTAAACACACGAGTATACTGTAGTAGAAATAATTGATTGAAAATATGTTGACATCCTCTTTTATACGAATCATGTATCCCGTCTGCACTCATTATATAAATAATCATTAACTGTTTATTTCTCATTCATATTTAGATTGACCACGAGAGCCATCCACATGGCTGGCAATACAGCACAAGCGAGACTGGAAAAGAAGGTGAATATTGGAGGTTTATTCACGTGTGCAAATACAATATATTAGTTTGTCCAGTGTGTGGAACATTTTCGCTGGTTTTTAGATTATGTACGTATTTTTATATAATTACTTAAACTGCAAACAATACATTGAGTGACTACGGATGCCAACCAGCTGCAATCTAATCTGCCCCGTAGTACGCTCTCTTTAGTCCTTCGCCAGAAGGCCAATGTTGCCAATATGCACTATGTTTAATATATCAAACTATTTGTGTCGTAGTATGATTATTATTGTTTATACTTTTTGTTTATTGTCAGGTCCACATAATGCAACTTATACAGTACGCAAGATTGAAGCTGGACATGAATTCACCAAAATAAGACAAGGGTTCCAACACCCTGTTCCAAATGGAAATTCAACTTTTCTCAAGGCATGTGTCATTCCTTAAATAAAATAAAATATGCTTTATCTCCAACACCTGCTTTATGATTTTGTTTTGCTGCATGTCTCTGCTGGAGCTCGATTTGTTTGCTAAAATGGTGTAGTGTAGTATAATCAATACAATTTAAGACATTAATTTAATATCAGTAAGATTTGCCATAGTAAATTAGTAAATGAGAAATATTTATATCCAAGAATCCATATATTTTATTTCAGAGGTTGCAGTATCATGATAAATTAGAGGCAATTCATAGTGTGATGATAGAAGAAGACTTTACCGTCAATTATGCAACTAAGCAAGGGTATACTTTATTACACTACTACATAGTATATAAAGCAAATATTTCCGAATAAAGTACGGCTTTTTTTGCCATTGACCGTTCCAAGGCTGTAGCCTATTGTCAACCTTTTTGTGTTTGTGATGTCTAATTTGGCATTTTGTTCATCTTTAAAGTTGTTCTTTGTTTCTGTGTGTGTTTGTGGTTGACTGTCGTCGTTGAAAGATACTTTTCCTGTTCGATTTTTATATCCATATTAACAGTATCATATATATTGTACGTTTATAGTGTATGTCTTAATAAGACATTAACATGATGTACATGCACACACTTATACATAAAGTGTTTTAATAGATAAAATAAAGTATGAATTATAAATATTTGTTCTAGTGTGGTATGTATAGAAATAAGTGTGGACTTCCGGAAGAAAGCTTGAAACTTTTCATGTTTGAACATTATCTTATTACCTTTAAATGAAAAACAGAAGACACGCCAGGGGACCAATGTCTCCTGGGGCAATGAGGCCCTAAAAGGGTCACCACAACTGTTAATATAAAACTATTATTAATCTAAAAGTGTTTCGTAAAAAAGTTTTGAAATGTAAGACAAACAAATAAAATAAAATAACAATATAATATTGAAAGTATCTTTACTGATGTATCGTCTTTGTTAAGCATAATAATTATGAGGCACACAAAAGGGGCATTTTTTTAATTAAGCAGCGCTAAAATATGAGCTATTGGGATTACCATTCGACCGCCTGCCTTCCTTTATATTCGCTTTAAAATACTTCTCAGAAACGGCACAGCTAATTTTGACAATGAAAAATCCTTAGATTATTGTCATTCAAGTTTGTTAAAATAAGGTCCACATGAGTGCCAGGATGCCCTCTGTTAATGAAAATAGTAGACAAAAATAATAGTAAAAACTGCAAACACTCTTTCCGACAGATATTGCTTAGAAGTGATATTTACGTAATAAATTATCAAGCTTGTTCAAATGAAGTGGTCAAAATTGGCCGCACACAGTGGGAGGGGGAGTAAGGAGGGTGTGGGGTCCAGGGTTTGTATAGTGAGAGTTAACATGTTTTCCATAGACTTACATCTGGAACACTTGAGAATTCTACTACGAAACCACACATTATAGAGTGCTAATACTTCGCATGTAGCATTAGCTTATGACTATAAATAAAGTGTGTTCAAATGGTGACCGTGAGGTCAGGTTTGCTACCTTCATGCTGTGACCTGGGAGCTCACAGTGTTATCAGATTAAGATTAAGATTATTTTATTCTCGAAAGAAGCCATATATTTGTATCAATTTTTTTTTCGATTTGTTTTCGTTTGTCACATAATTTAATGGACAAGAAATAGCTACTTGAGGGGGCCATACACATTCCGTACTCTGGACCCCTCCACCCATGTCATATTTATGTGGGGAGGGATGGGTGATGGTCTGTTTTTTTGTCTGTTAGTGAACAAGAACATACTACTTGTCTTTGACATTGGTGGTGGTGGTGGGGTGAGGGGATACACACTCCATAATCTGGACCACTCCACCATCTTTCATATCAATGAGAGTTTGTCCCTACCCACCTCCCCACCCTAACCCCGTTCTCACGCCAAAGCTATGTGATAGTATTTTCATAATTGTCTACATTATACATCATTTATAGTATCATGGGAGGTCGACTTGTCAAATTAGAAAGTGTCGATTCTTACGGATGGCGGAATGTATACCGTACTGGTTCTTCTAAAGAAAAATGGCATATTCTGCCTCTACCACACACATTTCGATCGTCATATATGGCTTAAAATGTGCTGTGACGTAAAACACCATTCAAACAAACAAAGAAATTATTAACCTATTGTCATTACCAAATGCCAACTAAAATAGTAAAACGAAAGATATAACAAGAGCTGACGGAGGACAGTGCACTTGTTTATTTATTTATATTTTCTTTCTTTTGGGCGGGGGCAACTAAGTTGAAAAAGGGTCGTAATTATGTTAATAGTTATAACAGATTAACGGCACGAAAGTGAATACATATGTAAAGTCCTTTAAACTGTTTATGCGAAGTGACCTTAACGTAAAAGGTTAACCGACCCTGACGCTGGGGCGAGTAGAATAGCTTGCATTTTCTTCGAAAAAGTCGAGCTAATAAAGTTAACCTTTTAACATGTTTAAAGTATCCATACTTTTTAGACCCTTATTGATTCAGCTTTACCTGAATTGTACAGTAAATACCTCAAAACACATTAATATATATATACACAGATTGGCAAATTAATGAGTATTTATATTGATAATTGATATGATAAATCAGTAGTGTGTGAAGGAATCAATGTTGTTATCATTCCACATACTAATATTATGAAAACATAAAATTAGTATGTGGAATGATATTATTTATGAACAAGAATCATTTTATAAAGCAAAAAGGTGTTCTCCTTTAATAATGTGTTTAAGCAGGAAATGCCCCTCTCGGGCCTCAATGGTACATTTGTATTAAAGTGGTATTACTTAATCAAATAAAAGCTTGTTTAAACAGCTTTAAACTTGGACCTTAGTAAATAAATCAATGTAATATATACAAATCTATGTCAGTGCTGTTCCGTTGCCATGAAATATGGCTATTACACATTCATACAGACCAGGTGATGTTATACTGGCATTATAGCAGCAACATTGTAGTTATAGCGTATGCATCCTCTATGAAGATATCAATGTATTGTATTAAACGAGTACGTACAAAACATAATTTGCGAAGATGCAGTTATTTTTATAAATAAAACAATATACGTTTTTACCTTTCAGTGGTGTTTAAGCAATAAATCATCCCTTTTGGGTCCTAATGCCATACTGTTGTTGCTATGGTGACACATATATATTTGAAATGATAGCACAATTATTAAATAGTACTTACAATGTTATAAATGTAAAAAGTATACACTACTTTGATAAGAGATCCAGTAAAAGCAGTTTATTGTTTTATCTGGAAAACATCAGATTTTAAGGCCTCATTGTACTGGTATAGAGAGGTCCTCACGCCTGTCTCCTCTATTTTATTTAAAGTGCATATCCTATGGTATAATCATGCAACATTTCATTCTTGCTTCCGAAGTCCACAATTGGACCCCTATATGGCTTATACATACCACACTATTCTAGTCAAAAAACAATTAAAATATATAATATGTATTCTGTTTTGGGAAACAAAGTACCTACCATGCGTGTTTCTGTTCGATTTTCCCAGGTTTGAACCACATTATGCAATGCGTCCTGTGAAATCGGTGGACACTTTCTCTGATATAGGTATGCATGCACAGGTTTTTCTTACACTTTGTTATTTTTAATTTATTCATACGTAGGTATATTATATATAACATAGAGGATCTTACATGAGTGACTGTGTATTATTTATTTTAATAAACGAGTTGGATAAAATAATAGGATATGAGGTTCTGCCAAGTCAATAATACACAGTAACGAATGTAAGATTCTGTTTATCACATAACACATCTACGACGTAATAGTTTCACTTTAATGTTGTCAATTTACCTTGTATACGGCGGCAATTTGTAAGAGAAATCATGACGTCGCGTTGTTGTTTCCATGACGTCAGCTAAGTTACGCGGCTATTATGCGGTCGCCCTACAAATAATGCAAGCCTTAAACCAAATTTAACGTTACTAACATGCATTTTATGAAGTAAGATTTTAAATAAGGCTAAATAGTTACGGTATCTGAATGTATCGCATGATATACCATGTGAATAATTGGGATTAAATGTTTTGCTGTATACAAACACAGTGATTCGGTCCTTATTTGCATCTGTAATACACTAGTGTACGAGAAAGAAGTCACGGCTTTATTACACTCCCAGAAGCTACGTTGTGTGATAAATGTATATAGTATTTACTATCGCGAAACAAACCATCTTAGATTTTTACAAAATTTCAAAAACGTTTCTCATATATTAAATTATGGCGACCAATGTCAACCAAAAGTATTACATTTATCTACAAATATTGATTTATTATCCATTTTCAAAAGTAGTAAATATTCACGAACCGTGATTATTTTCAAGTGTGTGACTTCATTTTCCTCCTTTCGTATGTGGAGCCATGAACACTAACTGAGACTAGAATCAGTGGCGTCTCCAAAGCTCTATGTCTGTACCAAAATTACTAATACCGCAGTTTTAGGACATCTCATAGAATATATTAATTTATTTCATAATACTTTGCAATCTCAAGAGTATTCAATCCAGTATATAGGGTTCATATAGCTCCTAAGAGTTTTCTAAATTAAAGATTAAAATAATAAATTGTTCAAAAGCGTATTGCTAAGTCCCTACTCAGTGTGACGTTTGGAAATATATCTCCTAAAATTATACTTTACTCAAGCACTGTAATCATCAAGTGGCTTTAATATATAAAGATGAAAAGATATGAAAGTAGGATTTTATAAATGATGTACGATATCATAATACTCTTCGCGAAGAGTGACATGTTTATTATTGAAACGATTTATCGTCGCTCAAGCATCATTAAGATATTACATACATATAAATTACCATTTTAGGTCTTCACGAACAAATGTGTAATATATCAACCATAGAGTTATTTGTCTTTAACCAGACTAATGTTCCGCATAATATATATGCAACTTTTAAATATGTGTGTGTGTGTATCCACACCTCCTATAAAACGCATACATACATGCCTTGGCCTGGAGGTTATGTGTATATACTCTTATATATATATTTATATGTTTCAGATATTTTTACCTAGAAATGAAAAACACTTTGACAATATAATTGCAAACCCATTATATACATGTATCGTATTATATACAAATACAACTTTTCGCACGAAAGACTATTTAATTACACTGAAACATCTCACCAGTTTATATTTCGTATATAATGAAACATATTGTAAGTGTTATACTTATATTAAAATATCACGACCGAGGTCTTTCACCAATTAGGATAAGTGTACTTTTTTATTGCTATACACTTTTAAAATTATAAGTTTCTACGTAAATGTCTTTTTTTTGACAAGATCATCAGCTTAGATCCAAATGTGTCCTTCAGCTTCCTCATTGGCGCCATACAAAACAACATCACAAAGATCAGTGTCGTCTAAAACCATATTGCTGTACAAAAACAAATTAAAAATGATACAATATTGAATATATAATTGTGATTTGGTTTGAATGTCAAGTATTTGAAGTTTTGGAAGTGAGGTTGTAAATATGTTTGGATTATGTTAGCCTTAATCTTTCTAAAATGAATATTGAACAAAGTAAACTGGTGAGCGTTTGGTATTTACAGCCTACTTACCGTGACGTTCGAGACTTTATTTTATTATCTTCTTAATCAATAGCCTATTGATACTTTATTCAAGAACCATTATGATCAAGAGGCTTTCATAAACAGAAGTGATATATACCACTAAAGACAGTTGACAAATATGATTAAGTAATGTTGAATTACGGCGCACTCTAACAATTGGATGAAATGCACCATCATATTTCAGTATAATTATTAAGATTTATCTTTGTACAAGTACCATCGGGATAGTACTTACATATATTATATGGCTCATATTTGTATTTGGTTTGATACACGATGTTTCTTTTATCTTTATTTATGCTACCTTTTTATGAATTTTACAGGATTTATGAATACTAGCTACAAAACTTGCCATTTCGTCCTTTAGTCCTACTTGTTCGTTATGAGTGGTCGTATATATTTAAATACAAGAACGTTGCTACTTTACAACATGGAACATAGAATTAAATATGCTGAACGTGCTTAATTTATTTAAAACTATATAATGTTATAAACACTGATTCGATGTTATAATTCAGATGTTCCAGAAATGAGTACTATCACGAGAGACTCGCTTTGCTTCATTCAGCGTCGAACATTTGATTTAAACAAAGAACGTCCAAACGCCCTGCAACGCAGTGAGCTTCATCATACACCTGTCGTAAGTTTGGGTAACAAGACCTCGGTCTGAGGGTGTCTTGCCCACCGCGGCAAACCGCATATGACATATTTTATTAAATTTGTACTAAATGATGTCCACCAAAGACAACACTTCATATGACCAAGTATTAAACAAATAAAAACAAATAAAAGCGAGGTACTAGTAATCATAAGCAATTAAGTTACAGAGGTGATGTGGTTTAACCAGGGT
Source organism: Cyrtodaria siliqua (assembly GCA_037043455.1). Lineage (NCBI taxonomy): Eukaryota > Metazoa > Mollusca > Bivalvia > Adapedonta > Hiatellidae > Cyrtodaria > Cyrtodaria siliqua. The sequence goes on from JAWPHD010000836.1 coordinate 106,718, forward strand.
GTAGGTTTGGAAAAATAACGCAAAATATGACCTTGACCTTGTTATATTTTGTCGTTCAGCGATGTCCATCAATGCCAACAATACATATGACCGATATCAACGACATAAAGTGAGGCAATCATATAAAAGAGTATGAGAGTGGACCTTAGGGAACGGACGAACACGATCAATACGAAATATTGCAGTCTCGGTTAGATTGAGAACGGTTCATGAACGGTAGTGAAATATGCTTGCCCCTAGCCCCGAGTTGAGCAGAACTCAATATTCATAAAATCAATAGTACAGAATTTTAACCATCCCGAAGATGGCATGCATATGGCGGTGGACAAGCCACATTTACTGCCATTATTCCATGTCCAGCGGCGTATGGTACCAGTATCTAATAAAATGATATGCCCCGAAGAGCGAAATAAACACAGTAAACTGAGGTTAAGTTACCTAACCAAGGTTAAGTTACCCTATTAAAGTTAAGTTTGGGGATATAACGCAAACTATGACATAGACCTTGGTACTTTTTGCCGTCCAACGATGTCCACCATTGCCAACAATACATATGACCAAGTATCAAATACATAAAGTGCGACAACCACATAAAGTTAACTAAAGTTAAGTTAGCTAACCAAGGTTAAGTTTTGGGAAAAAAACACAAAATATGACCTTGACCATAGTAATTTTGGCATGACGGGATGTCCCTTGACCCAATAAAGCATCTGACAAAGTTTCAGAAAAATTCGAGCAGCGGTTGAGATATACTTGATTTAAAATGCGGACGCCCCCGTCGGAAAATAGACTGCTATGTCTCGCTTATAACTATCGTGGGCGAGACAATAATAGGGCAGGATTCTGTCAATAACACAGACCAATAACCTTTAACTGTGCCCTTAATGATTGATTTCTATAAAAAAAATTGTTTTATAATAATATATACACAAGCAAGGTTTTACGCAAGCGTAAAATAGCTTCCGAGAGACAAGAAGGTAACATAATAATATATCAAGTCAAAACAATATTAAAAAAAAAAAATTGTCACGGAGACATAAACACACCACGACCGCTTTTTCTTACATTCTTCCCGATTTTTACCATCCGTTTTCCAACCAAGCATTTTAAATCAATTTGGGCGACCTCGCTTCTTTCTGTTCAAATGCCTTGACATGCCTTACATATTGACTACAATTACTTGTAACACGACGTGCTAGAAGTACACATCAGCACAGAAATACACATGTAACGGAGACGTGTGCGTTAGAGTGTGCATTACAATACATATAAACTTTTCACTGTTACCATGTGTAATTATAAGATTGCTTTATCAAAGTGAAAAATGTAAAGGAGCTGTTGCATCAGCAATAATGAATACCATAATTAATAAAAAAAATATTTAAAAAAGGGTAATCAGCAGGCTTGAACCCTACCTTCTTGGGCACCAACACGGCGCCTCTATAAACTGCGCTATTGAGGCTTATGAATGTTTCGTTCCTAATATACATATAATAGTAATGATTACATGCTACATTTTTCAGTACCCTGGTTTACGAAAACGTCATTTCAGCAAGTGAAATGGTAACCTTTCAACATTACAAAATATGTGTTTATACCATTCAGGTTTTTCAGACGAGTTCTCTAGGAATTCAAATTGTAAAGCATGCTTATTGCCACTTACCTGAGTCAAAGTCTGTTAACCATAGACATATAAATCCCATATAAGAGTCAGCTACCGTGTTATATTTATAGTGCCTGTTAATGCTGCCTAGTTTATTCGAGGATATATCCTAACGGGAATTCTTTATTTACACGCTCCCGTTTTATTATTATGATATGGGATAAGGAATAAGGGTGAGAATTGGTGCACCCAAGAACCTGGCGTAATCCCAGTGGAGTTAGCGATGCTCGTATTTAACATAATTTAACAATTCTCTCAAATTCAAAGGCGTGTATGGAGTCTCACGCTTTAGATATTGTTTTATTTATAATAATTGTTTTAGTGCATGCTTAGGCTATCAGCGTCTGTGCCTGCTGCACTCATCTGTTGTAAAAAAGCAACGTATATTTACAAACGTTAACGTATTTCACGAATTGACCAATACAGAATGGTATTAACTTTCTGTTTAATCAGACAAACAAATGGCGCTATAAGACACCAGAAGACGTCACCTTGGCTAAGACTTTTATAACAGGCAATCTTACATGCGTGAGACAACAACCCGAATCAGGTATGATAAACAAGACAAATTCCATGATACGGTAATTCTATAAAACTGTTTTGCTATTCATCGTGTATATGGTTTAGCTCACTTTACACAACCATTAGTTAATAAGCAGTGTCATGGGTTTAACTATATACTGTTTTTGTTATGTGTAAATGTGTTCGATGGAGTTATTCAAATTAACAGTTTATTAGAGCCTATTAGAGACAAGAATTATACCTTTAATTTTCAATACAGAGTTTCATATACATAATGTGTTTATAAACTTCCAATTTGACTGGTTATACCTACTTTTAAACTCTAAAGGAAGTGAGATCTTAAATGATATGTAATCAAACGAATTGAGTCTTCATCTTTATATTGGATCATAATCTATATGGGTCAATGATCCAATAGGATTTTCAACAGAACCAAAGGTTGTGAGGCCTAAAAATCTTGTAAATGGACATACATATCCTGACCTGATACAGGTTAAAAGAGTATATACACAATAACGTGTTTTATCTCCCGACGAGTGCGTAATATATCATATAGAGTCCATTTAAGGATCCCAATAAATCGGTAAGTTAAAGTAAATATATTTAAATATTGTTTGAGATTCTGAAGTAATTTTGAATATTAAACTTTTGGGTTTTAAATTAGCGATATTAAGTAAGCTAAATCATATTGTAGTTTTGATAGTTGTTTATGTCCGTAATTGTATTCTATACAGATAAGTAACTGTAGTATATTTAGTTATAAATGAGTCAGTGTGTTTAATTGTTTGGTTTGTTCAAGTAAATCTATAGATTAACTAGCTGAAGAAACTTGTTTTAAATGTTGTTAACAGCTGCCTTAACATCAATTACGCTGATGAACGTAAACGCAAACGTTTATGCTCACAGAGACGTGGCACATTGTTTTTTTAGTTTCCTAAATATTTATATATATGTAAGCAATGCAAAACCTACTACTTATAATGAATTAATGATTTTATGTTGATGTTCGGAATAATTAAAACAGTAAAAAGTAGCATTCATTAAGACATAATTTCACTCTAAAAATCGTATACCATTGCTTGAATATACAACTACATGTATAATTTTAATACCATAAACATAATTTATGTCTTGCATTGTAGGTACTCCAGAGTTAAGCAGGTGTTTTCATAACATAGTGTCTACCTTGGATAAACTACCCGATTTCGCCTTAGCCGAAATTGCAGATCTTTTTTTTATACAAATAAAGCCAACGTAAGTCATTTCTCATTTTCATAAGGTGACTATGTATAAGGCCTTGCTTTAATAACAAAAATACCCAACTTTACATAAAACTTGAACATTGAATATCTCGCCTACAAAAGTAATCCTTGAATGCAAATCAGTTTCTTAAAAAGCAAACATATACACCATCCTCACAATTTTAAAACAATACAATACTCATACGTATTTACCTATATGGCATTCTTCAGTACGAACAACACACGTACACATATATAAATGATACAACCTGAGTAGCATGTGTTTTGTAATTTTGGACACGCTTGCTTTGACAGTATGTCCCATTGCACGTATAAATCGAAATCCATACATTACAGGCTGTGTCCATCATCTTCATATACTGTGCTATGTACAGTACGCGCTATTGTACTCTGGGTACAACTATGACATTTGCACTCGGTACATTATCACTTCCGTTACAGAATGCGAAAGAACAAACTTTTTTAAGTCGACCGATATACGATGGCAGACGCCTATGGGGCTTTAAAAAGGCCTGTAACACAGGAACTGATCGTTTATAAAATACTGAAATCTCACGTACCCGATGAAGGCTTAATGGAGAGGATTCTTACTTCATTGATTGTTTTGGAACAGGAACCATTACCGGTATTATTTTATTGTTGTTCGTTATTTTAACACGGTACTTATTACTATTAAATCTAGATTTGCTGTAATTAGTGCTTATATCGCATTTATATAAAAAATAGCCAAAACCAAATTTAGATGTCGTTCACTACCGGAGAATTTTAAATAATTTATTAAAATGAGCCTTGACAAAATTAAATATGTGTATATCGCTGAATGTCGTTAATATAATTATTTTAAGCAGTAAGAGTATCTCTCCATGTTTGGTTTCCGTTTTGTGTTTCTATTGGTTTAGTTTGTATATAGTGTGTGTCAATTAACATGTCACGAGTTTAGATTAGTGTCTGTTTACTACAAATAAACAATACTGAAGACGTAGATATACAAATCCAAAGGAAATATTGCATTCAAGGACCACAGTCAAAAGCAAACACACAGAGAAATAAACAACAACTATAAAGATTAATAAAAGGGAAGATATGACATCACAAACTTAAAATGGTTGATAATAGGGCTACTGCCTTAAAAGGGTCAGTGGCAAGTCAAAAAACTCCCGCTGGATGTTTAATCCAGGTTCTAGGGTGCACCAAACCTCACTCTAACCCTACATGCATCCCCATAAACGGGACAGTGTAAAGTTGCAAATATAAAATAGTATATAATGCGTTTAATGTAAACAATTTGTTATTAAAGATCAGGGTATAATAAGGACCTATGTTGGCCTGAAAAATTAAAAACAAACACGGTACAAGTGTTGTGATGCAAAAAAAAATGGTCTCATACTTCTGCATTAATTGTTACAGTTGTGTGATTATGTTGATTACCAAAATAACTTTTAAAAAATCGCAGCAGTTATATATATATATTCACTGTATCATGTATATGATACAACATCATATGACAGACAAATCTTATCAGTTTAAACAAATGAGTTGATATTTAGCTAGCATTGCTAGGCAAGACTCGTACTTGACGAATAAATATCTTTACACGTAGATATAAACATCGAACAGGAAAAGTAGGATTGAAAGACGACAGTTAACCACAAACACACAGAGAAACAAAAAAACTTTAAAGATCAATAAAAAGCAAGATAAAACATCACAAACACTAAGTCTACGTCTTTTAAATATTGTTCCTAATCTAATATGATCTCAATAATTCATAGAAAAAGTTCCGAACAGATCATTTCTAGCATAGTCCACATTCAGTATTAAAGATAGTGAAATAACTTCATAATTTCGAAGTTCAAATATGTATGTATTTTACTTTAAGCTTCTGTATTAAAATAAATAAATGCTGTAACACACATTAAGATATTGTTTTTAATATGCAGTTAGTGGTCTTTTTATGCGTGATCCTTTAAACAAGAATCCATATCATGATAAGTCCTACTTTCATAGCTTCCATCAATTCCGTTATCATGTGAATACAATTTGTTACCAATAACATCTCCAATCTAGTAATACATCTTGTATGAAGACTCGTGTGACTATCACCATAATGATGACCCTGATGCGAACTTCAGATATTGACCGATACACTACTAGCATTCTGCCTTCACCCAGACAAATCCGTCCTTCCAACGATGAGCAGAGAAACACGCCATTCCTTCTGGCTGACGTTAGGGGGCGTAATCGATAGCCTCAATAAATATGGACAAAAGGAAAAGGCTGAAGAACTCCTTGAGCATGTGCACACTAGACTAGGCCTACACGGTTTGTAGTGTTATTCTTTAAGCGAGCTACGTCTGAAGAGTACTAGTACATAATATATGCATTCATACACATGAATGTGCAGCATTTAAATGGCATTGCATGCATATGTTTCATGGGCAGCGTTGTGAACTCAGTAGAAGTTGAAATAATTACACAATTTATCTCTTTATTAACTGTAGCTTTTAAATTGGTAACGCATACTATTTTCGCCAGGTATGGAACTACAGTTTATATACAAATATTTGGAGACCCTATGGGTACGAACTGTGTACCTCTTGTCGCAGATTTGTTTTGTGTATTGCTATGAAAGAGATTTCATTTTGAGTCTTTCACCAGATACTCAAATGTAATTGAAGTTTTTAATGACACCTCTCGGTATCTGTCTGACATATTGAACATTGACACTTATTTCTTTTCAACTATAGTTAATACTAGCTATCCCAAAGAACTTCAACTCAGCAAAGCCAATATTTCTGATACTGTCTCTGCTTTTCTTGATTTACATCTCTCTTTTGAAAATAGAGAAATAATAAGTCAAATCTATGACAAGAGAGATGATTTTAATTTCGATATTGTTAATTATCCCCACTTATTTTGGGATTTAGCCCGAGCTACTTCTTATGGGGTCTATATTTCTCAACTTATTATTTTTTTAGAGTTTGTAGTGGAACTGAGAATTTTAATATTTGTAATATTATATAACTAAGAAGCTACTACATCAGAGCTACCGTTACCATAAACTTCGGAAATCCTTTGCAAAATGTTATTATCGTAACCCTGATCTACTTTTAAAATATAAAATTAATTTCAGAAGTCTTCTGCGACAAGGACTATCACATCTGGTCTAGGGGGATGTGATTTACAAACTTCGTAAGATCCTTGGTCATAATCACTTGCATACAATATTTATTAAACTTACTCAAAACAGGTTATGACCCTATCATTTCGCAACGTACTGCATGTTTAGAGGTTGACCCATTTACAGTTCACCATTATGCTTTCCTCTTTGACAGGACAGATTGTAAACCCTATGATGACGTCTACTTAAATCTTCAAATGACGGTAGCGTCTGAAGCTTGTCTTAAATCTTGTCTTGGCGTAACCTTAAGTCACTGAGTACTTTGTTTGCGGCTTTTTAGGCTTTTGTTTTTATATTCATATGTGCATTTCTGGTTAGAGACTATAAGCAGGCGAGATATCTTTATTTGCACTGTCCCGTTTTATTGGGATAACAATAGGGTACAAGTGAAGTTTAGTGCACCCTAGAACCCGGGTTAAACCTCTAGCAGCCCCTTTTGATACTTCCGGTCCAAAGCGGTAGCTTTTTGTCAACCCGTTTGTGTTTGTTTGGGACCTTTAATTCATCTTTGTAATTGTTGTTTGTTTCTATGCGTACTTTTTGTTGACTGCGGTCCTTGAATGCTACATTTCTTGTTAGACTTTTATATCTACTTTTTCAGACGATGTTACTGACAGTAGTTTGCATTCCGTAACGGATTAACAGATAACAATCATCATTTAACAATTATTTAATGTTTAATGTATCTGTATTTAGCAGATAGCATTTGAATTTTGACTGATTCTGACTCAAGTATCATAAAAGCAGAAATAATGTTTTCATTTTACAAATTTTATATTTTAGTTTAAATAAATACTTATACGGGAGATCCTTTGGAAGCAACAGACACAACCAAGAGAATAAAGTAGCAACATGGTTTTATTTAGTCTGTTCATGAGAGGTAATGTATAAAAGCAACACTTCTCACGCCCAATACCACTGGCTTAAGCGGTATTCGACTTTAATGCCACCTATATTGGGCTCTTGATCACAAAAGACCTGTAAAAATAACACTATAAAGTTATTTTAATGAAAGCAAAATATGTTTATAGTATTGCACTTATCGATCGCATGTCGTTTCAGATCCGTGGGTATACCGAAAACGAAGATCTACAATGACGGAAACTGAAAGTGTTGATTATGACCTTGAAAAGGTGGTGATGCTGGGAACAATTGGTAATGCCGGAATGAGACATTCCTATGACTATATTGTGTCGCATGTCAATTCTACCAACTCCCAATGGATTAAACGGGCAGCTATACATGCTCTCCGAGATTTCCATGACGAAAACGTAAGTGCAATACACACTTCATACATGTTCTACAGCTGTCAATATTCCAAATTTAATTTAACTTGTACTTATGAATTTCATTTATTTACAGGCATTAAAAACACTACACGAAACGGCTGTATTTGACGAGGATGAAATGGTACGTTACGAAGCTCGGCTACAATTTCAAGCACATCCACTTGCATCCGAAATAAGGTAATGCGTTTTTTATCAGTATAAACTATACCTATATAACTGTAGTGAATGCAATTTCGGTCTTTCATATTTTATATTATTTTTTAAAACGAATCCGTAAACATAACTTTAGGTAATATTTCGTATGTGTCGTTTTCGGCCGTTTACAAAGGTCCATTATCATACTCTTTTTTATAAATGCATTATAGAGAGTACCGAATACTTATAGACATTAGTGTAAACAGCGTCTTCAATAAACATTTCCGCACTTTGTAAGAAGATGTGTATCATCATGCATATATATATATATATATATATATATATTTACAGTGAAATACAAAGTACACATGTGGAGCACACTGGAATAGTTAAAAGATCAATTTTAGAGAAGTCTTTGAATTTTAAACTTCAAGCACCTGGTGTAGACTGGCGGAAGGAAATAGGATCTCAATCTATTGGGGCGTCCTTTGGTTTGATTATGGAAAACTTGCTTGATTTAAAGCTGTGTGAGTAACAGTTACCCCTTATTTGAACATAACTATTTACTTTAAAGGCAGAATATGTATTAAAACATCAACTGAAACAGTTGACGAAATACGCGGAATCGTTACAACTTAGAGAAATATGCTTACAAATCAACTGAATAAAATTAAACTGTACACGTTATGTCGAATAAATATGTTTGTACTAATTACGCTGTATCCCCTACACGCTGCGCCGACGCTAAGCACAACACAGGAAGTGTGAAGATCCAAATGGTTTATTTATAGCATATGTATTTTTTATGTAAACACAAGAGTCAGCGTGTTTTTTAAACGAAACGTACGTTTCTAATCAGTTGTTTCTATTAATAACTGGGTACATCAGGTGATTTAATGCAAATTTGACGGTAATATCATACACAAATACTTGACACAAAATCCCTATCATCTCCGTTAAAGTTAACAATAAGCATATTCTGTATTCTGTTTTTAACTCTTTAAAATTATAAAGCATATGAGGTGAAAACATACAAATAGTGTTTTTTTAGTGTATACCTCTACACTCGTTTGAGCAAAAAGAAAGAGCACGAAACAAAGCTAAACATTAGTACTCTACTCTATTCTGCTTTTTTACAGCTTTGCTGAAAGGAAGTATGGATGTTCGTGTACATGACGAAGCGTACGTGAAGATTCATCTTGGATTCATTGGAATAAACTATGATTTCTTCATAGCAAGAATATGTTTCAAAGGAGGAGCAAAATACGCATTGAATTTTCTAAAGGTGCGGAAGTTTCAAAAGTGGCATCGTAGCGATGTATTAACGATATTATGTGTTTGCTTTTAAATATTACATACGTAATACCACATTACATACGTAATACCTAAAGTAGCGTACAAACATGCATGTTGAGAACGAAGGGAAATATATCATGGTAGTATAACTAAATTATTATAAGAAATGTTATATTGTTTTTGTGTTCTGTGTTGTTGTGGTTTTATTTTGTAATTATCTCGTCCTGATCAACGATTATTTAATACCAAAGATGTATTCAAAGCAACTTGATTTCGGCATTATTGACACTGAAGTTTAATCCCTTTTGACGTCCATTAGGCATATTCATGCATTTTATTTGTGAATTTCAGGAACTGGATCCGAAGCTTGGATTTAATCTTGTAGCCCAATTTAAAGCTATAGTAGATAAAGTTGTAGGTGCTGTAAGAAGAGGCGTAGATGCATTTAAGAGTATTATCAACACCGACTTTTCTTTGAATGACATTGTCAAAGAGTTTGTAGCATCACTTGAAGAAATACCAACAAAGGTATGTGTTATTGTTAAAGTTCACGGTTGACTCTGTGTCAAAGCTGTGAAATCGATGTTTAAATTAGCACTGCTATGTGAGACTATATTCATATACCCATGACGAGAACAGGTTTATACTGCCGATGTTATCGCATGACTTTATTCCAGTACTACCTATACCGGTAGCAATACCATTTACCAGATAAAAGTGTGTTCTCTCGTGACCTCAGTTACAGGAAGACGTTCAAAACAATTAGTTTCTGAGAATTTTTGAGTAAATGATATTAGTGCTATATTTCTTTATAAAAGAAGATTTATTAACATGATTAACCTAATAATTTTCCGTACATACGGTCGTAATTCAAACTATTCATAGCATAGGTAAATTAATAATCATTTTGTATTGATAGTGTATATTATTAGATAGAAAGACAGTGAGTATTTCATTTAGGGAGAAAAATTCAAATGACAGATACAGGACAGAACCATACAGTGATAAAGGCACTGTTTATGTTAAATGTTCATGTTCAGGCAGATGAAGACTATGTCATTATGTTGAAAAGGTTCCAGTTCAAGTGGACTGAAACGGTGTATTACTTGATTTAAATATGTATGCGCATTAAGTTCACATATATAACTGTACCGCCAAGTACCATATATTTGTATAACAGTATGGTTATAATCAATTTATAAAACACCTTTTGTCATTTGAAACCAGTTTAAGTAATGCTTGTTAAACTATGTGTTAAAGCACTGTAATCACTCTTCACATCGCTCTCTCTCTTTATCTCTCTCTCTCTCTCTCTCTCTCTCTCTCTCTCTCTCTCTCATATATATGTGTATGCATGTATGTATATATGCTTGTTTATGTTAATTGTGCCTCCAGACGAGTGTGTTATGATATAGAGATACAGTTAATCAGCGTGTGTTGCAGCTATACTTTTTAGGAAGTGAATGCATACGTTTGATTTCGTGTCTCTCTTCATAGCTAGGCGCCCTGCCGTAGTTCGTCCGAAGGTTGTCTGTCATTGGTTGTTCGCAAATATTTCTCCCTAAATAAATATATATATATATATATATATATATATGTATGTATGTATGTATGTATGCAGGACATAAACTTTTTGAGATAATAAAGAAAAATTACATGATGTAATATAGAATCAAGCGGATTTAAACGAGTTTAAAGCAGAAGTGTATAATAAAAGAAGAACGTCATACTAGGTATTCTACTTTCGTTATAATCGCTTTTCTTTTATAGTGTACACATAGCATGCTGCACAAATAATGAAAAATAAAATATGTTAAAACCAAAGCAGACGTGTACTCGAATAAGTGCGTACGATTGGTACATATATTATCAGATTGAGGAAATTCAAAATCACCTCAGTGTCTTATTTATTGTTTATTACCGAATTAATTGCTTTATTTTATTGACAGATAACAAATCTCGCCGGAAAGATACGACAAGTGATGATGAAAATTGGACTGATCAAAGTAGAAAGTTTACCACCCTTTATTGTTCCTGTCAAAGAACTGGTCGATACCGTTACAGGACTCTATGAACGTGTCAGAGGAGACATTGAGACATTCTACAAAGTCAGTTGTTATAGTACTAGTTATCAAAGCAATAACTTATTGTGTGCAAATGAAATACAATATAATGCTCAAATATTTAACTTGTTTATGTCATGCATAATATTGTATTAAACAGGGCATACATATGTTCTCTATTAGTTCGTTTTTGCAACATTACTTTATTTCGAGGGTTTAACGCGAAACTATTGTAAGTCACTTTTAGAAAAGTTTACAGAAGAAGCAAAAAACATATTATTTTCATCATAAATGCATTTAAGAACTTTACTCTCTGTCATGAAATAAAGAAATAGTATCCATTTATGATTTGAGAAGAAAAGAAATAATTCATGTAATTCTGTACGAGATATTTAAGAAATATTGACTTACAATAGTTTCGCGCTAAATATTTGAAGATGTAGATAAAATATTTCAGGGCGAAACTATTGTAACTAACATTTTTTAGCAGTTATTGATACATTTTTTCAAGATTTTTTTTTAAAAAGTACATACTTTAATGAAAACTATTGAACAGTATAGCTTTAGGCAGTAAGTTTGTATGTTAAGGCTCATTTTGGACAAACCTAAGAATGGTATGCAACCCGAAATCCCTTAAGTTTTTGTTATCTTTATTTGAAGTATAGTTTCACAATTGAAACATACAGCAGTTATCATTATCGTCCTTTGACACAGTTAATATTAAATAGTTTCCCTCTTCATTAAGTTGTATGAGAACTAATTTGACATTACAATTTTTTTTATGCGAAACTATTGTAAGTCAATATTATTTTAAATAACTGATTTTTAAACAAACGATACATCGAAATAATGCTGTAGACAAAACTTGTTATAGACAATACTTGTTATAAAGATCATTTAATCTAGTAAAGTCACACAATTCAGACAAGATGAAGATAATAAATAACACTTATATGGAGTGCAATATCTTATAATTTATTTATAAAGCTTAAAAGTGTTTATAAAAATTACTTATGGCAAGTGGCTATTTTAACAAACACGTTTTTTGTGGCGATTAGCTTATTGTAGGGACAATGGATTTTACTGAATAGGTGAACCTCTAGCTTCTTGCACCATGCACTGTGTCTCCTCTTTTGGTTTAGGAGGTGGAGGGGTGTGTGTTGTTTGTAGAGGGGTGGGGTAGGGGTGTTGGAAATAAAAACTTTAAGAATTGGACCACATGTGAGCCTTCCAGCATTATTAAACTTGGTTTACTGTCCTCCTTGAATGCTACTTTCCCTGTCCGATCTTTTTATATTTCTTTTGACTGAATAATCCCATATAAAATAGTGTCTTAGTTGCAACTGCACAGTTCTGCATATATTATAATTGTGTTAGTTTAAATTGCAAAATGACTTTAACCTGTCCTGGATAGAACCATTCATTTGAAGAGGCAAATGGCAATCTTGATGTATTTAAAAATCATGGCGTCGGGTTAGTTTTTCCAAATATCTTGCATGTTTTAAATAATTCTTTATAATTATTCCAAATATCTTGCATCTTTAAAATAATCTTTATAATTAATTCAATAATTTAAAGGAATTGTTTTTACATATTATTAATTGTTGATTATATTACACCAACACTATATTTAAAACCTATGACAGAAGAAAGAAGTAGAATTTGAAATTATTTTTCCTTTAATATAATTATATGCAAGTAGGTTTGAAGTTACAATTATACTGGATTCATAATAATTTAAACTTTGATGAATACTTCAAGATTGCTATGGGTCCCTTTAATGCAAAGCAGTTGGTAAAATATGTACCTTCCTACCTACCTAGCCACTTATGAAATCTTGGGCTGGGAAACCGCAAACAAACTGTTTATTAAGGATGGCCTAAAGAGTTTATACCAGCCCTGACCTTTGATATTATAAATATTACTTACTGCTTTATATAACAGATGAAACTATCATGGCGAAAAAGAGTATAAAGTTGTTTTTCATACTTATGTTGTTCTAATTCATTTTCGGCTCCAATCTTAATATTTTAGACTATTTCTATTGGTCATGAATCACCTGAACGTGGATACTAAGAACAATTGACTTTCGCAAAGCAATGGGAAAACTTCCTCACCTTATTAATACTTGTAAATAATTTATAAGGTAATTATGAAATAATTAATTACTAATCATTTAAAAATCCCTAAACACATGAGGGTAAGTAATATTAATAAAACAGTGTTGTCTTTCATTGAACTTAGAGAAACAACTAAAAATGTTCTCAATTACCACAAATTCAAACTCAACAATCATTGTTTGAGAGAGTGATGTGTAAAACTTGCTTAATATTTTAACATTATTAGCTTTGAAGTATAAAACAATTTGTCCACTTTACAGATAGAAATACTTAAATTGAGTCGCGAACAATTTCAAAATATCATTAATTTTACCTAATTAGACCCCGGAAAATAGATATTTACTCCTGGAATTCACAAATAAATGAAAATCTGTAAATAAACCGCATTAAAAGTTTAAAATATGAATCTGTTTCATGACATCCTATCAATACTTTACACAGAAAAACATACGTGCACATGATGTTTCGGCAATGTTTAAAAAAACTTTTCACAATATATAATTTTACCAGATAAACAACACAAAATACAACAGTTCATTAACTTCATATCAGTTTGCAAAGCTTGGAAAAAAAGGGGCTTGACAATATTTATTAAACAGTTTCGCGCCAAATTATTTTTGAAAGCAAAAGTAATGTAAATTATTATAATCTTAAATAAATTTGCAAGAAACAACATGATTTTGTTGGCTATAAACAATCCCTTATATGAAGAGTTAATAAAAAAAAAATGCAAAACTATTTTAAATGATTTAAAGCTAGTTACAATAGTTTCGCATTAAAAAAAAAAAACGCTGTATAAGATACAATAAGATGACACTTTTTATTTTTCTCCACCAAATTTTAGAATCTAGTTCTAATATTTTGTGACATTATAAAGGGTCAATATCTGATAAGGATTATGTAAAAAAATCATGTTCCAAAAAAAAGTGAGTTACAATAGTTTCGCGTTAAGCCCTCGATTTGCTTTGATAGGTTTATCCTTGTATATTCTTATTCTTCTTTTTTGTTTTGAATGCGTGTTTTTGGTTGACTGTGTTCTGTGAATTCTCCATTTGCTTATCAACTCGTATACTTACTTCATTTCACGTTGCACACAATAATGTCATTAAATCTGAACATTATGTAACATAAAGGTATATATAAAAGTCGAACAGGAAATGTAGCATTCAATGATAACAGACAACCAAATACACGCATAGAAGCAAACAACAATTACAAAGATAAATAAGAGGGAAAGTAGATGACGTGACAAATATAAAAAGGTTGACAATAGGACAATTAACTTGGATTTGTCAATGACAAAAATGCCACTTTGTAGTTCTGCATTGTATGCTGCTAAACATTTTAGACATGTCCCTTCGGTGTTATATTCGATATTCTAATACATCCGCACTATATAGCCTAGTTTAAAATATCTCGTTATATTGAACGATATATCACTGTAATATTTGCAACGTTCGGAGAATTAGCAATGCGAAAGATTTCAGATATGTGCGTTATTTTCACATTTTAGGGGTATTAGAATAGAAATAGAACATCGTTTACGGTGATATATCTATAATATATCACGGTTTGTCGTTCAGTTGTTAACAATAATTTCACGAGCCCGAACCTTTGGGCTCGTGAAATATTTGTTTACAATTGAACTTCAAACCGTGATATATTAAACGATAATTCACAGTAAACGATGTTCTATTTCTTAAGTAATGGTACTGACATTAGGGTAAATTGTGGAGATGAATGTTTAAACGTCTTAGTTTTGTTATTAGCGCCGTTTTAATGTGGTATCCACTGTTGTCTTTGTTATGTTATATCAGGTTTATATATCGTCAGAAAACATACATTATTTCAAAACCATGTTTATGTTACTGAAGCATAGATTTCCTTTTTTAAAGGTTCCATATAGTTATAACTCAGAGCAAACATTTTATTAAAATCATTTTTATACTGTAGTTATAGTAACATATACCTGATACAATAATGTATTCCTTTGATTTCAGTCTATTGTTGAAGCAGTAAAGATTGTCATTCCGCAAGCGGCTGAGCAGATATTTGAGTCCATACAAGGCATCGTGCATGGTTTTATGAACATTTTTAAGGATCCCAAAACATCACTTTTCTCAATTGGCAAAGGAGTCATTGTGTAAGTTAATTTCGTTTCCTCCAGTCTCTAAAAATACATATTTTATTTCAAAATGACAGTTGTTCGTTGCATCGCGTTAATTTCAAAATTTAATGTTCCTAATAAAAAAGCTTTTCTTACATCGCAATATCGTATTCAGCTACTAGGATCTACACCGTTAACTTGCATTTATTATATATGTTAAATAATAATTCACCCATTTAGTATGGAAAGCATTGGTCATTATATTATAATTTAAAGATAAAGCTGGGCAAATATTACATATTTTTATGTTCTCGTACAATACATCGGTACATCAAATCCTAATCTCCTTCGTTTTGGTGAAGTAATTCTTTCGGAAATCGGAAGTTTGTTTTGGCAAAAACTGTCAGCTTACCTAAAATTATCCGTTGCATTTCAATATCGATTAATAAGTAATAGATGAGTCTGGTCTCAGCGAGTTGGCTTATTTAAACACCGAGAGGCCCATCTAGGTGTTTAAATAACCAACGAGATGTGACAGTGCGGTGTAGTACGGTGTAGCCACGTCCCTTTAGTTACCCTAAATTAAACCATTTAATGCTCTGCATTCATCAAAGGAAATGTCACCGACCATGCTACAATTTATCGTAATGTACACATAACAAGGTCATAGAACAGTTGTCTGCACAGTACATATTATCTTGGACTCGTTATCAAAAGCTAAAAAGCTGTTGGTGTTAGTGCGTGTTGTTCAGAAAATTGCTTATACTTGTATTAAGTTCAATAAGAAAGTTTCCAAGTTTCTAAAAATAATACTTCATTATGTTTTTCTTGCAGAATATGGACAAATATTGTGCAGCTTAACAACACAAAAAATGAAATTATGAACCACACATTTATAGCAGATGGTATGTTATGTTTATAGCTTGGTAACATTGCCTATTTAATAAATGTACAATATCATTTGCAGAATAACCTAGAACCACTAATAGTAGGTATAATAGTAATACTATAGCTTAAGTACTAGAAGATATTTTGATGTAATATTTGTAGTTGTTGTGGTTGTTGTTGTTGTTGTTGTTGTAGTTATTGTTGAGATGGTGAACGTGTCTGTATAATAATAATAATAATAATTATTATTATTATTATTTATTATTATTATTAGTAGTTATGTATTAGTATTATTAGCAGAACTAGTAAAAGTAGTAGTAGTAGTAGTAGTAGTAGTAGTAGTAGTCAGTGTAGTATATAGTAGAAGTAGAAGTAGAAGTAGTCTTAGGAGAACTGTTTATAATAGTAATAGTATAACTATGGTTTTGGTATAAATAGTTGTGCTGTTAGTAGGAGGAATGACAAATAATAAATAGCAGTAGTAGCAGCAAGAGTAGTAATCAAAGTACCGAAGGTACTGAGAGCATGGTGAACTACGATTTGTGCATCCATGTAATGGAAGGTTTCTTTCCAATCACGCATGACATGGATGGACTGAAAAAGTGTCAACTCTTCTTAATAATAATACATCATTGCATGTAATAATACATCAATGCATTGTTTAATGTATCTGGAAGTAATGCGATTACAACAAGATAAGGTAAGGTATATACAGGAATAAGAAGGGAACAAAAGGAATGATTACTTATAATTTATTCTACATGACCAAAACATAATGAGCCTACAAAATCTTTTATTTGCAAAGAAATTCATTCTGCACAGTAATACATGCTATCCTAGGTGACGCACCAGGGTTAATTTCAGCATATTACGTGCGATTCCACCCTAGCTATATGGTGTTCTGAAACTTTAGACATTAGCAAACTGGTTCTAGCTTCACATTTTGATTGATAGTGTTTTATATCGTGAACAGGAACAATTTTATAATTTAAGATGTTTCTAGAAAAATCCTGAGGTACCCTTTTTAATACCAGTGGGCATGAATTAAACAAACATTTTACATAAAAAAAATATAATTAGAATAAAAAAATTTGGGTCCCGCTCAGATTCGAATCCATCCCGCTCGCTTTATAATTGTATGGGACTGCCGTTCTCCCGACTGAGCTAATAATCCTTTACAAATATTGATGAACTATAAGGCACTTATTCTAAACCGGAGTGTCCGAATAGACCCGAAGTCTAAAAATAGTCACTCGGGATCAAATGACGTCATATATACCCAGTCAGATCTTGTTGATTTGCATTCGGTCTCGCTTACACGATTGGCACAAGTATTTATAATTATTTTACTACCGAATCAGTCATTTTAACTTCATAGCAAGGGAGGTAAAACTTAAGAATATTACACAGCGTACTACAAAGTAAGCTAAAAATCTTATTCCGGAGAATGAGCAGCAACAAAATTTTACAAAGGATAGTAGCTTATGCGATAACCATTACTGACCAAACTTATTAAATATTATATGAAGACTATAAAGGCCATGTATATTTCTTAAAAATATAAATCCAAGAAAGATGGAAGATATGCGATTGATGGGTGCTGCAAGAGAAATAAATTATAAAATTAACTTGTTTACAAATCTCAATGCACTGTCCTAGGAGAACAATACAGCGTATGAATACATTTTAACGCAAGATCACGTGATGATCACGAGGTGATGATGATTGATCTATTTATATAACGCACAGCAAAAGATGAAATAGCTACATAAACAATATATAACTTAAACAATGTATCGAGGAAATTATTTGAAATTTCTAAATGACATTATCTTATTTGTATCCGTACTAGAAAAGAAGAAACACCTATTAAAATATGGGTCTTCTTTTCAGGCAATGCGTCGATTCATCAGTGAGTCTGTAGTTAGGATTGATGGAAAAACATGGTTACTAAAGCTTGGTGAACAAGTTCATCATGCTAAAAACAGTAGTAGTCATGATAGTAAAAATAATGGTACATGTATTAGTAGTAGTAATGTAAGCGGAAATGTTAAAGTACTTATTTCCCAGCGCTAAATGGTCATTGAAAAGCACGGAAAGCTTGCTCATTTATTGCTAACATGCTACATGACTGATTAGCTCGGGTATATAAAAAATAAGAATGAAAGTCGAACAAACATGCAGCTTTCACAGATCACAGTTAACCCAAAAACATGAATAAGGACAAACATGAATGGCAATGTTAATAAAGAATTGAGGCCCGAGTAATTGCATTTTCTTTAAACAGCATTGTCATATTAAACAGTGGCTAGGGTATAGCAGTATATAATACTTCAAACTTTATATGTATGAAGGGAAAAACAACAACAAATTACAAGTTAACTATATTAAATACAAAACTTGTCCATAATTCTTTGTTAATAAAACCAAAACACAACTAATGAAATAATGTTTTTATGTTTTAATAGGTTGGCTTCATACAAAAGTCGTACTGAGAGGACCTATCATTTGATACAAAAATAAATAACACCATTTTCTAATGAAATTGTATATGTTTGAGAGTGAATTACAGTTACCTATACAAATTTCTCTCCTCAAAATACAATATGCTCGAAATAGGGCCTTGAATCAGTAGTCTAAGTTGGAATTCAATCTGGTATCACATTACTGGCAGATTAGCGGAAAATATAGACATAGGGGAAGAAAGTACAGACACGCTTAACGTATAACCCAATACATGTACGTACACCTCTACTGAGGCTTACGTTATACCTACCTATATAGTTCTTACTTTCTAAATAAATTAACAATGACGTTCAGTGTTAATGAAATCAAAATAAAAACACTGTCAGGAGCGTATTTTGCATCTTGTTGAAATTATTATTGATAGAACATCTCCGTAAAAAATATTGGGTATATCCATAATGAAACTGTGAATAATAATTTTATTAATGAAATATTTGTATTCCTAATCATTGGTGGAATGTTTAATAATTTAGGTGTAGCTGCTTACTGGACCGATCTTACAGACGAAGCTGAAACCATTTTTGAACTGTTCAAAGCTGCAATAAAATCAATTGCGAGCGGAGGAAAAAAATGGGTTGAAGAGGTCGTACAAGACGATGATCCTGTCGCAGTATTCACTAAAGGAAAGCAATCTTTGGTAAATAAAGTGAAAATATTTAATATTGATACCATATTCCGTGACTGCTTTGTCTTTGTTTGCCACGTTGCAGTGAGCATATGTTGTTATGTATACTAAGTAAAATCATAGTTTAGATTGCAGTATGCTAAGCCCAGTAGTTTTTAATTATGTTAGTTCTTCCTCTTCCTTATGTATAACATGGTTTACAACTTTATTTAATTATTTTAGAGGGAGGTCAAGGAACGTATTCGTGCTGAATTGGAAAAGGAAATAAACGAACTGATGTCACCTTTCAGCAGTATACTAGATATTGGTGGTGGATATCTCAAAAACTTTGTAACATTGTTTGACTGTTTTAAAGACATTAAAGATGCATACACTGCTATGAAGAAAGGGTACGTCGAATAGTATGTGAATTAGCAAAGTCAGACGTATGTCGTTTAATAAGTGTGCATTACAGTTTACGCTGATCGCACCATAAATTGGCTGTGAAGTTTTTTTTTACTCTAGCTGGTTGTAAATTACAGTGTCAATTGCTTTCGATTATTCCATATTTTGCAAATAATTGTACCTGACCATTTATCTTCTTCGTCTGTTAGTGATCCTGTTCTGTTAATCGTTTTGTTTTTATCATTATTCCACACTTACTACATTTTTGTCCCAAAAACAAATCCACCAAAATCATTTTAAAAAATATGGACGAGAAGAAATATGTTGCATTCAATTGTTAAGTACATATTAAATATAACCTAACAAGTGTCATAGTTTTCCCGAAAATATTACTTAATGTTTACCATAATATTATGGTTCTTTATTTTCAGATATGAATTTGCTCGTTCATTAGTAGACAAAATATTTGGACCAAAATGTCACAAAGATTTTCCTAGGACTAGGAGAACAAGCGAAGGAAGCTGTACTGGAGAAGGGTTTTATCCATCTGAACTTGGAGGCAGTAACACAGAATACAAAAACGAAGGATTGGACTTACTAGCAGCAGATGGAGAAGAAGTATTGTCATATTTTAAACATTGCTATACAACGTAAATTATATTAAACATATATTCTGTAAATTAAGACGTAAGATTATATCCTTCATTTGCGTTTGACATTGTGTTGTAAATTCAACGTAAATATCATATATATAGCATCTCTAATTAATTACCTTTTTTTCTAAGCATAAGATATCACCAGGTTAGTGTAGTACTTGCATGAGTAGTTACCTTTAACAAGGTTTAAGTCATTGAAATAAGCTTTTACTTTAGATTGTAGCTCCATTTGCCGGAATAATAGTACGTTCTTGGGACCCAAATGAGATCATTATAAAAAATGGAGGAGAACTGCCACCTGGATCTGAACTTATTATAACAAATATAAATCCTGCTGTTGACATCATGCGTGAAGATGACGCCATGTACACTGAAAAGAAAGTACGTATACGTAGTAAAACAGTAGACAGATTAAATTGTTGAATGGGTGTATGTCAGTTAGGATTTTGTAATATTCTAATAACGTTTGTTTTAAATTCTGTTAAACGTTTCATATACATTCGTACCAATTAATTCCGAATACACCACTGTGCTCTCTGTATTTGTGTATGCATATTCAGCAAAAAAACGAATAATTACTTTTTGCTAACGTATATTCCTAACCCAAACAGAATGCAACCTTTTTGACCTAGTAATGAGTTATTTTGAAGGTTGCTGCCGGTGATGTGATCGGTAGAGTAACGAGGTCCCCGTGTGGCGGGGGCAACAACCACATGCACCTGTCCATTAGGAGAGAGGGTGGCTTCGTTGATCCAAGCAACCTCGTAGCTGAGAGGGCTATAGAAATTCCTAAATGGAACCAAATATGTGACGATTACAAACTCGTATTCAAGGTGAAGTTAAAAGTTGGTTAATATATACTATGATACAAAGTGAAACAATGAGGACGATTTAATGTTATGTTTCTGCAGTAGTATTATTGTATACATTTGTAGCTGATACTGTTACAGTAAATACTGATCTCTTGGAAGCAACAAACACATACAAGGGAGAAAAGTAGCAGACTCGGTTTTATTGAGTCTGTTCATGATAGGTAATTATAAGATGCAACACCTCTACAGCCTCCTCACATCGGCTAAAGCGATATTCTACGTTAAAGCAACACAGAATGGGCTTGATGATACCAAAGGACCAGTAAATAATAACACTACTGATTTGTAGTCGGGGCTACATTTAACAGCCTCCACACAGCATTAAACAAACGCTAGTGTGAATGTCAATAAATACTGAAAGTCTTTGAATTTGTAATAACTTATACGTATTAAGCAAACGATAATTCGTTAATAATTGAGTAATTACTCTAAACTAATTGAGTAATTACACTCAAACAAACGGTTGCTGTTACATTGTGAAACCTTTAACATATATTTACGGTTTACGTGTTTGTATTAGTACACTCTTAGTAATATGTACTTGATAATTTGAATGCAATTGTTCAACATATTTCTTCTCTTCCATGCTAAACAAATCCGAATAAGTTAGTTTACTTCTCAGTGATCTGACTGATGTATGTATACTGTCCATATACACAGGTCAATATAATGTTTATTTTATATTTATGTTTGCATTGTTTTTTTATAGCTCTAATTAATAAATAGTTTTTTATAATTATATAACCCATAACATAAAAAATAGCATTCATTTATTGTTTTCTTTTATTTTATACATTCAGAATTCATTTAAAAATGTATGTCGCTTGATTTCTTCAGAATAAAGTGATAAAAGAAGGTAGTATTGTAGGACCCAAGGGACGAAAAGACGACGATACTACAGAGGAAGTCCCAACAGGTGGTACAACTAAACCTGAAGATATGGACGAGAGTGACAGGCCAGGACAAGAAATTAATGATATAAAAAGTAATTATGACTAATCTAAATATTCCAGCAAACATAACAAGTTTACACATATAATCCAAAGCTCTCCTGAAAGACATCTGCAAGTATAATTATTTTTACAAACAATATTTAAAGAAAATGTCCAACAATTATTAATTACTAAATAAATATATAAGAAAAATGTATAGACACATATTATAGAAACGTCACATGCTTTACATTTGAATCATCTACTTCTACAATTCTGAATCCATTACGTGGTCCGAGTATTAACTTTAATACCCCATCCAACCCCTTCTCCAAGAAGCGAAAACGGGGTTGGCTGGGGTATGAAATAAAACCTTAGTTTCGGCTTAAATTGTTTGCATACGGCAAAATTAAAACATTTAATAAGTAATTTTAAGCAGGTTATCACATCTTTGTGTGTAGTCAGGGAAAATCTTTACAGCCGCCACACAGCACTAAACAAACATTGGTATGAATATCAATAAATAGTGAAAAAGGGATCACCTAAAAGTATCAGACACAAACAAAGAGTGAAAAGTGGCTGACATGATTGTACTTAGTCTGCTTATCAACTCTATATATATATATATGTATGTATACCGATACGGTGTAATGAGCAGGCATTTGAGTAAATATTATAGCCCAGGTGACAATACATTATGAGAAAATTCTTTGCTTTTTTATGAAGTATGTTGTTTATAATAGCTGTATGCTATGCATTGTATTACGTTTTCTCATTATTTTGCTTTCCTGACTTATTTCTAGATAATCCTGACAGTATGTATAATACACTTGGCGGAAGAAGACGGAAGAAGAGAAATACCGCATTAAAAGCGATAGGTATAACAGCACACTGACTAATGTAAAAGGGTTTAATATTTACATTAACAATATACAAGTGATATAACGAACTCATTCACAGTTTTACCCTAACGTTTAATAACAACTATATATTGCGTCACACAATTAATATGTAAGCCAGTATGAATTTGCTGCTATAATTCAAATTAAATTCATTATTCAAAAGAAGGGCCACCAGAAGCCACAGACTCGGACCAGTAAGTTAACCAGTAAGTTAGATTAGAAAAAAAGCAATGTCTCTTATTAGTTGTTTACCCTAATAGTATTAAAGCCATTTGTTTTCAAACTACATTTCAATCTATAGGCGCTACAATTGGAAATCTCGTTGACAATATTAAGGCGTTCTTGGAACGATTTTCAATCCGAAGAATCAAGATGGGAGCTATTATCGATTTCCTGGATGATCTTGGTTTGGATGAAACAAAGGTTAAAATGGCGGCATTGATGAAAACAGTGAAGGTATGCCCTATTTAACATATAGAGGATCTTGGTTTGGACTAAACAATGGCGAGATCGGTAGCATTGATAAACACAATGTAGGCATGTCACATTAACATCTAAATAGTCTTGAATCGTTTGACACATGCAATAGTGATGCAAACAGTGAAAGTATGACACTTAAAGTCATATACTTTTGATGTGACTAATATAAAATTACTTGAGAAATAGAAACTACTTATAAATGTCAGATATTTCATTTAATACATGATCTTATTAGTGTCTGAGTATTATTATTATTTTTGTTTTTGATTGATAAAATGCATAATTGCTTCCTTAAATCGTCAAATGCATAGGAACCAGTGTACCCAGAAGATCGCCTTTGGCCCGCTTGCGCTTCTTGTCTTTAGTATGAAGACAGATTTAATTGGTTTCGGGTAGTTAACCGAGTTTCAATACTCCTGGTGCTAAAAAGGACGATATACACTTTTCAACATGTCAACATTGTAATAAATGTAGCATGATGACAGGCTGTTCTGTTTTTCTTATTGTAGGACGCCGTTGATAACAAGCCCTGTGAAAATCCATCACAGATGACCGAAGAAGAACTAGAAGCAGAACTTTTGAACAGGGGAAAAGATGCCAGTGGAAGTAAAGAGGATAAAATCAAACGGCTGAAATTATTAGATAACAGTGAGAGTTCTACACACATTTATCGTTTACATGTTACATTTTGGAAGTGTAATTGTCTCGTACTTATATTAAAACTAACCCATTATATTACCTCTCATGACCAGACTCAATTAAACCGAGTCTGCCACTTTTCTCTCTTGTTTGTGTTTGTCGCTTTAAAGGGATCCCATTTTCAGTATGTACTGGCATTCACACTAGGGTTTGTTTAGTGCAGGTCGTAACACAACACTCCGAATACGACTCAGTAGTGTTACTACTTTGGGAACATCAAGCATAATCTTTGAGGCTTTAAAGTGGTATACCGCTTAAGCCGGTGCTCATGGGTGTGAGAGGTGTTACACGTTATATTACTTCCCATCAACAAACACAATAAAAAGAGTATGAAAGGAAAAAGCGAGTCTGCTAATTTTCTCTCTTGTTTGTGTTTGTTGATTCCATTGGATCCTCTTTTCAGTATGTATTGATATTAGCTTGTGTTTAGTGCTGCGTGGCGGTTGTAAAAGGTTGTCCCGACTACCAATCAATAAAGTGTTATTACTTACTGATCCTTTGGGATCACCTAGCACAAACTTTGTGGATTTAAAGTAGAATACCATTTAAGGCGGTACTAGAGAGAGCTGTTGAACATTATTGATTGAATTGGATTTTATAGTCGCACCAACAGCTAAGGTCATATGGCGACTTTCCAGCTTCCATTGGTGGAGGAAGACCCCAGGTGCCCCGCCGGGTAATTTTCGTGCACGGGCGGGCACCAGACCCAGCTGCGTTCAAGTACTCCACAAATGCATTCCGTTTGCGTTTCGTTTGCGTTCCGTTTGCGCTCCGTTTGCATTCCGTTTGCATTTCATTTTTATGAATGCACTTTTAAAAATGCAAATCATTTGCGTTTTTGAATGCATTCAGCGTTTACAAACGAAACTATGCGTTCATTTAAATGCACGGAACGAACGCAACATAATGTGTGCGTTTAAATGCACAAACGGAGAAAATGCATTTGCGTTCGTTCGTTCAGCGTTTACCAATCGTAACATTTCTGACGATTAAACTAAGCATGGTATCCATCCATGCGGTTCTTACCACGAGTCGGCGACTAATGTTTGCGATCATATTGAAAAATGTATCCTTTGGTTGACATTATTTGGTGGTGCACATTGATGATTCTGTTTTCTTCCGGGTTTATATTAGTTTAATCAAACATTTAACATACTTGACACTATATAAAAATATGCCGTCCGATTTTACCAACATTATTTCAGTTTTATAATGAAATCATATAAAATTTGTGCTACACAATAAATACATTTCCTATTTTAAATCGGTAAAAATGAAAGTGTGTAATCATGCTTAAAAACACCATTTACACAGTGTATTTCTTTATATCAAGTTACTGCAAAACGCACTTCGTTTAAATCGAGACTTCAATTATGTACTCAAAGGGATAATATTGAAAGTTATCCGAAATAGCGAAATGCATTTGCGTTCGTTTCGTTCGTTTCGTTGAGTTCGTTTCGTTCGTTCCGTTCGTTTTGAGCGTTTAGCGTTTAGCGTTTAGCGTTTCAAAAAATGCATTCATCGTTCGTTCCGTTCGTTTTCAGCGTTTAGCGTTTTAAAAAATGTATTCATCGTTCGTTTTTTAAAACGCTGAACGCTGAAAACGAACGCAACGAACGCAACGAACGAAATGCATTTGTAAAATATAGATCGTGCAACGTTCATTCTGCGTTCGTTCTGCGTTCATTCTGCGTTCATTTTCCGTTCGTTCAGCGTTCGTTCTGCATTTATTTGGGGTACTTGAACGCAACTGGGTCTGTAGTACCTCTTATGAACAGACTCAATAAAACCGAGTCGGCTACTTTTCTCTCTTGTTTGTGTTAGTTTCTTCAAAGGGATACCGTTTTCAGTATATATTAGCGTTACATATAAAGAACACTTTACGATAAAACAGTTTTAATACATGCGCTGCGATCAGCATTATTAACAATTCGTCTAACTTTTGTATAGCTCTGATATTTAAGGCTAACGTGTAGTAAAAAGGTACATATAATGGTCTTGTATTAAAATGATATAGTACAAAATATATAATATCAAGAAAAATACATATGTATCAATGTCATATTGACATATTGTGTATCAATGTTATATTGACAGATTGTCCACTTATATCGCTAACCTTGCCTAATTTGGGTGGCATGTATTGCACAATGGACGAAAAATGCCTTGGTATTGAGTGCTGCATCACAATAGAGATCCTCAATCTCCTACAAAAGACATACAGGGCATATGCTAGATTTGATCCCGAAGTGCCGTCTCTTTCCTTTGGATTCGACAAATGGACATATGAATTGGACGGTTCTAAGTTTTATGGTAACCATACATGTGTTGTTATATTGATGTCGCTCTAGTCCCGAGTATAGTTTTAATGTATGTTTAATTGTTTGATATATTAATTATTCTTAAAAGTTTTAATGCAAACTTTGACGAGTATAATTGTAACACCTTTTCTTAATTCAAACTATCGAAATATCATTTATTTCTGTACTGATTTATTGCCGAAATAAAAACGATCCATAACTTAATATCATGCCTCTTTGGGTGTTTGATTTGTTATATCTTGTTCATCCACTCAATAGGTGTCTTAAGCCGCACCAATAACGTTTTGATATCTTTAGGCACCTATACAGGTAGCATCATACTTTTCATGAATAAAAACGCTTCTCTGAGAATACGTACTAACGCACAAACTTCTGATTTACAAGCAGACGCTTTAAACATTGACTAATTTGGGCGTTTTACTAATGTGATCTAGGTAACCATTTATTAAAATAAAGCAATATAACTTAAACGATTTAAAAACTCCGAGATTACCAGTTTATGTAACATAGTGTCAACCATATCGCACGTGTACATTGTAACGTTACGTGATATTAGTTACATTGTATTTAAATTGAAAGTATGATTATGTTTCATAAAATAACCTTTAACCACCTAAGCACGACTATAATAGCATTTGCGTCCATTGTAAACCCAGATCTAACTCGCAGGATGATCAGAGTTTAAAATGTCCGGCTGCAGATCAGTCATTTTCCCCAAAACACCTCTTTGTCACATATATGGAATGGTCTTACATCAAAGACAGAACAGTCCATTATATGTATGTTTTAGGTTAAGGATTAATAATTGGGTCTTTTATCGTTTTATTTAGTAGTTAATACGTTCACGTATTACTAGTTATTCTATACCTAATTTATACATCCAATCGTAGACGCTCTTTCGAGTCATGTGACCGTACAATATATTTCCGTATCGGGACGCACGCGCGTACAAAATATCCCGTATTTTGTTCGTATTGTACGCTTCACAGGTTCCATGTTAAACCTATGATAAAGACCGAAACGCGTGAAAAGGTCCGAATAAAAATCAGAACCGACAGGCTTCTGTCATTACCTAACCATAAATTGTTGTCAAGTAATGAAAACCTATCTATTGCACATATTTTTATTTAATTTTCCTTTATAACAAAAAAAAAACACAAAAAACTAGCATAATATATCATTGTTTGAAACTGACCTTCGGTAGTATTTAATCACTGTTGACAACGGAGAAATGGGCATTCTTTCAAGCAAATAAAGCTTGAGAGTAAGCCATGTCGAACACAATATATAAAATACATAGACCTACATGCAATTGTGCTTTCGATGTTCATAGCGACTTGCTTGAAAGCATGAAACAAACGAAAGTTATATCCGAATTATAAATGATTGGTTAAAATAAAGGTATAGAATAAAAAGGTTACTTAACATGGTTCTGTACAATACGGGATATATTTGGACTCGTACACAGCTGGAAAAAATCATATTGGACTCGCCTAACGGCTCGTCCAATATGACTTTTCCAGCTGTGTACTCGTCCAAATATATCTCCGTATTGTACAGAACCATGTTAAATAACCTATAATTATTGTGTAATATCTAATAAGAGCTATTGCTATACATTATCAACACAATAATGGTGTAGCGATGATCATTATCGTTTTAAGAACGTAAGGTCCATAGTTCGAAACCCTCTATGGGAAATTTGTTTCATTTAGTGAAATACAAATATTATTGACAAGTAGTTCTCATCAAGGCCCTTGAAAACTGTGATAGTTTACGCCTCCATTTATTGCAATATTTGAATGTTCATTGAATAACCCTAGACTTTTCTCCAATAAAAACAGTTTTTATTTAATAAGCGACTGTTCAACTAAGCCAGATAAAATATCAACGGTATCCAAACGTTTTGCTGGGAAAAAAATAGAAGTCTTGGAATAGTACTTACTTCTGAAACTACCCCATCCATTGATCAGTCATAATAGTAACTGGTACTGTTTAGCTGGTATTACTTTATGTTGTTTTTATAGTAATATCTAAATCGTGTGACACAATTTATAATCTATTTTATGTTAGACGACGAACATGTTATACAAACTGGTATCGCGTTAGACTTCTTGGATGGCAACGAAATCATTATCAAGTAAGTGTTCTAAATGTTTGCATTCATTCAGAGGCAAATAGCTTTATTGTAGAAAATAACTAAACTATCAAATGCATATACAAATAAACATATACATGTTTTATTAATTATGTTACATGTAGAATGTATATTATTATAACTATTACTTATTTTAGAAAGAAATCACGCTACACCATTGGTTTCGGCATACAGTATTTCCTTTTATCACATAACTTACGATGTAAGAGTGGAATAACACCTTTCTATGTTTTCGATATACCACTAGTTATATAAGTAATCAAATAAGTCTAGTATGCGCTGTCAAATAAATCAATAATGACTATGATCCAATTCCCACGGTTTATGTCTGTTAAAGTGACAGGCAAAATGTAATAAAAGTCGATATGCGAGTTATGTGATAAATATAATCTAACATTCTCATTCATTATTGAATTTATTAAACTCGTTAGCAAAAATGATATAATGCTCTGTAAGAGGCATTATATCATTTTGCCAACTCGTTTAATAAATGCAATAATGAATGAGTACTCATTTAATTCATAACACCATGTTGTAGTATTTGTGTTAAATGTCGTCGATTGTATTCAGATACTGTTTTAATGTTTTAATACTAAATTACAGGTTTAAGTTACGACTCTCCTTAAAAGACATAACCATTACATTTGGTGCTGGAGTATGTTCACCGGCGGATCCGGATGACTGTTTTACCTTTTTGAACATACTACAAGACGCAGTGTTCCCCTTTCCTAAAATCAATGCGAACGGATCTATATCCATACCACAAAGTATATTATATATTTCATACAATGTTTCAATTACTTAAATATTATAACTTAAAATTATATTTTCGTAGTAAATTTTTCATTACAAAACACACATATATAAGTAGGTTTAAAAGTTTAGCAAGAAATCTAGCTTTCACCGAACGCAGTCAACAAAAAACACACTTTAACACAAACAACACTTACAATGTTTATAAGAAGCAAGGCATGTACTTTAAGATTTGTATAGTATCAATATGAATATTAGTTTTAAGTAAAGTAATTGAGTGATGGTTATTATATGGTATTTATGTATACGAATCAAAAACTAAAAGGCTACGTATCAATCAATCAATCAATCAATCAATCAATCAATCAATCAATCAATCAATCAATTATTATTGTAATTAAAGTTGACTGGAAAGAACACTTCGGGAAAGAGGCAATAACAGATCGTATCAAAGAAGCTGCAATGGACACAGTGGATAGTTCTATAGATATCTTAGTGGGACTATTTCTTGAGAGTATTGGACTGAAGAAGGTAAATTCGCATAAAATTATGTATGTTTGCATTGTTCTATATCCACTAGGCACTGCTTAGTATCTTTCAATATTACAGATCGACCTGTTTAGAACTAGTTTAATAAGCACTATTTGACCATATTGTTATACAAGTATGGTTTTGTTTATGGGCTTTTGTCGTTGTACTAAATGTACACGAATCCGTTAAATTAACTGTGTTGTTAGTACATAGATGTTTTTCAATTTATGTATGTTAAGGACTGCCTCCCCAGACGCCAATTTTCATTTTAAATATCGTATAGTCTCGTTTAAGTTCATTTATTGGAATGTATAATAAAGAACAACTTTGACAATTTCATTTTCTATCTTATATAATAACTATTACCTTTTGAACCTCCAACTGAAGTAAGAATTTAATTTATTATTATTTCATGCAAATTACTTCTTTTATGTTTACTTAAAATATGATAGGGCGTAAATAAAGAAAAACAAAGTATAGCAAAATGGTGGGAAATTATTTAAGCTTTTGTTTTTGGATTGAAATATATATTTAAATAATGTTTAAGTTGTACTTGATTTACTTCTATATAGTATATGTATCTATACATATATATATATATACAGGATCTGTTAAATAACGGTCCGCCATGTCCCAGACCAAACAACTTCGAATTGACTGAAATTAAGGCTCTGCTTGATGATCGTGGACTACCGACAGACGGCTCTAGAGAGGAACTAGATGCCCGATATATCAATAGCGATTTAAGTAAGTATATGTTTGAAATCCATTTTTACTGAGGAATGGGCCTATTTAAAATATAAGGTTCGGATATGAATTATACATATTTATAAATTTGAAGAGATGTGCAATTTGAATCTGTGGCCGTCATCTGGTCATCAAATAAGGCTTTGTTTGACGTGTATCGTGATAGGTCACGTTGTACTCAATTGTAACGTGTTTGCATCACAGCATCAGCGTGTTGTTATTCACATGAAATTAAGATTTATATCTGATTCCCTCAAATCGCCCTCATATAACCCTATAGTCTGTTTATATCCTATGTCCAGCTTATTGTATTTGGGGGTTGGATTTTTATTGCTGTTTAATAAAAAAAAGATCTATCAGCCAGCATGTTTATTAAGTATAGCTAAAGGGCTGACTTATGTTTTGCTTCATTAAAGTTAAGAACAGCATAATATATAGTTATACTTTAGATAACATTCACTATAGCAATGTTATTCAAACTCAAAAACTGTAATAGGTCCTCATTGTTTATATCTGCGCAAATCAATCAATGAGCGTATAAGCAGTGAATAAGTAAGTATTGCATGCGTTTTCAATTACCTGGTAGCGTTCGAACATGTTTTTTCTTTTAACGGGAGATACTAAGAACATATCCTAAAGTAGCTATAATAGGCACATAATCGGCACATATACATTATTATATGACTGAACACCAAAAAAAAAAGAAACTGACACAGGAACAACTCATACCCTCTGTCATGTTTCTTGGTTTTTCTCTCTGCAGTGTGGTATATTGCAATTTAAAAAGACTATTCTACTCATTTGTTTCTGTATCGAATTGTATTAAAATGTGCACTACATTTAAAACTGATTCATCAAATGCATAATAATCGCCACAAAGTAATAATACTGAATTGCAACTGCTCTAGTATTCTACATCTAACTATGTAATCCTAGCCTCACTTCTCCCTTACCTGCTACTTCTTCTACCTACATCTCACGTACCCCTACCCCTACCCCGTTATATAACATCATATTTTGTGTACTATGCCTCATGTTGTTATTTCATGTATTTCATATATGTTGTAACCAGAGTGAAACAATAAAGATTATGACTTATGAATAAAGATTATGACTTATGACCTGGATAGAGTTTTGATAAACGGTTTTGTTGCGTAATTTTGTCGTTATTTGGCGGGCTACTTTAACTCAGTTAATGCTACCGTACAATGTCTTCGCTATTTATGTATTGCCATGTTAGGATGTTAATATTCTAAAAGCTACTTTAAACATTTAGAAGGTGCCTTTATATTGTTTATATTTTAAATAATAACCCAGAACAAAGGTAAGATCGTATAAAATACACTGTGCAACACATCTAAACTATTTTCTTCTTCTTATCTTTGATACAGAAAAAAAAAGTTTCCAAGAAATATGTAGCTGTATCTGCTAAATTATGTTCCCCGCTGTTCTCCACTGTTCCCACTTAATAATGAAGAGTCACACCTCCATAGATAGATCTTGTCTTTTCTTTATATATTTTTTTTGGATAACAGCATTTTTTTCACAGAATCAACTATAGTGAAACTCAGCAGAGATAGTATGTGGATTTGTATAAAAACTGAAACATTCGTACTTGATTATTTTACAATTTTTTAGGTAAAATATATATGCTGAGTTTTAAAAAAAACAACAATAAAAACATCTTTACATTTGTCAATGAAGGCGTATTAAAGTAGCAAAATAAATAACTTGAGATTTGTAAAAAAATTCTGCTTTCAAGAGTAAAAGGGACACACAGCATTCTGGTTTATTTGCAAATAAAACTTTTGAAAGATCCTCGGATTGCAGAGTCCCACTTTCAGAAAATTGTATTTTAAATCTTCTTTTGAAATTGTAAAGATGTTTAAAAGAAAATCCCCATTATTCAGCTTCTAATCATGATATGCATTTCTGTATGTATGTATGTATGCGTAAAAACTGTTTATATATAAATATGATGCATATTACATACATATTTGTACGGTTGGTTGAGAGGTGGCCCACCCCGACCCTCACAAACCTATTACGGGGTGAATAAATGGATTACCATTCATTTGGTAATTGAAATTAAAAAAAAAAAATCGTATAAAATCGCACTTCAAAAACAAACAAGCTAAGAATATGAATACATTTCAATAGATACATAATTAAAACCAATCGTACTAAAAACTTTCATACATAACACAAAATAAACATATAACTAAGTAGGATAGTAAAGTAGAGCATCTGCGAACGATCATCATTTTGATAAATGTATTGTGCAGATATAGCTCGTGAACATATATAGTTATAATAAATGATGAAGTGATGTAAGCGTTGATCATTTAAACACAAAGAGTGCAAAGTACGTTTTTTCTTTTTAATGTAGGTTGCACTTTACTTGGTAAAACTTTGAAACTTCCGGATATTACTAAAACCAGCGTGGGACAACATCTATATTACTACATATCAGACAACTGCATGCGGATTGATGCGTGTGTGGATTTATCAGTTCCAGGAACAAACATAACAAAGTCGTTTTCTGCTTATGTTGAACTGGACCCATGTCAATATATCATTCATGCTGCATTTGAGAAGTGGAAACACACCATGATTTTATTTGAATACGAATGGGGTAAGAACAGCTAGTGTATATGGTATATAACTTCAAAAGCAGTTGCTTAATTATATAGAGTTTAACAACCAGTGTTTTTGAGGTACGGGAAATATCTCCCGAGGTAGAAAAAGAGCACGAGTTCTTATATCGGGGTCATTTCTCTACCGAGGGAGATATTTTCAGTAGCTCAAAAACACTGGTTATTAAACTATATATTACATAATTTAAAATGATATTTTATTAATATTTCTAATGATTCACGGCTTTTTACACAAGTTTGCACGAGAACGCCAAGACGACGTTACGTCGACGTTACGTCATACAAACAAAACAAGCGGAACCGGCACTCTTCGTTAATTTCCGTAATCTTATTCCCTAGTTGCGGAATCTGACGACGACGTCCGTAATACAATCGGAACGTCATTTGGCGTTCCCGCCACTAGCGGAAAAGGCCGAGCAATGTTCCGTACTGGGAAAGGGAGATATTTCCCAGTAGAGCAAACGAGTAGATACAGCTTTTCTATTCCCAGACAGAATAACAAATCACAGACAGATATGTAATATAATCATCAAGTAATTTAGATATATCATAGGTAGATTTTCTTGGGGGGAAAACCGTAGGGAAAAAACGTATTTTAAAAATTATATTTTAAATATGAAATAATATATATGTTCACAACGAAGCAAGTTATAATATGTTACAATTGTAAATGGTGATATGAAGCTCTTTACAGTGGTGTTACATACCTTAATAAGATCACTAAATTGATTTCTGTGTGCCAAAACGTCTGTAATATTTGGAGAAGTGTATGTATTAAATCGTTCTTTCAGGTAAACAAGAGGAGGTCAAGCTTACCAATGACATATTCATAAAGTAAGTAGCAAATGTAATTCTAAATTCTATATTGAAATATTGAATGTATTACTAACATGTTATGTTCAGAAACTATAAAATAAACTTTCACTAATTTAACAACTGAGTATAATTATATTTTTACTTACCTTTGAGTGAGTTTATTATGCTTCTCAATTAAAATGAACCGTTTTGTTCGGTTTGTGGGGTTCAACAAACTCCAGTTTAAGCACTCTTTTATGTAATACGACTTAGTAAACTAAACATGTAAAATAAGCGTGTATTCGTGTTTTTTTGTTTGTTTTTACAGATTTAAGGTCGAAAAGGATGATGACAAACAAGTATTCCTTTTAGATCTCGGACTGAAATGCAGCGTCATTGATGAGAATCTTCTTACTAATCTGGAAATTCCAATACCTGTATGCAACTCGAACTTCACACTTCAGGGTAGGTTATTTATTTATTTATTTATTTATTGATTTATTGATTTTTATGTTGTTGTTTTTTTATTGTTTTTTTTTATCTATTTATTTTATTTATCTATTTATTCATATATTTACATATTTTATGATTTTATTTATTTATTGATTTATTTATTTATTTATTTATTTATTTTATTTATTTATTTATTTATTTATTGATTGATTTATTTATTACTTATTTTATTTATTTACCGTTTTTTTTTTTTTATTTATTTATTTATTTACTTATTTGTTTGTTTGTTTGGTTGTTTGTATATTTATTTATTTATTTATTTATTTATTTATTTATTTATTTATTTAATTTATTTATTTATTTATTTATTTATTTATTTATATTTATTTATTTATTTATTTATTTATTTATTTATTTATATTTATTTATTTATTTATTTATTTATTTATTTATCAATAGGTCTAGGACGGGTCGAGGGCATCCCGATTAGACCTTACAGTTTTCATAATTGTTTATGCATTAAGTCTGATAAGACTCATGAGCATATGATAGATACTTCAATAAATACTCAAAATAGATACAATGACGTGACAGTGTCATAAAGTAATTCATGTAATACATATAACAACACACATTTTGATATAAACAATACGCGTTAATATATGATGACACATAGGTGATGATATAATTTATCTTACACATCATACATTACAGGAAACATAAGGGATATAGCTACAGCGTTAGGAGGCGAAATAAACAAATCTGTGTTCGATTTGCTTCTAAAACAACTTGGAATAGAATCAATTATACGAGATGAGGGATGTGAACTACCGCCTCAACCATCAGGTGTGTCTTTTAATAAATTAACTTACTGTTTATTCATGTACATGTTTTGTCTGCAATCTATTTTGTTTAACCGTATCTCACTGCTACACTAATAACTGCAGGGTATTCCGATTTATTAAAGTATATGATATTGAACCTTTTATGGTCGTTTTCTTGTTGATTGTCAGCTTCTTCGACAAGGGCTATCACAACCCAACTTCTAAGGTGACGTAAGATCCTTGGTCAAGATAATGTTCATACAATCTTGAACCTTGAATACTACATTTCTTGTTTAACTTAGTCTTTTATATATACTTTTAACAGAATATTGTCAAACCCATACCTGTAATAGGATTGTATTAAATTGCTTTATAAGGCGGCTCTGAATAACAAAACGATTTTCTTGAAAATAATAGCATAATAACAATTAAAA
This sequence comes from Cyrtodaria siliqua, assembly GCA_037043455.1. Classification (NCBI taxonomy): domain Eukaryota; kingdom Metazoa; phylum Mollusca; class Bivalvia; order Adapedonta; family Hiatellidae; genus Cyrtodaria; species Cyrtodaria siliqua. The sequence goes on from JAWPHD010000836.1 coordinate 142,993, forward strand.
TGTAACCTTGTTTCAGACTGCCCTCCTGCGATGAATGTGTCGAACCTTATACCAGAAAGTATTAAAGATATCGTGCAGTGTGGACTCCCTGAGAACTGCTTTGGTCTAATTTGTTGTACTGACTTCAGTTTTACTATTCCCTTATCAAGTGTTAAGATGATGGTGGCTTTTCCCTTTTGGTTTAAAATGGATCCCTGCGAATTTTCCTTTGATGCTGGGATTGGCAGTTTCTCACATAAGGAACAGCTCCTACACTACGATTGGGGTATGTATTATAAGCCTTGTTTGTATATGTGAAATATTTAAATGAAGTATATACTATCCCAATAAACGTCGTTAAAATATCATACAATAACTAAATATGTTAGTTGATATTATACAGATAGGGTCCTTATATAATTTCTGTTTAACTTATTATCATATGTATTTGTTTATCGTTTTGCTATTATTCCAGGTAAAGCAGGAACAATTAACATTGGGAAGGGAAACCCGTCACCAATCGTTATCACGTATGTTTTGTATACGCTACTCAATGCGCTAACTAGGCGATATAAACAACCACGTAACTAATAAAACGTGCACGCATACACTATTTGTAAAATGTCCATGACTAATATATTAATATTAAATGTCAATATGGCGACCATCACTGGGTTTCATTAGAATGCCATTGGTAATGTCACATAACGTGCTAATTCTTAACATGTTGATAGCTTCATAAAATCAGGGTTTGGAAGGCTCGAATAATTGTTAAACGCGTACCTTTTGGAGAAAAAAGGATCCCGACACCATGATAGTCGGAAGAACTTTCTCATTTAAAAATATAAATGTAACATGTTATAATGATGAAATTGTAAAAGCTAAATATCTGTGCTCAACAGTCCATACTGTTCCTGCATAAGGTCTGTTTGATTTAAAATATTCATACAAATCGGCAAGTTGCATAAAACATGAATCTCGCTAATAAAAAAAAGAAACCTTAGCAGCATATTTGACACAAAATAAATATTAAACTGAATCATGCCGGTTTTATTTAGGTACGTCCTTGATAACTACAGAGATGGCTTTATGGTTGATCTTAGAGTTGACATTTGTATTCCTATTGACGGAAGTGACGTATGTATCCCCAAGGATGGATTGCAACTTCTGAAAAATGAACATATCCCTGCATGTAATCTTGCTGCTTGGAAAAATATCACCGGTAATATTTACGTTTATCAGTCAATTTAAGGACTTCCGTTTTGCCTACGATGCATTTTATTTTAAATATGTTCTGTTATTCGTATTCTTGATAACTGAATGTTTTTGCAAAATAAAACTTTGAGCATCTTAACTTTTAATTTCTTAAATACTTTAACAGGTATTGTTCCGAATGCATTACGCAAGTTAAATCTATGAAATTAATATAAATTAATATTGATCTGCCCAGGGTAGAATTGTATTGTAGAAAACGATATGTTTTGCGTTGCTAGACTTTTCCCTTACGGGCTGGCTTCAAGAGAAAGGCGAAGATATTGGTGGACAATTGTCAGACGCAGGTCGAGATGCACTGATGGAAGTTCTTGGTCTGAACGAGTATCTCCTATCCCCACCATGCGATCGAACGAGAAGTCCGTATATGCCATCTGTTAATGGATGGAACAATGGTATTAATAGTACAAATTGAGATATATTTAGCTACAACACGCATGTTTTATAAGATGTTACAATTTAAAATGAGGAATCGTACCTAGCCTATATTATTCATATGTAAAGCCTTTTACAATACCACATAAAACAATGCAAATGTAATAAGGTCAAACCTAATTCATTTCGTTTTAGTAGCAACAACATAGTTTAGTTCATTAACATCTCTTCTGGTGTGAGTAACGTTGACATTCACCTGAATATAATCACGCAAACCGCCTGCGCTGTCTTAACTTGATATATTGGGCTATTTTATTTTCAGGGACCAATGTTTATGTTCTGTTTGGGAGATTAAACATGTATGAGGCATTGTAAACATGCTGCATACATGAACTTAACTTACAGGTTCATTTTACCAGTAGATTGCACCAGAATAATCAATAACTCTAAAGATTAAGTTTCCCTCTAATGTAATGGTAATGACTCCCTAGTATACTGTATATTTTTTTTTTCTTTAACAATAAATTCAACAATACTTTATTAATATGTTGCTGCATAAATACTAGTACATTTTTCCGTCTGTCGTAAATCTAAATATTATTTCAGTTTGTCCTCTCAGTTTTTTGGGCATACCATCGCTCCCATCACCAGCATCGTGCCACATTCCGGAGCACTGTACGGCCATCAACTGTTGTATAGAGATCGAGAAGATAAGAATGTCATTCAACGTCTTCCTTGACATAAATTTGTGCAACTACGTTGTGTCTGGAGGAATAGAGAACATGCAATTCAGCTTCACATTGTTTAATTACGAATGGGGTAACATACTATATGTTGCAATAACATTTAATAATAATGTGTAACTTACATATTATAATGGATTTTAAACACGAAATACTACGTTTAATATTTTGTATTGCAATTGTTTTATAAAGGTATTCATTCTAAAGAATTCTTAACCACAATTAAAAGCAAATTTTGAATACATTATTGTTTTACATAACTGTTAATGTAACACTAGTTATGTTTATTTAATTTCAGGAAAAACAGAAACCATAACCATCAAAGATATAATCCGCATTCAGTAAGTATATTTGTCATTTAACCGGAACATTTCACAATAATTACGAATGCGTGGAACGATCATGAGATGCAAAATGAATGACATGATTAAGTCATTATTTCTCTGTTGAATACGAATTATATTCACCTATTTGTCATGTTTGCTAAACGTGTATCACTGTGACTTTTGGTGACCATGATTAAATAAATTCCAATTCTCTTTCCGGACTAACAGGTAGATTTATGTCTGCAATTTCCAGACGGTAAGCTTAGTCGGTAGAGAATCAGAACGGTATTCCGAACGTTCCTTGTTCGAAACCCAGTCCGGCTTCACATTAAATTTTGATGTTTCTAGGCTGTGACATTATTTAGTATGCATACACCGTTTTTACGTGTCGCTGTTTGGGGACAGTTGTACTTTGTTTTTAAAGATACCGTAAAATAAATTGTTGAGAAAACAAAAACCGATTGTCTCAGAACAATTACCAAATAAATTATTATATACTCATATTTTAGTTTTCACTAATTATAAAAAATATCCATGTATGATTTTAGGTATTCCATAAAGAAACCTCCGAATGAAAAGATATTTATAATAGACCTCAAAATTGCTGCATGTTTCGAAATGGACGGATCGTGCCTGTTTGAGAAGAATGTGTTTAAAGGAACGGAGGTGCCCCAACCAGGATGTGACATGTCATTTGATTTTAAAAGTAATGCATTCTTTTATTAATTGACAGAAGCTAAATTACTCTCTTGAAACACTATAATGTATGTATATTACAATAACATCGTGATAACTACCAGCCCTTTAAGAGTCCAACGAATGGTAGAAGTATTGAAAACGACTTTAACACAGCGTGCTCTCCAATACCTTCGAGGTGATACCCATGATGATATGATGTGGTGGTTTTCTATTATATGACCTTTACACATGTTTCGCCGGTACCTCAAGAGTATCAGACCGATTTTTAAAAGCGGACTTAGGTTAAAGTGTGAATGTATCCCATGTTTCACTCCGCTGACCGTATGCCCTCAGAAGGAAGGATTGAACACAAACTTAACTTAAAGTACTCTTGATTATCTTTAATATGACACAGTTTGATGATTCCCATTTTCTACTTTACTGAAACCCTACTCCCTCAGAGATCACTTAGGCAAACATTTGCAAAACATCTTAACTATTATATGAAAAGCTTTTGAGCACCTTTAGAAGTGTACGAAATTGTAAATGAAAACGCGTTAGTACACTAATGACATTTACGCGGTTATGACCATTGACCTATTCCTAGGCCTTAGGAGTCAAATGAATATTCAAAATCCAGAATAAACATGTACAACCCTTATGAACTACATGTACACAGTTTCAATACCGTAAACACGTTTGAAAGAAAGTGTGATCGACTACGTAGCCTTTCTTAATATGCCCGTATGTGTGTTGAAAGTATTGTTTAACCACTTATAGGATATGTTGTCTGCTTTTTAATTTAGTCTTTTGGTTGTTACTTGTGATACGCAGGCTTCATAACCGCTGCTCCCAACTAAATTACATTATGTTTATTTCGCTCTTCGGGGCATTTAATTTTATTAGATACTGGGACCATACGCCGTACGACATGGGGAAGCAATTAACTCCATGTCCACCGCCGTATGCATGCCATCTTCGGGATGGTTAGAATTGTGTATTATTGATTTTATGAATATTGAGTTCTGCTCAACCCGGGGCTAGAGGGCGTGAGCGGTAGCTAGCATATTTCACTACCGCTCATGAACAGTCTCAATCAAACCGAGACTGCAATATTTCGTATGTGTCGTGTTCGGCCGTTTCCAAAGGTCCATTATTATACTCTTGTTTTATTTATATTATACCGTCGTTATTAAATTTACTGTGGTATTATACATTTCAACTAATAAAGTTATCGTTTGCAGACTTTTCTATTACAACATGGCTGAAGAACAATGACCTTGGATATTTAGACCCCTCGTCCGATCTCTGGGGAGAGGCTGTTAAATTTATATCAGAGGTGATAGGCTTGGACAAATACTTCCTAGAGGTTCCGTGTAAACATACCGGCGGACTGTATATACCCGCAATACATAATTGGAACAACGGTAATTATGTTATTATACACATACTGGCTGACAATATATTTACGAGGCAAAGATAAAAAAAGTTATTAACATATAGAGTTTTATTCTTTCAGCTAAATGATTTATGCGTTTGTCAAGACATTTATTAAACTGTTTTCAAGCATTTGGTTAAATTCTTTCAATAAAAAATCAACACGGAAATGTTCTGTTCTCTATACAGTTTACAATCAATGCATCCAACATGTAGAAGTGTTTCTGAGTAAGTTGTTTGTGTGTGTTTTCAATGGTTATTTTTCATTACAGAATGTGAGCAGCTGGCTAATGTCCTTACCCCGTTACCAGAATTTGCTGCATGCCACGTTTCTGATACGTGCACTGCCGTTGATTGTTGTTTAGAAGTACAGTTTTTACGAAGAACTCTTCACACACGCTTTGAGATCGACTTTTGTAATTTTGTCATATCTGGTGGAATTGAAACCTTCGAGTTTGAGTTCAACATATTGAACTATGAATGGGGTATGACGAGTTTACACGATCATAAAATAGTATCAAATAATAAGATTAAAACGAAATTAATTATCGTTGTACTGAATTGAACGTATCCAAATAAGTTATATATTTTGAACGTATTAAGCAATGACACTAACAAATAAAATGAAAAGGAAGTGTAAATAAATATTAATTTTACATACTTCTTTTAACATAAATTCATTATTTAAATATGTTGTTGTTCTTTTTTCAACACGGAAGTGTCTTGTATATAAAGAAACACGTGTTTATAAATGTATATGTTTTTTATTTGAATATTATTATAGGAAAAAGACAAACACAGAAAATACTAGAGATGATCCAAATAACGTATGTACCCAATTATTAAGTAATTACTTAATAAAATAAATTAATTTATGTTTGACTTACTAATTTAAAGGTAAGTCAAGGTCTGCACTAAATTAGATTATTCCACAACTTGATCGGTTAATCAAAACGCTTATTGTTTATCCATTAATTGTCAATTTTAACATATCTTGTAATTCACTATACAAAAAAAGTTATATTCAGACGTGCTTAACATATAGTTAGTTCTGCGTTTTATGCGCTTGCTTTTTATCGACCTTATTCACGGATAATATACGTAAGATAAAAAAAATTGCACGCGCATGTTTAGGGCAGCACATACATTGTTAATATTTTAGTGAACTTCTGTTAGGTCTCTTCTGTTAAAAACAATGTAATTTCGGCTTTTGGAATTTCTGAAAAATTGAATCATTTACGAGATTAATATAAATTAATGTTAATATTATGTTATATATGTATATACCCGCTCTAAATGTCGTTTTTTTATTTAGGTATACGATTGACAAAACAGAAAAGAACTTCATTATCGACTTATCGGTGGCCGTGTGCATGGACGTCAATTCAGCGTGTCAGTTTAGCATTGACTTGTTACAAGACACATTAATGCCTATTCCTGTCTGCAACCTAGACATGGACTTTAGTCTGAAACGTAAGTAATCTGTTATATTATGTTCAATTGAATGTGTTTCGTTAAATATGTAATCATATACATACTTCAGGTCGGATAAAATTCTTGTTTGATTTGTTTTCTTATTATTATTATTTTAGGACAAATATGCAAATAACGTGCTTATTAACATATTTAAATGAACAGGTCTATAATGAGCAATCGTATTGATTTTGAAATACGTATATGTCATGCTAAATAGATGCAAAATACGAATGTGCCATGCTACATATAGGCAAAATATGCATGCATACATAAAATGGCGTTTGCTACTTGAAATGTATTATGTTTAAGCAAAAATGGCTTTTCTTTGCAGATTTCTCACTAACAAACTGGTTGAAAGATGTGGGACATGACGTGACAAACAGTTTGTCCTCGGCGATGATTGATACGCTATTACAACAGCTGAATTTGGATAAATTCTTGAAACAGCCACAATGCGACCACAGCGACCACATTTATTCTAACAATGTAAATGGATGGACATCTGGTATATGCCTTTATCCATTAATGTAATATGAACAAGGCAAAGCCTCAAGACGGGCGAAGCTAACTATTTTAAAACAGATCTAAACAATGTGATGCAGGGTTAGCATAATACTACTATATTGTTTAATGCACATTGAGCTGAACAGAAAAGAAAAAACAATTATTCGGCCTGCATTTGCATATTTAGTACACTAGTGCAACATGACACATATATTTCCCACACAGGAAGTTATGTAATAATTAAAAATACAGATTTCAAGTCTCTGGATTTCAAATTTCAATTAAACTGAACAATGATAGGCTATTAGCCATACTCATTCAAACTGAATGCAATTACATTAACAATCAAGTCTGCGCTAAGTGTAACTTGCCATCGTGTGTATCTAGGTACAGGCTGTATTTGTTCCAGATTTTTGACATTGTATATGATGTTTCACATCTGATTTATGAAGGATGTTTTGCTAATAAAAAGGTTAGTGACTATCATGTCACCCGCCTTGCAATATTATTTTTTTATTTTATATTAATATTAATAATAAATAAAAGGTAATTAGCGACCGCAATGTCTCCCACCTCCAAATATGTTATGTAATAGTGATATTGAATCAATCATTTTCGCACCCCACCATAAAATGAATTTAAGTTAGTACCTAAAGTCCTTAAATTCACTAGGTAAAGTAAAGGTTAGCCACTGTTCCACCGCCAAATATGTAATCATATTAATTAATTTAAATATAGTTAGTGTTAATAATGAATGAAAGTTTCGTGACTGTCTTGTCACCCACATCCAAATATGTAATGCTATTAATTTGTGGTAGACATAACTCAATGCCAATCACAATTAGTAATCATGCCGGTCCCCATTTCTGCAAAATGTTTTCAAAATCTAAAATTGCACAAAGGTATCACTTGAGACGAACACAAACTACACACATAATAATGGTGCAATTGCTTCTACGAGTGTTGAAGAATGTGCGAATGGTTAATGCAGAAGGGTAAATCTCAGTGGTATGGCATTGCACTAATGATGAAGAGGAAACATTTGATCTGGGTTTGATAATTTTGATTAGACACATTGGTAAAATATCATCCGGAGAACAAGAGCAACTGTTTTCTAAATATTTTGATTAAATAATTTTCAACCAATATAGGCTATAATAACACATGAAAATCAAAGAAGAATCAACATCTGCATTTGAAACGCTTGACAGAGTTATGCAGGATAAGGTTAAGGTTATATCATGGGAGCAGTGCATTACATATTTATCTGACAATGCATCTGTAATGAAAGGAAAGCACAACAGTGTTCAGAGAAGAATTAAGGACAGCAAGCAAGCGGAACATGCTCAAAACCTCTTACCTAGAATGCTTTCAGTGGAAGCCTTTTCAGAAATTACTACAACATGATTACGAGCAATGCCCTGAAAGCTTGTCAGAAGGAAAAGGAAATGTAGAAAAAAGACATGTCTTAAAAAGTAAAAACTGACCACAGTAAGTCAAAGTAGCAAAGAATATAGGGTATACGGTCCTAGTTAATGTTATTACCACGATTACAATAAATACTGATAAAGGTGATCCTTTCTGAGCAACAAACACAAGTAAGATAATAAAGCAGCAGACTCGACTGTATTGAGTCTGTTCATGAGAAGTAATGAAAGAAGCAACACCTCTCACGCCCCCTAGCAGCGGCTTAAGCGGTATTCTACTTCAAAGCCACCTTTATTGGGCTCGTTGGTCCCAATGGACCAGTAAAAATAACACTACTAATTCGTAACACCGGGAGACTTTTTACAGCCGCCACACTGCACTAAACGAACGCTAGTGTGAATGTTAATAAATACTGATAAAGGTGATCCTTTGTGAGCAACAAACACAATTAAGAGAATAAAGCAGCAGACTCGGTTGTATTGAGCCTGCTCATGAGAAGTAATGAAAGAAGCAACACCTCTCACGCCCCCTAGCACCGGCTTAAGCGGTATTCTACTTCAAAGCCACATATATTGGGCTCGTTGGTCCCAAAGGACCAGTAAAAATAACACTACTGATTCGTAGCACGGGGAGACAAGCCAACACTGTTAGATGTTACTGGAATGCCTCCAGACGGGCAACTTTGTGGCCTTCAAATAATTGTGACCCGTGTTTAAAGCCAAATCCTGAGAGAAAAAAAAATACTGTTGTTGATACATTCTTTGTAAAACATTCACCTTTAAACACTATTTACCTTTACCTTATATTATATGTATATGTTAGTAGACATCGAGTGCTTCAACTTGAAACCAATATTCATGACTTAATTACACTATTCCTTTCTTTCGAAATGGTTTGCATAAATAAATCATTAAACCATCAGAAACATCAACGCACTCATGAATCACAGTTGCCATCCCCTTTCAACCGCAAAATAACCGGGAATCTACCGGGGAATAGTATCACCCGAAGTTTGACGTCATCACTTTATGCGTTTGTGACCACGTGATGATATTTTGATCACGTGACCCCCCATGCGATCAAATTGTACTTTATTTCGATAAATCCTCTCTTTTTTTACAGTAGGTATTTATATAATGTTATATTTCTGTAATTAAACATTTCACTTACGCTTAAAATTCGAAATAAAGACCGAAAACAAAAAAAAGAAAAAAAATGAACGTACGAAATTGACTGGTATTCCACTTTGTCTACCTAAAATATTGCCCTACATTTGACGTCTGCTGTCCAGCCTACGGATTGAAAATGGCGACGCGAAACTTGACGAAAATAAATATCGGATAGTATGTGGGAAAACAAGTAAGTTTTCATTCTCGCGTTACTGCAAGAGGGCTTCGTCGGCCGCCCGTATTAAAACTAGTTGAACATTGTGTCCCGCTGTCAATGTATCAAATATACCATATGCATTCGTTAAGCAAAAAAAGTAAAAGAAACAGGTTTCATTTAATTTTAATGTTCAGCTTTCCGTCCTATATGTCTGCTGATTATAAAAAAGATCACATAATCAAAAAACTGCTACATTGCAGTTCAAATTTGTATTTAAAAGGAAATACGCTATATTGTATTAATAAAGCAAGAGGTGTAAAAACAAACTGTTGAAAACGAGAAACAGTCGTTTATTTGACTGTCTAATAATACAGGCTGTTAGACTAACTATATTAACTATATGAGACATGAATTTCCCTCTCGTCAATTTAACATGAGTTCTATTTCCATAAATTAGGTTTAAGTTATAACGCCAGTCGCCCATTTAGACAAGTATAGTTTATACGGCTTACTTTTGTTCCGTTAATATAAAAATATACCCATTCGTTGAAATACGTACCCTTGAGGGGGACTGGTGTCAAGAAACTGAATAGCCAATGCAAAATAAACATTTATTCTAAAAAACACGTAGATGTGTCGAAATTGTATTTATTTTTGTTTTATCCAGAATGTCCAACATCACTACAGTTGCCTGCTCTACCAGACCCAGTAAGATGCCATATCCCTGACTTCTGCACTGGCATTGAGTGTTGTGTTTTCATCAATATGATACGTAAATCGGTTAACATTAAATTTATTCTGGATGGATGCAAATACAAACTAACGATGGGTATTGAGCGTCTAGAAAAGGAAATTACGTTGATCGATTATATGTGGGGTAGGTTCCATTTAAAATCTCTAACATATATGTAACATGGTGTGATCACTTTGTTATAATGGTATTTTGTTATAATGGTATATCGTTATAATTGTCTATTACTCTGCGAACAAACTAATTGTCTTTTGTAACTTCACTAAGGATTTGTTGAGGGGAGACCAAACCCGACCCTTACAATATATTAAGGAGTAAATAAACAGATCACCATTCATTTCAAAAGAAAAACTAATGATGTTCTTTCTTTAAAACGTTGTGTTATAAATATTCAGCTATATGATTAAATATCAGAATACACATGTATCATATTATCTTCCTGGTTTAATAAAATCGTGTATAATTGGCAATAATTAACACATTAATAAAGGTGAAACTAATGCTACAATGCATCCAACGTCGTTTGCATATTATGAAACAAGTGACGTCTGCGGATAAATATAATTCCAATAATAGTTTAGAACTTTATTTTTAAGTATTGCTATTATAGATCTCATCAGTTGATGGATTCATAACTAGCTAGTCGGTCGTTTTATATAACTTTCGAGCTCGTTTCATAAAACCAGTTTTGAAAAACATGTAAAACATATTCTCTTTATATTATTGATTTAAAACCTAAATTGTCCAGTGCAATACACCGAGGTTCGGGATCGGGGGTGGGTCATAAAAGAAATACATATTCTGTTTGTGTTCTCTAAAAAAGAAGTAAACAGTATAACTGTGTTTATTTTTGCATCTGATATTTGTTAATACCATATATGTACGGATCTTGCTACGTCTGTTAAAATGTATATGTATAATATTGTATGATCACATGGGCCTATGGCTTACTGATTTTGAAATAAAGTGCTTCTTCTTCTACATATTACCTTGTGTTTTATTTAGGAAAGAGAGAACATTTTTACCTTGGAGGTGCTTTTCGAGTAGAGTAAGTAAAATTTCTGATTATCTACGGTATATAGCTTATGGTATAGCTTGCATCACTTTACAAAAAACGTGGTCAGTAAAATGTGAACTTAAAACGGACGGTTTCGTTTATCTTCTGATCACGGTAGAGAATCGTAGGAAACTCATTTGATAATAAGAGTAGGCATCGCTCCCTGATTCCTATATATTCTTTCTTTCTTTCTTTCTTTCTTCTTCTTTCTTTCTTTCCTTTCTTTCTTTCTTCCTTTCTTTCTTTCTTTCTCTCTCTGGCTTCTGTAAATAATCAGATAACGTCCTCTCTCTCTCTCTCTCTCTCTCTCTCTCTCTCTGTGGCGGCTCTAAATACCCAAAGTTAATGTGTTGATGAACTGTTAAAGAACAATTGATATTCTCAGTATTAATACATAGAGCTTAATGAACAAAGTATGAGTGTAATATGTGTAAATAGAAATATATTATAATACTCTTTCAATTTTGGACGTACTATACTTAAATTGTCAGGGTATTAAATATCAATTAATTGTATAAGTCGAATATATTAATGTATGATCATGTTTTATTTATCAAGAAAACAGATCCTTGCAAACAGTTATAATTCACAAAGCTTATCCGTACCTGTTTATGCTTTAGTTTCAGCATAGACGACATACAAAGTGAGAAGAAATTCATTGTAAACGTTGACGTCAGCATCTGTTTTGAGGAAAAAGATTGCATGATGACGACAGAAGTCCTGAAGCAAGCATATCTTCCCAAGCCACTTTGCGATTGGAACATTGACTTCAATATACATAGTATGTATATCCTTTGTATCAACGGTCTGAAAGTTTGAATGTATTGCATTTGTGATGTCATATCCGCGTTGTTGCATTTTAAAAGCAATGCATTGTGGCTAACTTACTGAGAGGTAGTGCGTTGTTCATTCGTTTATAACCTTGCTAAAGAATGCAACATTCAGATGATTTAAAGAGATCTTGTTTGTTTTTCCAGATTATTCCTTTCAAAACTGGTTGAAAGACAATGGTTTTAGTTTAGACGACACTGCGAAAGATTTTGTAATACAAAAATTGTTTGAGAATCTTGGAATAACACAATATCTCGAAGAAGAACAATGTGTGCGCGGAGAGGAACCATACACTAATGTGAAAGATGGTTGGAGCTCAGGTAACTACAATATGAAGTATTTATGCAGATTCTAATACTTAATTAAAATCTACGTCAATATAATATTATGATATATTAAATACATTGTATATAGTGTATAAAGTTAGCTTTATTTTTATTTTAATACAGGTACCTGCATACAAAGCGTATATTAAGAAGTGATTTTACACTTATTTGTAAATATTTATCGTTATAATAAATTCTTGTAAGTTATATAAAAATGTAAATCTGGCTTAACAGTATGTTTGTTTATAAGTGTATTAAGTGTATACATGAACGTTTTCCTTTTTAAGAAAACTTGTTTAATTGTATAGTTATCATGTAAATTATGTTTCTACTAGACACATGCATATTCTTCCTAATATACCAATATTTCCCGCTCAACTGCTACATTTAGGTAGATGGATACACGTAACATTTTTAGTGTTTAGATAACTAAAATAGTCATGAACCGACTATCTTAAAGACATTATTTTCAAAATAGGTTACTATTCTCTAATTAGGAATGCCAAACACTTTTGACAAAAGAAACTATTTTGCATTCATTTTTAAGATAAATTTACTTTTGCCAAAAACGATTTCCGCCTAGGTTACTTCCCTTGAAATAAATTCTCCATTTGCTTTTAGACCGCAGCAGACGTGAGCTGTTGTTTTAATTCGTTTTCAGGTAAATTATGTTTTATTAAACAGTGTGCATGATAAATAAAGGCTCACATTTATCACTTACCTTACACTTGTCAAAATACAGCTGCACTTTTAAGTTACCTAATCATGTGTAAACTGCCGAGGAAAACTCATTACTCTCAGCGGTGTTTACCTTATGTCTATGACCAGATAGAAATAACGCCTTGATACATTTCTATATTTACATACACCCCCATTGCGTCTTACTACATAGGTTATTGTTATAATTACAGAATGTCCGAAGGAAATACGCACATTTCGTCTTCCTGAGATGGCAACATGTCATATACCGAGCTACTGTACAGGTTTCGATTGCTGTATTAACGTAGATATAGTCAGGAGATCATTCCATGTCTATTTACACATTGATGCCTGTTCATTTCAACTGACTGTCGGCATAGAAAAGTTTGGTGTGAATGTGTCGCTACTCGAATATGAATGGGGGTAAATAGAAACATTTTCAATGTTTGGCGTTCTCCAGGTTAGGTATGTAGTTCTACGTGAAGACAAATTACTCTAAAGTAAGATCGGTAACAATATTCTGTGTAGTTTAAATAATGCAATCATGTTCGACAATCTGTATCAATTTCGACCGTTGATACAACTTGAAGGAAATATGCTTTTGTTAACATCAAATAGTAGACCTATATAGAAATGTGTGTTAATTAAAATAACATATTAAATGCAACAGATTTGTTTTTAAACACCAAAGACTGCATTACTGGATATTCTCTCAAATAAACGATACAATTGCACAACTAAAACCTGGAAATGGGAAATGTCGTTCGATTCTGCTTCGCTAAATATTGTATCATAAATAAATATTTAATTACATAATCATGATGTTTTCATTCAAAAAGTTGTTTAGACCGGTATCTGTTACTATATACTTAAATATATATATGTATGTGTGTATACCTAAATATTATAATTTTAATAGCGAATATTCTGTATCTTTATCCTGATAAGTATACGTTTCTGTTTTTGTTACATATTTTAATGCAAACGCTTTGTACATTATGCTTACTGTGCTCTCTTCTAAAAACATATCCGGATAATTCGAGACAATTTAGTTTTACAGTAATATCCACTGTACTTAAAATCTTGACGAACAGATACAGTATAGTAAACCTGGAAGCAGAAAGGCAGTACGTTGTCAACATGGCACTGATGGTATGTCTAGAATCGCATGATTGTGACCTGCAAATAGACGTATTTACAAATGCAAGGATTCCTAAGCTTGGCTGCGATTGGAACACAACACTAGAAGGTTTATACAAAACATATGAATTAACGTACAGTTTTTAATTACGAATGTATTCAGTTGTTCAACTATAGGTTTAGTTGCATACATACTGGGTATGGACATACGTACGAAGGGTACTGACCACGAATAATCAGAATTGTTGAACATACCAACTCAAGGAGACCCAGCATTCGATGTTTGCAGATGATGTTACGATAAGCCTTATATGTCTGTATTTTACTTATATCGTCTGGTATTGCTGCCTAGTATGTTAGAGGATATAGTAGGGCGGGGATTACTGTATTTGCACTGGGATGCTATTAAAGTATTAAGGTGCACCATAGAACCATAGATCACGGTTTAACCCTTTCATGTTTTTAATGCTCCACACGTTAGCTTCAAATAAATATGTGCTTGTTTAAAATGCATGTTTAGGGATGGCTTCTATCTGTTCTACGTTTAATGTTAGATTTTGTGAATCTGCTTTATCGATTCAAAAACAAAGTGTTGTTGTTTTAGATTTCTCCTTGACGGACTATCTAAAAGATCTTGGCAGCAATGTGGACGAACAGTTACAGGAATACATGGTAGACAAGCTACTGGAGAAGCTAGGTGTACTGGGTTATATGAATGAACAGCAGTGTGATAGGTTGTCATTGGAGTATCTACCAGCAAAGAATGGATGGAAAAATGGTAAGCTAAATATTGTCTTTTTTTGAGAAAGTTAAAAACTGTCTTTCTTTGGTAATTGCCATTGTATTTCATTACCTGTTAGTGTCCCTAACTATATACGTTTTATAGGTTTTAGTGTTTGTGACGTCATATGCCTTTATTATTACTATTACCATTCTTGTTTGTCATTTTGCGTGTTTTGTGAAAGCTGCATTTCCTGTTCGATTTTTATACTTACTTTTTTTAGATTGCACGAAGTTGAAACGGCTTCCGACATTGCCGGAATCAGTGACTTGCAGAGTACAAGATCGATGTACTGCGTTTGACTGTTGTATAGACGTCCCAATCATTGAACGATCTATAAGAGTTACAGTTGATCTAGATGCGTGCAATTATCGTCTATTCATTGGAATTGAACATTTCTCACTCAACATTTCCCTTCTTAATTATGACTGGGGAAAGACTGAGCAGCTTAACGTTAGAGGAGTGTTTGCTATAAAGTATGACTATTTGTTTTCTGTTATTTTGATTTACACATTTAAACAAAAAAGTTAACTTGAGACAAGTAAGAATTTTGAACTAATTAGACTAGTAATTAAAGTTGGAAATATATATTCACAATGAGGATAACATATTATTAAACTAAAACTAGTTGGCCATTTCTCTATCAATATTTAGATATTCAATCGAAGACATGACGTCTAACAAACAGTTCCTGGTTTCTGCAAAGATAGCAGCTTGCTTCGACTCAAGGGTTTGTGCCCTTGATATCCCTCTTGTAACAGAAGCATTATTTCCAAAACCAGCCTGCAATTTCGATGGATCGTTTCAAATACCAGGTACTGTAAATTAACTAACATTACCTAGATATGACTTAATCTCTTCTTCGGGATGGTTAAAATTATGTACTATTGATTTTATGAATATTGATTTCTGCTCAACCCCGGGCTAGAGGTCGTGAGCGGTAGCTAGCATATTTCACTACCGTTCATGAACAGTCTCAATCAAACCGAGACTGCAATATTTCGAATGTGTCGTGTTCGGCCGTTTCCAAAGGTCCACTCTCATACTCTTTTAAAATCGTGTTTACTGCTACTCCAACTACTTCGACTTCTAATACTACTTCCCCCGCTTTTACTAAATATTAACACAGCCACTTCAGCTATTACTACTATTGCCATTTCTACTGATACATTATCACTACTACTACGAAAACTGTAATTATCAATAATACTACTACTTATACTACTAATCATTTCATTACGCTGTTACCACTACTGCTACTGCTACTACTACTGCAACAAATAATAATAATAATAATAATAATAATGTTGCTGTTGCTGCAGCTATTGCTGCAGCTATTGCTATTACTACTTCTTATAATACGACACCAACAACAACAACTACTACTACTTCTATACTACTACTACTACTACTACTACTACTACTACTACTACTACTACTGCTGCTGCTGCTGCTATTACTACTAATGAAAATATTACAAAACCTACAACAACTACTACTACCACTACTACTACTAATACTTCTATTACTACTTTACTACTACTACTTCTTCTATTATACTACTACTACTTCTATACTACTGCTACTACTGCTACTGTTACTACTACTACTACTACTACTACTACTACTACTACTACTACTCGAATTACTGTTTCGACTACTAGATATTTTACAATAGAATATATATCATTATTACCAATAATAAAGATAGACCATTATCTTTTTTCAATATCTTTAGAAAATACACCGTTTGCATTTAATGCGATACATTGCATGTTCCTGAGTTTACCATAATTCACAATTAACTAACTATACTGCAGACTTCTCTCTTGACGATTGGCTAAAGCAACATGGAAATCAGATCGGAGGACAGCTGAGTGATATCATTGTTTCTAGACTGTTCGATGAACTAGGTGTAACTTCATACTTATCTGACCCGGAATGTCATTTAGATGACGCACAGTATGCTGGAAGTGGCAGTAACGGATGGGTTTCGGGTAAGTTATTTATAAGTTACTGATTTTCTATGTTAAGTTTGATCGCTTAAAAAGCATTCGCCTTAAGCTGAAGAAATTGAAAATACAAATAAAGACACGCCTACAAAAAAGCATGCAATTTAAGTATAGGGTATGTAGTTTTAAAGAACTAATTCCCGACCGACCTGCTTGTTTATGCCTAATCTAATGTACTCATTGAATGATGATCCCAGGATATATATATATTTAAGTATAGGATATGAAGCTTTAAAGAACTAATTCCCGACCGACCTGCTTGTTTATGCCTAATCTAATGTACTCATTGTATGATGATCCCAGGAGATATATATATTTTGAGGTCCGATTCTGTTTTGTTAAAATTATCTAAGGTATAGCTATATAAAGCGTTGAACTGTATGTAAACAAGATTTCTTTAGCTATTCTCATTACAAACACTTTGTATTTACTAAATACAAAAGCATTCTTGAACGGACCTCAATCTAAAACAAACTTGAATAACGCTATTCGCTTATGCAGTTTTATGTTTAACAGTGATTCTATATAACTTTTTCTCCCTCCAAATACAACAGGGTGGAAACTGCTTTTGAACTGCAGTGTCTGCGAGTTCATTTAATAAATCACACACTACGTTTACCTACAAAAAGAAAGACATGAACAACGATAAGTATATTTGAATTACTTTGTGATTGCTTCAGATTGTCCATTCGCATTGCGATTACCAACACTGCCAGACAACGTAAGGTGCAATATGAAAGATTATTGCACGGGAATATCCTGCTGTGTTGAAGTAACACCTATAGGGAGGGCATTCGGCATGACATTTGAGCTTGATGGATGCAACTTTAGGCTGGCGATGTCTCTAGAGAATCTCAAGTTCGAGGAGTCTTTGATAACCCACACTTTTGGTAAATATAATTGATTCAAACACAAAAGGTTGAGTAAGATATAAATAAGAGTATCAGCACAAATAGCTTTTAATAAAGATTCGGCATGATAATGGCGATGGCTGGTTAATCTATACAATATTAAACCGGTCGTAATCGATGTTATGCTAGCAAATGTCATAAAACAAATAATAGTAAACTATATATCAATAGGGAAAAAGTTACATTTGTATATAAACTAATTCGTTTGTTCCGTCACAGGTAGCAATCAATCAAGTAACAGTTGAAAAAAGAACGTTTATAAAGATTTAAAAAGGTTAAAACGACAATTGAAATTGGCATTAAAAACGATATACTATTAAAATTGATCGGGCCTGACCACAGTTGCCGACATGATCAACCCCGATAACGGATGATGGTGAGAGTGATCTAAATGAATACATGGGAGATTGTTCCCGACAACAGTAACCGATGGAATCGGCCCTAACAACGGATGATGAGGAAACAGTTGATATACACTTGCTTTTATACACTTTCTTTAAAAGTGTATGAAAACTAAAACACGAATATTTAAATGTCTTTGACTGAGAACACAAATCTCTGTCTTCAATTATCGTCTGAACGTTTTTCTATCATTTGTCATGACGACTGGCTATAACCGACCAGATGTGTTACAATACAATTATCTTTCAACAGATGAGAAGAAGTCGCATTCGGCCTACTCATTAAGAATAACCTCCCTTGAGATAGATTTTACATTGAATTACCTCTCTTCTGTAACGTGCGGAAGCCTGGCTGGTGTGTAGAACACGGTTCAAAACTCATTCTCCATTCCGGGTTGAATAAAAGGTTTAACCTCGGCGATTTTAAACCTAGTAATATACTTACTGTTGATTTGTATTTCACTTTGCCAACTAAGTTAATTAAATGGGTAACTTGAAACAACTTCATTGCATGTGTATTTCTTTACATTTTAGGACAAAAACACCACTACGATTTAACCGGAGTTCTGAAATTAAGGTATTCACTTCTTGTCAATAATTCCATATGTATTTGTCATGTTTGTGAACTCGTTAAATACATACCCGGAACTCAGTTGTATAATTATACTATTGTCAAGTTCCAATAAAGCACCGACTACTAGATATTATGCATTTGAACTACTAGATATTATGCATTTGAAGTGTTTTTTTGTTTTTTGTTTGTTTGTTTGTTGATGTTTTTTTATTTCAATATGTAGAAACATAATTTAATGCAGGGTATTCAATTGGAAGTTTTTAGATTTCTTTCTAGATCCACCCTCTATTTTACATTGGTCAATTTCCCCCCAAATATTCGTCGTGTTTTCCATTGTATATTAGAGCAGGGTTTCTGCATGTGCTTTGCTTTGTTTAAATACTTGTAAGTTCAATTGTCTCAAATCTCTAGTGGTTATTGAATTAATTGGTAGATCCGAATTATTTATTTTAATTAGAAGAACTACACGTGCATAATGATTACGTACTATTTACAGCACTTCGATAACGGACGACACAGACAAATCTATGTTTATCCTTTACATCGCACTAGAAGTCTGTCTGAGCGCCAATCAACCGTGCGATCTCGTCATCCCAGTCTTAGATAACGCTGCTGTTCCAAAACCATTGTGCAACTGGGATATGGATTTTGTTGTTCCTGGTAATTTCATTGGTTTTTCGTCTTATAATATAATCAACCTTTACTTTTTAATTCAGCTGTTCTTAATCTCACTCTACGTATTTAGTGTGGTAAACGTTTGAGGTTATACTGCGTACTCTCTGTAACCTCAATATATGAGTCGCAATAACCACCGCTGTTTAAATATTGGGAATATTATAATTGACATAATTGTGTTCTGTTTGATTTTTCATCAATCAGAATTAATGAATTTAAACTCTTAATGAAACAGCAATACCAGTGTAATAAGGAAATGCATTTCGTCATACGATTCGGATATGTTAACTATCTGCCTTTCTGGTATAGATTTTTCAGTTACAAACTGGATGGAAGACCAAGGATTGCATAATATATCTTCTATCAAAGATATTGCCTTGGCCAAACTTATTGAAACATTAGGAATCTCCAAGTACCTGCAAGACAATGAATGCAATCAGATGGCTTACACGTACAGAAAACACGAGGATGGCTGGAACAAGTGTGAGTATTGTTTGGTTCGACTATATACATGTATATGGACCGTTTTTCTCTCTTACCTCTTTATATTCATAGTGGAACTGTTCACATTTACCTATTTATAATAACTTAATAATTACTGCTTAATAGACTTTAGAATTGGTTTTGCTACATGGGTATCATAAAATAGATTATAGTTCTATACATTAATTTTGAACAATTAAAATGAATGCTTACGCTGTGTAATATTGTACAGCAACACTTGGTGTATATACGTATACCTACATCGTTTTACAGATTGTCCCCTTGATATGGACCTTCCATCGCTACCACCACAACTTGTTTGTATTATACCAGAATTCTGCACAGGTATAGAATGTTGTATACATATAGACATTCTGCAGAGAAGTATACACACAGTGTTGCAACTTAACGCATGCTCAAACAGACTGGTCGTCGGAATTGAAAACCTGCAATTAAATATTTCACTAGTCAACTACGAATGGGGTAATTATAGACAATATTGTTCGCATTCCATGGTTAGATATTAGAGAAGTTGACCTGTTTTTGGATACAAGATAATATAAATTGTCTTTGTCGTGACAAGGTCGTGTTTATTAATTATAATGATTGCAACCCGGGGGCTAGAGTGCGTGAGCATATTTCACTACCGTTCAATCAAACCGAGACTGCAATATTTCATATTTATCGTGTTCGACCGTTTCCAAAGGTCCATTCTCATACTCTTTTATCGTGTATGCAGTACTTTGTTATAACGGATATTTTATAAAATTATAATAGGATTAAACGAATACTGCTTACTTTCTTTTTAAACATGTCTGTTTTATTGTTGGATCCTGTTACTTCACTAACTTTACTTTACAAGACATGCACATATTTATCTATTCGTCAGTTTATATTGTATCCTATATTTACCCATATCTGCATTCAACAGAACAGAGCAGAACTGATTTTATTTTAGACTTAAACACACCGTTGTCTCATTTATTTCAGGTTCAAAGAAATCTATATATTTGATGGGAGTAGTAAGACTCGAGTAAGTTTCATTGTTATCATTAAGCATCATTATATAATTGAAACTTGACTTCTCAATGTTCTATCGCCGCAAAGAAAAACTGCTGGAAAAGTACAACACCAACCTAAAAACAGTTTTCGACTATGAATATCACAACCGCTATTCTATGGAGATGTGATCTATAAACTTCGGAAATTAAAGGGGTCTGACGGATTTCCTGACCACTTTACACAAAAAATGATACGACCCTTTAGTATTACACCGCAATTCATGCTTGGTGATTGGCCCCTCTACAGTCAATCACTAGGCTTCATTTTTCTCTTCTACGATGACTGGATAACCTCGTGGGACTCCATGATTGCACCGTCTGAAACCCTGAAAGCGGAGTTTGGTGCATGAATCTTCGTCCCTCGGGTCGTACTCTAGATTCGGTTTCTCTTGAGCTGCGACTGCTGTGGTTGTTCAGTGCAATTATGGATAATCCTGAGTGTTTTCTGATTATGTTTTTATATATCTTTACATTGATATTTGCGTGTATAGTTTCCAAATTTCTCGGGATGTGGACTTTATTGTTAGAGATTTCGTTTTGATGGGATATACTTTTATTTACACTTCTTAATTTGAGCGCTGAAGACAGGGTAATAGCGAGGTTATGTACACTTAAAATTGATTTAAGCTAACCGGTGGGCCATATTACCTACCGACCGTTCCAAGTCGGTAACACTGTCTTCACCACTCTTCCCATAAAATGATCAGAATATATATTTAATGCCTTTTAAGAATATATGGCATTCTTTTGATGAATATTAGAATAATTCATTTTTTATTTAGTGATATAGTTTTGATATTTTAATTTAACAATAAAAGTAGTCATTCGATGATATATGTTTCACTAGGTTTAGATATTTAATAAAATAAAACCTAAAGTATAACAGCACATATTCTATGTGTCAAATGAATGTTGTAGTCCGTAATAATGATATATCAATCCAATGTTGTGATTATGGTTTCTTGTTACTGGAAAAAAAGAATATTTATGTTTTAAATAATGTTATAGTCTCTTGAAAGAGATGATAGTTAAAATAAACTTGACAAGCATTTTTTTTTTTTTTTTTTTTTTTTTTTTGACAACGAAATGTAATACAATAAAAATATAATGTGTACATCTTTTTAAACATATTAAACTAGTACACTGTGTATTCATTTCTTATTGTAGCTACAGCATCGCCAACTATGATGAAGCGCGCCAGTATTCTGTCGACTTGAATATCAGTGTCTGCCTTAGTAGTGATTCTTGTGATTTACACATTCCTGTCGCCACCAACATGACAGTATCCAAGCCCTTGTGTAGATGGGATGCTGGATTCCTTCTTCCGGGTATAAGATATATCATTTTGCTAAGATATTAACAACGTTTTCCTAAAGATATATAGGTCGCATGCTACTTTTTGCTATAAAAATATTAATCGATGTTACCTGTACGTATGCAAAGGTTAGATAACTGTTACCGTGAATTGAACTAGAGTCAAACTGAATAAATACTGAAAAGGTGATCCCTTGGAAGCAACAAGCACAAACAAGAGAAAAGTAGCATACTCGGTTTTATTGAGTCTGCTCATGAGAGGTAATTATAATTATGCAACACCTCTCACGCCTCCTAGCACCGGCTTAAGCGATATTCTACTTTAAAGCAACATAGAATGGGCTTGATGATCCCAAAGGAACAGTAAATAATAACACTACTGATTTGTAGTCACGTACTAGTGATTGCGTTCATATGTACGAACTAATATTAATCGGCACACATAGTTATGGTCTACACATATTTTCATTTGTATTGCAATGTGAGATATATTATACGTTATCATGGTTATGAAGAAGCGATTACATCCGATAATTTATATATTTTTTAATACAAATCAATTAGCAATACAATGATGTTTCATGTTTACTTGAAACTACAACAACTTAAAATCTTGCGCTATATGAAAAATATATAATTACAACAAGTTGTATAGTGGTTCCGATAAGGCCAAACAAAAGCTCAATTATAGATGTTTGTTTTGCTTTAATGCGTGGTAGGGGAACATCTAAACATATTTTGATAATACTTACAGACTTTTCCCTCGAAAACTGGATTACTGAAAATGGTTTAAACGTTGGCGAACAACTGCTGCCGGGTGTTGTTGAGACTTTGCTAAAGGAACTTGGGATATATGAATATATGAACGAAAACCAATGTGTTCGTCACTCAAGCCCATATATACCAAGTGAAAACGGATGGAACTCAGGTATACCTATAAAATAGTTTTTATTTTAATATTGTTTCGTATCATAATATAATTAATAATAGCATTTATTGAAACACTTATTATGATACAAATCATATATTGAGTCATATTTGCTATACGTTTTATATATTAGATTGTCCATCGGATATTGCGTTTGCAAGTCTTCCACAGTCGGTTAGTTGTTATATCCCGGAGTTCTGCACTGGTATAGAATGTTGTGTTGACGTTGATCTTCTCCAACGATCAATCAACATCAAGCTGTCAGTAGATGTGTGTGACTTTATACTGGAGGTCCAGATTGAACGACTGAAAGTCAGCGTACCACTTGTTGATTATACATTTGGTAAGTTAAATCAGTCAATTGTCAATAGTTAGCATATACAGATATATAAAAGTAAGCATACCACATGCCTGATCACACTTTGATAAGTTAATACAATCAGATGAAAATAATAAGCATATACACATGTATACAAATCAGCAAACCACTTGCTGATTACACATTTGGTAAGTTAATACAAACAGTTGGGAAAATAATCATATAGACATAATTATATAACAGTCAGAATACCGTTTTTTATTACACATTTGGTAAGTTATACAACCAGTTGGAAAAATAACATATACACATAATTATATAACAGCCAGAATACCATTTTTTATGTCACATTTGGTAAGTTAATACACTGTTGACAAGTTGATAATAATAATTATGTACATATATGTGTAGAAATTCAACATTCAGAATACCACTTGTTGATTAAAGATTTGGTAAGTTAATACAGTTAGTTGACAATAGTAATTATATACACATAAAACATATTACCATACCACTTGCTGATTACACATTTGGTAAGTTAATATAACAAGTTGAGGATAATAATCATATACTCTTATACAATTATTAAATTCAGCATACCACTTGTTGATAATCAATTTATTAAGGTTAAACAATCAGTTTCAGATAATAAGCATCCACAGCTATCGGCGTTTGATTAACACAAATAAAAACTCGAAAAGGTGTTGTCAAATTGATTGCAACATTGTGTATGTGGGAGGACAAACCATTTACATATTAAAACCAGTTAAAGTATTCGCATAATGACATGTTGATATTGTTTATGATCTGTGAACCAGTAACTCATACCAAAGCAGAAAGGTTAATGCTAAGACTGTATGGTTGTTGCGACCATTGTTTATACTATTACACTGTACACACTTAACAACATATCTTACAGGGGAAGATAGTAAGTTGTACCTACTTGGAGTCCTTAGGCTCATGTAAGTTGTGTTGTTTTCTCACATTTTTAAATGCCAATACTAAATACTGTTTTTATACGCGTGTTTAAAAAACGGGACGTATTATGGTATTAGTTGTTCGTCCGTCTGTCAGTAAACAATTACGCATTCCGCGCGATAACTTCATATCTCCCACATCCATGGAACTTTAGTCGGTAAATTACTTTCCACTCTCATACTATTTTACTTAGAGAAGATAGCTCATTGCTTTTGGGTTCAGCAGGGCGAAGTTAAGGTCACCATGACACTCATTCTCATGAACCTTATAGGTATATTGCTCTTTGTGAAAGAATGATGCTTTATATTTGTTTTTGGCAGTTGGTTAAAAGACATGGTTACTATGACCTCAATAATTCTGGCAGTATAATACATTCACTCATGAAACTTCATAGGCGCTTGTCCTTGGTAAAATAAAGTATGCTGATAGTTGGGTCAGTAGGTTACCTAGGTTAATTGACCTGATAACGACCCAATCCTAAGAAACACTTTCCCGACTGTAACTTTTATCTCTTGCTTGTATTTGTTGCTTCCAGGGGATCCCGTGTTTAGTATTTATTGACATTCACACTAGCGTTGGTTTAGTGCTGTATGGCGGCCGTAAAAAGTTGTCCAGACTACAAATCAGTAGTGTTATTACCTACTGGTCCTTTGGGATCATCAAGCCCAGTCTTAACAATTTTAAAGTAAATTATCGCTTAAGTCGGTGCTAGGAGGCGTGAGGGTGTTGCACTTAACATTATCTCTCATATACAGACTCAATAAAACCGAGTCTGCTACTTTTATCTCTTGTTTGATTTCATTGCTCTTATTTATGGACTATGAGACATACAATCTTGAAACGTTACACAAAACATTGCTCTTGGTTAAGCAACAACCCATGTCAATCGCTTATCAGTGAGTCATTGGTCAAGGTCATATTGACTTGACATCTAGGAAATGCTTTTTCACAGAAACTTGGCAATCGGGCGTATAATGTCCCGTTAGGCGGCGCTCTTGTTTACCCGAATTAGCAAGAAACATATAAAAGTGTGTATTATACCTGAGTCATAATTTTTTTTATTTAAACGATTTTATTAAGTTCATTAATTTATGCTTCTAAATTATTTTCCAGTTTGAATGATAGTTCATTAAAGATTTGTAAAGAGTATTATCTGTTTTATTACATATGGTTGTAATCTACTTAACACAACATGGCGTTTACATTTTAGTTTCAACATACGCAATATTGACGGGACTGCGTTTAAAATAAACGCAGAAGTAGACATTTGTTTTGAACATGATGGACGGTGTGCATTCAGAGCCGTTGTGTTACAAGATGCTATAATGCCGAATGTGTTCTGTTCGTTTGGTACTGGTTTTCAAATTCCTGGTAAGTATGTTTTTACCGTGAACGTATATTGGTTGCCGCTTTTGTTTATTTTGAGTTAGTTAATGCTGTTAAAACAACGTTTTTATTATCACCCTTACATAATATGACCTAAAAAGATAACGATATTCAGATAAAAACAATCAATGTTTTGTTATCCATTTCACATTTTGATAGGAAGAAATATTTGTGAAATGATAGAAAAACATATAGAATGAAAAACAATTTAAAAAAGAAATAACTGTAAATGCATATATACTGTGATACTATAATTCCACGTAATATTCCAGATATATCTCAACGTGTTTTGTACAAAAAGGAACTACAACTAATTACAGAAGGACAACTCTTTCATGTAGAGAGCCTTTAATCAAAGTATACTTTGTTATACGAAATTCATAAATGTTTAAGTTTCGCTTGAAAAAGTTAAGCCATTTCAGTATTGAGTTTAATGTTAAGAGATTGCAGCGTTTAAAGCCTAAGTTTGCTCACCTGCTTGAGCCAAATGCGTATTCTGTCGATAATGAAACTTTAAATGGGTAACCATTGGTGTGTTCGGTGCTGTTTAAACTTTCTTTCTGAAAGGACAGGCCTAATGTCGCCCTGTACCATTCGATTAGCAGTAGCATATTAAACACACAATACATAGCGGAAATACCCATTTTGCGTTTCTTTTTCCTTTCAGTATAGAATCATGTATTTTATGGTGTTGCCCAGCAATTATCGATATGTTATAAATAAATATTCAGTATTTTCAGATTGGAAGTAACATTGTTGCTTTCGATCAAATTCTAAATACACTCTGAATATATATCGAATAAAAAATGTTTATAACGACTTTTAGGGACATAGCCTGATTAAAGATATGAACATTGATTTAATTGTTTGAAGCTCTTAAAAATACTAGGAAAGGATGCGATTCTGAAATGTGTTTGGTATTTTATTGTTTTCTAAGCGAAGTATCAGAATTATCTCCCATATAATAAAACACAACTTATCCGTACAAACGTACTGCTTTTAACAAATTTAATATGTGACTTTGACAAGAATTGTCAATTCTGCCATTTTTAAAACAAAACATTGTCATTCTCAAACAAACAGTTCCATATTTCTGAATTTTAAAATTACCTCGCTTTTCATTGAAATGGGATGATAACCTATAAAGGTATGTTACGGCCTGTTTTGCCACTAACCTTTCCAAGACGGTAGTTCTATTTCAACCCTTTTATATATATGATGTCATATACCTTGCTTTTTATTTATCCTTGTAATTGTGGCTTGTTTCGATGCGTATGTTTTGTTGACTGTGGTTGTTGAATGCTGCATTTCCTGTTCGACTTTTATATCTACATTTAAAAATGGGGTATATTAAAGTTACCCGCCTTATCATAAGAAACCCACATACATTTAATGTATGCCAATAATACATTTATTTTCAGATTTTTCATTCGCACAATGGATGGCAGAAAAACAGTTTGACTTTGATATGTCTATTGATGACTCTCTTTTGAGTGACTTACTATCAATGTTTGGCATACACAAGTTTTTGAATGCAGAACAATGCAAAAGGGACAGTGAAAATTATTTACCGGCCGTTGATGGGTGGAAGACAATGGGTAGGTTCATGTATACACTTAAACTTATTTACAAACTATGATTAAATTAAACTTTAATTTAGAAAAGCATGTTTTATTCGTGATGTTAAAATATTTTGCTTGTTTCAGACTGAGTTGAATGGCAATTTCGTTGTATACAATTTCAGAAAATTGTAACCAATCATCATCATCACTGCCAAACTTACCGAATATAATGTCTTGCGCAATGACTAGCACGTGTTTAGGAGTGGAATGTTGTGTTGATGTCGACATACTACGAAGATCGCTGAACATATACGCATCAATTGACACATGCAGATATGCACTTCAGTTTAGGATCGAACAATTCTCGTCCCAAATGTTACTGGATTTCCATCAGTTTGGTGCATGGAAGACGTTCCAGCTACAAGGTGTTATAAGAGTCAAGTAAGTTGGATACTACTTTAAATTGTCCAATGGATACTATATGTACTATCTTGTTTTGTTGGTTTCTGCTTCAAGTATTGTTCACTTCGTTTTGTTGTTATAATTAGAAGACTCTTATTGCTTTGAACGACCTTTAAACAAATAATACACTATTTCCTATAGTTATCGAATGTTCAACCTTGATGCCGAAAAGCAATTTTTGGTGGATGTTATCATCAAGATATGCTTGTCTGATCACGAGGATTGCTTGATCGAAGTTCCGATATTCACGAAACACAGACTACCAAAACCGCTATGCAACATTGAACTTGGATTTAATATTCCAGGTTAGATTCCCATTTACCTGTATGTGTTTTAACAATGGCATGCAAAATTAAATTATTTAAAATTCTTGCTTCTATGTACAGTAATTATTGTTCTAGGTATGCGATTTTTTTATTTAGAGAAGTAATAGTATTAGTGTCAGCTATTCACCAGATGAATTATGGTATTCTTTCGTTTGGATAACACCAAAAGTTTAATGGTTTTATTGCCTTCTGTACTTAATTTGAATTATAAGTCTAACACGTAAAGCATAAGCATCCAAAAATGAATATAATGTATCAATAGATAATGATAATTCACAGTTGTCTAAAAAATATGCTTAATTGTAGAATTTTCCCTGACGTCGTGGCTAAATGAAAACAGCATCACTGAATCACCAATACTAACAACTAGTATTTCTGACCTTTTGCTTGACGAACTTGGTTTAACACAATATCTAGTTCGAGACACGTGTCAGGTAACACAACCCAATTGGAATAACGGTGAGTTTTTGTTTATTATTCACAGTATACAGCTGAAATGTTGCTCAATTTAACTAATTAATCATAATAAATGTTACTAATAACTCAACAAAGATATTTGTGTTTCCATTAATAATCTTTAACACCGTGGTATTTGTATACAGTACACACACAAGATTAGCAGCAAATACATTTCTTAATTGTCAAAACACATTTTTCATAAACAGTTTATAGAAAGAATATAAGAATATAGTTACTTTAACATCATTTTATATTAGTTCCGACTATATAATATACAACAAATTGCATTGCATCATTTTCTTTCAGAGTGCAACACTGATGGCGAAATTGTTAATTTACCAAGTGATCTTTCATGCTCACTTCACACGGATTGTAAACAACTCAGCTGTTGCGTTGGTCTTTCAAAACTCCAAAGAAATTTCGCAGTGTCTCTCCGACTGGACCCGTGCGATTTCAAACTCACAATATCCATTGAACAATTTACGGATGTCGTTTCCCTGTTTGGCTTCGATTTCAGCATCG
The DNA here is from genome assembly GCA_037043455.1 of Cyrtodaria siliqua. Classification (NCBI taxonomy): domain Eukaryota; kingdom Metazoa; phylum Mollusca; class Bivalvia; order Adapedonta; family Hiatellidae; genus Cyrtodaria; species Cyrtodaria siliqua. The sequence continues at coordinate 172,495 of JAWPHD010000836.1, forward strand.
AACATAAACTGGATCTGTTCGGAGTTATCAAATTAAGGTAGTGGAACGTAACATATCGCATCGTCTTTATTGATCGTTATTTGATTTATTTTCTTCTTTCAGTTTCGTGTTGAAAGTTATATTGTCTAGTAAATGTAAGCAATACTATATGAGAACTATTAATTGAAACGAGTTTAAAGACGATGACCCTGCGAGTCGTACTGCGCCATAACAAGGATTTCCAAGTAATATGTTGCCGTGCAACTTAATTGATTTCGATAGATACAAGTTCCTTATTACGTTATTACGTTTTAACAGATGGAAGTAACTCCTTATCTATGTGCGATATCGATGTTTTTTTAATACTGAACGATAAGCTATATGCAATGTAAACTTGACAGTATAGAAGCATATCATAATTTAAAAAACTAAGGTTTTGCAACTCCTATTTATGTGATATGTAAGACGACACCTCTGACGATATTAAATATTGGTATTTAAAAACATACAGAAGAAACATTAGAATATGTTGTTTCATGTAGGTTTATAATTTATAGAAATAACATTTACACATGTTTTGCAAGGTGGTAATACAAATATTATTCTATTTCATTGTTACTCGTTACATCTATTGATTTCTGTATCATTTAGGTTACACATTTTCGAAATTTCAGGTATAAGATAACAGACCTTACTGGTGCCAAGATGTTTTCAGTATCCGTAATGATAAGTGCATGTCTGGATGAATCTCACTGCATTGTAGAATCAGTAATTGATGATATCAAAGTAGCGAAGCCGTTATGTGACTTAAATCATGGATTTATTGGAGGAGGTATACACTATTTGTTCAAATTGCAATCATACTCGTATATGCCAATAGGTATATATTACATAACATACTATACTTATTTATCTTATTCTATCGTGTAATCGACTAAATACAGCATATATACTAGACACTACAGCAGAGTAATTACGAGAGCAGGTATCGTATTATGAATCTAACAACCAAAAAACATGTGTTGGTTAATACTTTATGGTAAAGCATAAATAGTAATAATGTAATCTTTGACTATAGCATTTGGATTTATTTGTGATTATGAGTATTATCCATATTGATATATTTATGTACGTGACAGAAATATGAAATATATTAATGGTTTAATATACAACAAAGTAATACATACATAAGCATTATAAAAACAACGTTACACACTGTTAATATATTTCAGGATTCGATCTTACTGATTTTTTGGAAGACATAGGAAGTGATATCACAGAAGTTCTGAACGGGGACAGTATATCAGTTTTTCTGCAACACACCGGAGTTGCAAGTTTAATGAGTAAAAGAACATGTGACCGACATGCATATCCATATAATGGCAAAAATGGATGGACATCAGGTATAAGTATGTGCACCAAACGTGCATCTAATAGTATAGCATAAGTAAAAATACTAGCGAACAGAATTTACATAATATGGCGATGTATAGTCATACTCAAACTTAGGCTTACCAAACGAGGTTTATATGGCAAATATTTCTATTACCGTTCATGAACAGTATCAATCAAACCGAGACTGCAATATTTGTTGTATTTTTATTGTGTTCGGCGATTTCCAAATTGCTTCTTTAATTCATACACTGTTTAACAGACTGTTGCTTTCCTGCGATTTACACATTTATCATAACACATCAAAAAATGCGTTTATTTTGGTTCTAAAGTAGTTTCCGCGACAACGGCCAATCATTATACAGCATGCTCTTGACATCAACTTTAAGATAATAATGAAAAACAGAAGCCAAGTGACATTTTCCTAACGTTAATGATAATTCTCACATCGCAGTTAATATATTTTTTCAAAATGTAATACAGTTATTTTTAACAAAAATACTATTTTTTTAGAATGTGGATCGTTCGTTCAAGTCATTGATCTCCCATCTACCCTATCATGTCACGTTAATGGCGAATGTACCAGGATACATTGTTGCGTAGACGTACCGCTTATAGGAAGAACAATAGAAAGTTTCGTTTATGTCGACATGTGTGCTCAAGAAATAGAACTTGGTATAGAGAAAATGACGTATGCTATGGATACAGCTGTGTTTGACTGGGGAGTGCAACAGAAAATAGACATGTTTGGGCTTTTTACAATTGGGTAATATTGATGTGACTTATTGTATTATATATTTCACAAATTGACCGTGGTAAAACAAACATTTTTTTCTAATGGGAAAAGGAAATTTATATTGCTTAAGCACACTTCCTACATTACCTCATTATCTGTTTCATAAACTGATCATGGTAAATATAATTATTGAAAAGTGGTAAACGTACACTCTGATATTGAATGTAAATAATGCATTACATTAAGTTATAACTGTAGATTTACATAGTATGAATAGCACTAAATATAAATATCAACATAATAAATTACTAGCGCAGTTCATGCGTAGCTGCTGCTATCAAAGATAGATTGTTAGCTTATGTTAGAGCGTAACATAACATAGATAGACATATATCCATTGACTTATACATTACAGGTTAACCATCGACGACGTAGTCGGTCAAGGTATCCTGGTCATTGACATGGATGTTTCCTTGTGTTATGACAGTACACATTGTATCGTTAATCAGACTGTTCTACAGGGTGCGGAGTTTGCCAAACCAATGTGCATTTGGAACGAAGGATTCAACATCCCTGGTAAAATAATATGACAAGCTTTACCTTATTGTTTAAAACTGTTTATTAGTGTATTTATATTCTCTGTAATTCCTTCTTATAACATTAAAAGTAAATATAAATGTCGAACAAGAAATGTAGCATTCAAGGACCACAGTCAACCAAAAGCACGCATAGAAACAAACAACAAGTTTAAAGATGAACAAAAGTTAAGACACAACATCACAAACATAAATGGGTTGACAATAGGGCTACCGCCTTGAAGCGATCAGTGGCAAAAAGGACCGCTGGGAGTTTAAATCCGGTTCTACGGTGCACCAAACCTCACCCTTACCCTATTGTCATTCAAATAAAACAGTGTAAATAAAGATATCCCCACCAGATTATATTCTCAAACAAACAATTCAGCATTAATAGGCAATATAAGTATAACGCATAAATGATCATGTATATATGAATATAAACACGAAAGCCTAGAAAGCCAAAGAGCAAGTACTCAGTGACTTGGCCAGAGCAACAAGAGAATAAACCATAAAGGGTACGATAAGACAAGATTTAAGACAAGCATCAGACGCTACCATCCTTTCGAGATTTAGGTAGACGTCATCATATAGTCCACAATCTGTCCTGTCATTGCAAAATTAAAGAGGAAAGCATAGTGGCGAACTGTAAATGGGTCAACCACTAAACATGCAGTACGTTGCAAAATGATAGGATCATAACTTATTTTGATAAACTGTTTAACAAGTTTAATACATATTGTATGAAAGTGATTATGACCACGGATCTAACGAAGTTTGTAAATCACATCACCATAGACGTCAGGTTGTGGTAGTCCTAAAATCATTTTTGGTATTATATTCTATACTAGATGTATAGGTACATAGATAAAAACATATTTTTCGACTGTTGTCCTGTATTTAACTTGCATATATGACAATAACGCATTTAATAGTTTACTGTGCGGTGGGTATCGTTTACGTTACAGTATCAACTTGACTTAATTTTAATATAGTTTGTTAAATACATTTATGCACACCTTATAGATTACACTCATAACGTTACGCTTTGTTTGATGTGGGAAATCGTAAACAGGTGTATGGAAGTACAAAAGAACACCAGTAAGAAATATTGAAATTGAAATTGTCATTTATTTAAGATATGACGAACTTATCAAATAGTAATAGCATTTGTTTTTTAAATAAATGACATATATATATGTTTTCACATCAACGGTTTGGGGACTTAAAACGCCAAAATTGCCAAAAGCTATACCTTAAATGTACATTTACCTATACGTTTAAGAATGGTTAACATTTAGAGAAGTCTAACTCACCAACCATGACGATAATTGTATTCATGAATGTCTTGATGATAACATGGTAAGAGTGAGGTTGGGTGAATCCTTAAACCAGGTTTAAACCATCAGCCGTATTTTTGCCACTGAACGTTCCAAGGTTTGTGTGTGGTGTCCACTGAGCGTTCCAAGGTATGTGTGTGGTGTCCCTATGTGTGTGGTGTCCCAAACGTTGCTTCTTGTTGTCCTTGTAATTGTTGTTTGTTGATTGCGTTTTTCAGGTTGACTGTGTTCTGTGAATGTTACATTTCCTGATGTTGTTATAACCCCCTTTTCACTAAGTGAAGCTGGGGTTATATAGGAATCACATTGTCCGTAACGTCCCGTCGCGTAATACATTTAATCGCATCGCGTCACGTTGTCCCGTCGCGTCACGTGGCGTAACACATTTTTATACCTCTAACGTACTTTATATACATATAACAACTGATGACCTTATGTCCCTCTGCGACACCCATTGTTGATTGCCTAATTTATAACTGAAGTATGGCCCTTTGTTCAGTTGTTAGAATTAGCATTTAAGCGGGAATAGTCATGACCTTCCGTGGTAGTTCTAGTTATATCTGCTTTCACTATACCGATATAAAGACATTCATCGCACATCTTATATAAAAAAGAATATGATAATGGTCCTTTGGAAACGGCCGAGCACCCTTACTATAGATATAGGTCATTTGCATAAAGTTTTGTTTTTTAATTTGTAGAATTTTCATTGGAAGCTTGGAAAAAGACGAACAACATCAGTTTATCGGAAAATATCATTGGTGCAGCTGCCAGTTTACTATTTGAAGAAATGGGCATTGCTCAGTATCTATTTGATGCTTGTAATTTCGAAACAGAAATACTAAACGGTGGCTGGACAAACGGTTTGTATAACACGATACATTTCTGCATACAAATATGACTTTTTAAATAAATACTTAGAAGTTCATGATGTTTTTATATTAAGCGGTTGATGAATTATGTTCTGTTTTTATCAGCACGTTATATATTTATATCAGTTAATTGTTTTCCCAGTGTATCTGTCATACGACCGGTGCATGTTACTAACTAAGCGCACTGTTATTAATTACAGAATGTGAGGAACTCTCAGATTTACTACCACCTTTAAATGGACCACTAAAATGCTCAATGGAAGAAACATGCTCCACAATAACATGCTGTTTGGATGCAGCGACTTTGGGACGATCGTTTCAAACACATATTGATATTCGTCCATGTGAATATACTATGACGGTATCCGTTGAGAAGTTTCAGCACAAGGAATCATTGATTGGCTATCAGTGGGGCTCATCGAAGAAAATAACTCTTTTTGGACTAATTTCAATAACGTAGGTTTAATGCATAATGGAACCTATAATCAAAATGTAATAAGAGAGAGAGAGAGAGAGAGAGGGAGAGAGAGAGAGCGAAAGAGAGAGAGATGGGGGTAGCGGATGAATGGAGATTTAACATGAGGTTTGCATCGGATGAACTTACTATTGCAATTTATAACATTTTGCGGATGAATGGAAATTTAACATGAGGTTTGCAGTGGGTTAACTTACTATTGCAATTTATAACATTTTCTTTGTTTGTATCGTTTTATCAGTTGGTGATGCCACTTGATTAATTGATAGACTTGGTCGATCTGTATATGTTTCAATCCTTGGACATATCAGTAGGTTAAGGTACTATTATCCAAACAATCAACTGGTTGTACCGTTGTACAGTTGTACGAAGTGTTATATACATATTCTGTTTCAGGTACTCCGTATATGATGTTTCATCGGAAAACGAGTACATCGTGAATATGAACGTTGCATTGTGTACCGAATCAACATCGAAATGCATTGTTGAGGAAAGTATACTTACAAACTATCGTATACCGAAAACTGTATGCGATTGGAGAATGGGACTTACCGACAATGGTAAAAATACCGTTACTTTTCATTTAGATTGTCTACAGTTATAATGATTTATTAATATATATACAATTTAATAATAATAAATACGGAAAATGGGTGTTCGATTATTGTTTTGTATATATGTTATTCAATTTAGTATTAGTAATAAAGACTGCAAAGAGGATTCTTTCGGATAAGTGATGTTCTACGTATAACTCTCACAGATTGATCTCGACAATCCCAAAGGATTCTAAGGACCGGTTAGTTTAAAATGCATGTTGAGGAAAGTATACACTGCCATATATCGTACTGTGTGCGATTGGGAGAATTGGAGTTATAGATAATGACGCAATTAAAAAAAAACATGCTACAATGTTTACAATTACAAGTCACATGTTATACAATATAATAAACTTAACTTACATTTAAGACTGTTTATTAAACTTAAAAATACTAATTGCAATTTTAACAATTTGCTCATGAGTTACTGTAAAACATTGAAATGATTTCAAGCTTTTTGGGGGGTCGGCTCGACTCCACTAGACCTGTTATGATGTGAATAAAGAATATTCCCCTTCTTCTTTTTGCGAACATGGTCTGGCTTTCCTTTGAGGTACGTTTCCGCATAGGCATATCATTAAAATCTCATTCATATTTAATATTTATTTACACGATATACTCGTTATGATTATAACTAAAGACATCGTTTGATTGAATTAGTTTATGGGCACTCGCTAAAAGCATCTATTTATGTGTGGTCCGATATTGATATATCGGATATAATATAGTTAACATACCCTTAAAGAGGTGTACGACGTTAGAGCAGTATACATACATCTTTCTCTGGAATCTTTCTTGCAGAATTTTCGTTCTCTGATTGGATGTCCTTAAGAGGTATGAGTCCTGGGTCGTTTACAAGACATGGGACACTATTTCTCATGGAGCAACTCGGACTTTCAAAGTTTCTGCAGCCACATCAGTGCGACCTCACGGACAAAGTTTATGGGGACGTCAAAGGCATTGTTAATACAGGTGTAACCACTTATACTATATTAACGCGATGAGTGTGTAATGAATAAATCGGATGAAAGTACACTATATCGTATATTAATTAATACTGAAAAAGGCCACATTTGGACACATTAAGACGTAGTTTGGGATACCTTTTCAAAATCAAACACAAAGCTTATTGTGATACTTCGAACGGTTCCTTGAGTACATGTACGAAGCATGGTATTTACCTTGCTTATATCAAATTATGCAATCATATTGCTACATTCGAATTTAATATAAATATAACGGAAGTAAAACCTCGTTTAAACTTTTGCATGTTAAAATGAGATATAGGGTCCTATAGAAACCACAGCGTCCGAACGCAATGGGATCGTAGGTCCGCACTGTACTGTAAACAAGGACTTGATATCACAATGAAAGAGAAAAAAAAACCAGAAAGTAAACACTTAAATGTGATTTAATTACATAACGACGTACAACACTAATTATGTAAATCATCTTTTCAGAATGTCAATCGTCAAACAACATTCCAGAAATGATTCCGTCGTTCATGTCGTGTTTCATGTCAGCTAAGTGTAGCTTCTTGGATTGTTGCGTCTACTCTGGGGATATAGACAAGACGTTTCACATTACCCTCGATATTGATACGTGCAATTCGAAGCTTGTGATTCAAACTGAGCTGTTTGAACTTGTCATCAGTCTTTTTGACTACGAATTTGGAAAGCATGAATTTGTTTCTTTACTTGGGGTCATAAATCTGAGGTTTGTTATTTGTATATTCATAAGATACCTTTAATGATCTAAACATATAGTTCACGTATAAACATAGATATAAAAATCGAATAGGAAATGCCGCATTCAAGGACGACAGTCAAACACAAACAAACAGAAACACAAAGAACTAATTTAAAGATGAATAAAAGGCAAAATAAGACATCACAAACACAAAAGAGTTGACAATAGGGCTACCGCCTTGAAACGGTAAGTGGCAAAAAATGCCGCTGAGGGTTTAAACCAGGTTCTAGGGTGCACCAAACGTCACACTTACCCTATCGTCCACCCAATAAAACGGGACGATGTAAATAAAGAAATCCACGCCATGAAAATTCTTTAACCAACAAGTTAGCATTAATAGGCAATATAAGTAAAACGTGTATATATAAATACAAAAAAAAAAAATAGCCCAGAAAGCCACAAAGAAGGTACTCAATGACTTGGCAGACGCCAGAGCAACAAGAGAATAAACCATTGAGGGCACGACAAGACAAGACTGCAGACAAACTTCAAACGTCACCGTCCTTTTCGGCTTTAGGTAGACGTCATCATAGGGTCCACAGCCTATCCGATCATCGCACAATTAAAGAGGAAAGCATAGTGGCGAACTGTAAATGGGTCCACCACCAAGCATGCAGTGCGATGCAAAATGATAGGGTCATAACCTTTTTTGATAAACCTTTTAACACGTTTAACAAAGATAGTATGCAAGTGATCATGGCCAAGGATCTTACGAAATGTGTAAATCACGTCATCATAGAAATCAGGTTGTGATAGTCCTTGTCGCAGAAGAGTAATTAAATTACTTTTTATATTTGGAAAGATGATCAGGGTTACGATAATGAAATTTTGCAAAGGTTTTACGAAGTTTATGGTAACGGTAACTCTGATGCAGTAGCTTTTTAGTTATACAAAGATTATGAATATTAAAGTCCTCAACTCGAGTACAAGCTCTAGAAAAACGTTGAGACACATAGACGCCATAAGAAGTTGCTCGGGAACATCCCCATCTAAATGGGGATAATTAACAATATCAAAATTAAAATCATCCCTCTTGTCATATATTTTGCTAATTATTTCACCAATTTCAATGGAGAGATGTAAATCAAGAAAAGAAGCGTTAGTATGAGAAATATTAGATTTGGTAAGTTGAAATTCTTTACAGTATATATTATTAACCATAGTAGAAAAGAAAGGGTTATTAATGTTTGATATGTCATCCAGATACCGAGAGGTTTCATTAAAGGCATTAATAACATCTTCCTGAGTATCTGGTGAAAGACTCAACATGAAATCTCTTTCATAGCAATATAAAAACAAATCTGCGACAAGGGGTGCACAGTTCGTACCCATAGGGATACCAACAATTTGTCTATAAAAGGTCGTTCCATACCTGACGAAAATATTATTTAATAGGAAGATGAGTGTTTCATTAACTTCTTGGCAAGTCCGCATAGTGTAACTGTCTAAACAGCCGATAGTAAAAAACGCTTTAATATTATTACAGTCCAAACATATAGTATTTTACCTAGCGAATGTTTTTTTAATAAGAGCAATAAGCTTGTCTTTGATAAGGTGAAGTGGTAAGGTTGTTTATAACGTAGAGAAGTCATAAGTGCTAATAGATGAAACTTGACGTGTATTGCAAATGTTATCAAGAACGTCTCCTGAATTTTTAATAGACCAAAACAAATTAATCCTAGCGTTTCCATAAGTTTTATCACAATATTGTTTAACGTGATCTTTAACGGCAGTAAGACAAGAATTTAAAAGTTTGGAGATGTTTGTGGTGGTGCAGGCACTAGCATTCGAAATAAAGCGGGGCTTATACGGATTTTTATGTATTTTAGGAATCCAGTACATAGTTGGCAGTTTGTTCTGCTTTTCGTCTACCCCTGCCTTGAAAGTAGTGCACCGAGTGATATGTGTGGAAACAACATCATCCTAAGTAGAATGAACTTGAGTATACGAATTAGTGCTACCGAAAAAGAAAAGTTTACGTTTAAAGTTAGCAGTAAAATTCTTTTATCGCTTAACGATATATTTATCACATATATTTTATACAGTGTGTAGCACAACTAACAATTAGGTACACATTTAAGGTATATACGTTCCAAGTATAACTGTAAACCAGTCTGACAAATCATAATCATTTAATTAAAGTCTCAATTTAAACACATATCATTGCCAGATTTACAATCCAAGATAGAATCATCGACCGTGCATATGAACTGGACCTTGATATACGTGTGTGTTTTGACGCGGAGACATGCCCCATACAAGCCGTGATTTTGAAAAGCGCAGTGATTCCAAAACCGCAGTGCCATTTTATGCAAGAATTCAACATCAAAGGTAGACATAATTTAGTACTGTGGTTGTTACATCTTGCTTAAAATCGGCTACGATTTGATAAATAGCAACTAACTGTTTTTTTTTTGTGTTAAATTTTATTTGCAATAATTATAAACTGCGATACGTGATTATTTATCTTGCTACTAATGATTTATTGCAGATTTTTCAATGACAGAATGGCTGAATGGATTTAACTTTAGCAGCAGTTCTTTGGAAAGTATTCCTGACTTTGTTTCATCGGTACTTCTGAATCAGCTCGATATTACACCTTACCTCGAAGAACAATTGTGCACAATTGGATTGGCACCGTTTGAGAAACCTGAGTGGAACACAGGTACAACTTATAACATAGTACAATAATAATAACATATAACCACATTCTATACATTGTCTGTTGAGAAAATTACAATCCACCTCCACCTCGCCAAACAAAACATTAGATACGTTGGTAATTCTCCTAGTAATGGTTTGTACGAGTTTCGCTATAATGTTATAACATGATTCTTACTTCTTTTAGATGAATGTAAACTAAACTTAAACGTCCATACTGCCCTTCCGGATTCAATATCGTGTCACGTGTCTCAACGTTGTACATCTGTTGAATGCTGTGTGTACGTTCCGTTGATAAGTAAGACAGTACGTGTCTTCGCCAAGCTCGATCCATGTGCTTATTCGATGGATATTGGAATAGAAAAGCTGCGGCATAAGACTAGTCTCATTGATTATGACTTCGGAACACAGGAACATGTTTGGCTTGGAGGAGTATTTCGATTGGCGTAAGTGACATTTAATCCAACGTGTAATAAGGGAATACCATGCAAGAAGTGTACATAGTGTAAGGAGTAACATATATTTCAAAGAGTGTATTGTTTTACTTAATCATAAGTTAGCGTACAATACCAATTGCTTAAGATAAAATACATCTAAAAAAATCTGTTTTATTTTGAAAGGAATCTAATTTACTGTTGTTAACTGATAGACATAGTATATGATATAAAGATATTATGGAGGGATTTTCAAAGATCACATTGCCACCAATTCTAAATACATCAGAATATCTAGAATTTTATCAGTGATCTCTATGCAAATTAAGAATCGAACACCAGTTGCTGCGCATTCATTCACAGTCAAACGTTCTAAGTATATTTTAAATAGACCTCACTATAATAGGTTTTCAACTTCTGAATATTGTACAATTGATGCTCCTTTATATATGAGCGCTACTCCCTAGTATGACCAGCAATTACTATGTAACACACACACATGACACGTTTTCTTTGAATCAATATATTTGTTTCAGGCTGACTGTACATGATATATTAAACGAGATGCGCTATCTGATGTCATTCAAACTCGAAATATGCTGGGAATCTAATGCACCGTGTGAAGAATCGTACACCATATTGGAAAATACATATCTGCCAAAATTGGCCTGCAATTTTACATCGGGCTTCTTTGTTGAAGGTGATCTACTTTTAAAATATACAATCACAACCTGACCTCTAAGGTGATGTTATTTACAAACTTCGTAAGATCCTTGGTCCTAATCACGTTCATGCAATTTTTATTAAATTTGTTAAAACGTTTATCAAAAGAGGTTTTGACCCTATCATTTTGCAACGTACTGCATGTTTAGTGGTTGGCCCATTTACAGTTCGCCACTATGCTTTCCTCTTTGATTGTGCAAAGACCGGAAAGATTGTGGACCCTATAATGACGTCTACCTCAATCCGCATAGGACGGTAGCGTTTAATGTTTGCTTTTTTCTTGGCTTGTCGTACCCTTAACGGCTTGTTCTCTTGTTGCTCTGGCTTCTGCCAAGTCAATGAGAACTTACTTTGTGGATTCCTAGGCTATTGTGTTTTATATTATGTATACATGATCATTGATGTGTTTCACTTATATTGCCTATTAATGCTGCCTTGTTTGTTAGAGATTATAACCTGGCGGGGATATCTTTATTTACACTGTCCCGTTTATTGGGATGACAATAGGGTAATAGTGAGGTTTGGTGCACCCTAAAACCTGGTTTAAACCCCCAGCGGCCTTTTTTTGCCAATGACCATTTCAAGGCGGTAGCCCTATTGTCAAACCTTTTGTGCTTGTGATTTCTTGTTTTGCCTTTTATTCAACTTAAATGTTGTTTTTCGTTTCTTTGTGTGTAAGTGGTTGACTGTCGTCCTTGAATGCTACCTTTCCTGTTCGATTTTTATATCCACTTGTAATGCAAATATGTTTTGGAAGCAGAACAAATTAAAGGTATTGAATCCTAAAGAGGGCTGGCGTGGTGCAGTCGGTAGCGTTGCGGATTTGTAACCGGAGGCCCCGGGTTCAATCCTCCGTGGTGCCACTGTGTTCCGTCGGTGTGTTCTTTGGCAAGACACTTTCCCTCGTCCGTCGGATGGGGACGTAAACCGGGCGGTCGCGTGTATCGGTCTATCCTCCGGGCACGTTAAAGAACCATAGGAATCTATTCGATAATAAGAGTAGGGCATGTTCCCGGATTCCTATGTATCCTTCCCCTCTCTCTGGGGCGGCTCTAAATAACCTATACTGTGTTGATGAGCCGTTAAACAGCATTCAATTCAATTGAATACTAAAGAATGTATTTGAGACCTATGAAACAATATTTATCTCCATAGTTTCAAAATAGTTTGCTGTTGATATTTCTTATACGATATTCTATGCCATACACAATCTGAATCAGCTTCGAATGCACATCTTGCTTTGCTTACCCGAACAACATACTTTGTAAACTGGTTTTGTGAGAAGCAGCTTGTGTGTTGAGGTGTTTAAAATACTGGGATTTTTCTTCTTTGCACATCTTTACTGATTTGCGCTTTTAAATAGCCATCAACTGAACATTAGAACATTTACAATTTGTTATTTTAGATTTCTCACTGACCTCTTGGTTGGATTATAAGGGTCTCAATTCTACAAGCTTGATTGCCGACAACATTAAAAAAGACCTTTTAGCAGAACTAGGATTAAGCGATTATTTGCTGAGACCTCCTTGTAGCCTGCATGGATTATCTGACAGAAGTCACGTTAACGGATGGATCAATGGTACGTCTTAAAGAAAACATGTTTCACAGATCAAGACGTATTTGAAAAGCATCTACTTCAAAGCGTTTTAGTCAGTCATTAGTAACTGTCATACGACATTTCCGACTGATCGGTTTAATGTCTAACTAGTTTAAAGAAACTTGATGATGAAATAATCATTATTTCAATATTCTATGTTTGTTAATTTTATTTATTCACCTAATTATAACAGGAGTCATGTTAAAGTGTTTGTTTCACCAAATCTAAAATGAGATTCTAAGAATGATATATGTCAATTAACATACCGTTATATAAATTAAATTTCAGAATGCCCAAAGAAAATTGAAGATCTGCCTCATTTAGATGACACGATCGTTTGTTCCGTTACAGACTACTGCACTTCAATAACTTGCTGTGCTAAAATTCAAACTATTGGTTATTTTTTCCAATCGCGTCTGGATATTAATCCATGCAGTCAAGTATTAACCGTGCAAATTGAAAGGTTTCAAACTGATATTGCACTAAAAGATTACGCCTTTGGCGTAGAGAAAGAGTTATGGCTGTTTGGAGTTGTTCGATTAAGGTGATTATATATAGAGGATATTTGTTGTTTTGGAGTGAATAACATATTTTATTTCATCGAGAAGTGAGAAAACGTTATATTTTCACGAATGCGAAGCATGAGTGAAAATATAAAAGTTTTCTCACTTCGAGTACAACAAATTTTCTTTTTATTTTATGATTTTACAAACAATATTTTAGGGAAACTGCGGTAGAACAACACGGGAGGCAATTTCAATAACTAAGCCGCTTTACACATGTTTTGCGCGACTACAAAAACAAAAGTCCTAAGATATGCTATTTATACCCAAATAGAACAATTTGTTTAATATATTATATATTGGCAATCATTTTCTTTTAACTTTAAAATCAATTTCAAATCATTGTTTGAATAGAATGTACAATTCGCAGTGTGTTTCTCTCGGCATGTTTACATTTGCGTAGGAATATCTTGTGAACCATTTTACTGTTGCACGTTTAAAAGTAGTCCCGGCAGCTACTGTGGAAATAAAACTCTTTTATTTCACTGATAAAATACTCATTGCATATCATCAAATAAATTATATTATTTTCATTTCATAAATCTCTATTGATATACTGTCTTACGTGTTTATGGTTTGATTGTACGTTTGTTTTCTTTTGAAGATCATATGTGTATCTTTATTAAATCGCACTGCTTTCTTTGGAGAAAAGATAATGTATATGTTGCATTAGTTATTTATGAATTTCATTTCAGTTTTAATCTGTATTATCTCAAGGCAGAACGGAAATACATGGTTGACTTAAACATCAGTCTGTGTATGGAATCAAACGGTGAATGTAAACAGCACTACGTAGTGTTAAAGGAAGTAAAACTGCCTAAAATGATGTGTGACTGGGGAGTTAACAGTCTAAAAGGTAATAGTAATCAGTTGCGTTTATTATATGTTATGTGTTTGTATATTTTTGTTTATTTCTCCTCACCCTTAACTTATAAATATATTATGATATTTATTATTAAGGCGTGTTTTGAGATATCTATATCCGTGCATGTTACACTTTCTGTTCGACTTTTGCATTTTACTTTATAATATGATCCGGTTGTCTTTTTGTTGTCAGTTGTGTTCTACATCCATCTTGTATATTAGCACATAACGATGTTTTTGTGTTCATGTTATAGTGTTTAAATACTATTGGTCAGTCGTATATATTCCTTGATGCGAATTTAGAAAAGAAAGTGTACATATAAATAAAATGTTTAAAATGTGATTTGTAGAATTTTCGTTGTCAAACTGGTTGAAGGACATGAAAGTGGAGAACGTTAATGACTTGCCAAGTTATGGACTCGACATTCTCTATAATGATATAGGCATCGCCGAATTTCTATCGGAAACACAGTGCATCCGGGGGATTTATCCATTTTCTTTACAAGGCTTCACTAACGGTTTGTCTAATAAATTATCAATCATGTGTTGTCTTGACTGTTGTTATTTTAATTCAGATATTACATCATCTTTACACAGTATGTTTACGATTATATTCATATAGTTATTTGAAATTATTTACGAGTTCGATGTGTGTTACGAGTCTAATGTACATATACTTTCATCGAAAACAATTTATATTAATATGTGGATTTAAGAACTAATACTAAAAATGCAAGTGTAGTACGAACGTCTATTTATAACGATAAAATAAAACGATATTTGTAGTACGAACTTCTATTGATAACGATAAAATAAAACAATATACTCTTTATTTCAGAGTGTGATGCGATTTTATATAATGCTGGTCTCGTTGGTCCCGTATCTTGCTACATACCATCTACTTGCACTGCTGTTGATTGTTGTCTTGAGGTTGAACAATTGAGGAGATCTATACGGGCCTATGTAGACATAGATGCATGTCGTCAAAGCATGCAACTAGGTATCGAAGAGTTCCACTACACGCTTGATCTTGTTAACTATGAGTTTGGAGCACGAGAACATTTCTGGCTGCGGAACGTCATAAGAATTGAGTAAGTTATTATTTATTTTATTATGTTCTGTTCCAAATTGTACAGTGTTAATTTGACGTTGTTGTACGCGTTGCCTTGCGAAGTTAGATGTTGATACTGTTTTACACAGATATAGCAGATGTCATTGTATGAGCTACGTTTGTACACTTGTTTAGTTTCTAACGATATGATTATTCAATATTTACAGAAACATAATATATTCAATATAGATCGATCCATTGACCTACACTTATTCTGTTTTAAGCAAACCTGCATGTGCATATGGAGTGTTTATTCACATATCAAGGTTAGTTCTGTTATAAGACAAATACCCGAGAAATACATTTATATTTCAGTTTTACCTTATATGATCTTAACGCTGACAACTTGTACGTCATTAATATTGACCTTAGCGTCTGTCTGGAAACGAGCAATTGTGTTTTTACCACACCCGTGTTTTCGAATGCACCCCTTCCAAAGCCACTTTGCATACTTAATGAAGGATTTAAAATACCAGGTAAATTTGCTTTATATATACAATAAATACTGAAAAGGGGATCCCGTGGAAGCAATTAACACATACAAGAGATTAAAATAGCAGACTCTGTTTTATTGAGACTATAAAGAAACTATTAACAAATATAAGTAATAAAAAACGTGTTATTACGTATTTCGTGTTGAGTCTTTCATCCGGTACTCGGTTAGATGTAATGCAACCTCTGGATGACATATTGCACATTGGCAATCCTTTCTTTTCTAGTATGTCTATCCTATAGACCTTTAACTCAACAAAACTAACATTTCTGATAATGTCGTTTCATTTCTTGATTTAAATCTCTCTATTGAACATGGTGAAATAATTAGTAAAATATATGACAAGAGAGATGATTTTAATTTTTATATTGTTAATTATCCCCACTTAGATGTGTTACTTTTTTTGGGGTCTATGTTTCTCACATATTACCTTTTATTAATTGTTTGAAATTGTTGTTTGTTTCTGTGCGTGTTTGTGGTTATTTACTATTTAAGGTGTAATATACATCTGTGTTTTGACTTTATGTAGAATTTTCACTGTCGTCTTGGTTGAATGCAAGCGGGTACAGCATTGGTGATGACTTGCCCAAACTAGTCCAATCAAACCTAATGCAAGAACTAGGCTTGTCAAGATTCTCACGTGAACTACAGTGTAAAACGGGAGAAGACATAGGAATTGTAACACGCTTTAATACTGGTGAATATATAAAACAATTGTTGTGAAAATGCTATCGGTAATGTTTTTAGTATGATTTCTATAAATTGCTTGACACCAATATTATAACGCACACTTATTCTAGTGAATATAGCAAATAAGACAAGCAAATATGGTATCATTATTGTTTTAATTTGAATTTGTATGAATTGACCAACACCAATATAAAACATTGGTATACAAATTATAGCATCCAATAATGGTAAATAACTGATTATCTTGGTGCACTTCACAATTAAACTACCGTTGTTATATTATGCACAGTCGAGATTTCATGATTATATTTCTAGGCTGCCAGTTTAACCAAACACTTCCCGCTGTTCCCGACGTTATGACTTGTCATATGTCGTCATGCACTAATATTGGGTGTTGCATTTATGTGGATCCACTGCACCAGACATTTGCCGTTAACATAAAGCTGGACAATTGTAATATGAAATTATTCATCGAGATTGAAAATTATAAAGTTGAATATTCACTTCTTGATTTCAACTGGACGGCAGAACATGAAGTATATCAGAAAGGAATCATAAGACTTAAGTAAGTATGTTTTGATATGCTATTTAAATTATGTTGATCACTTCTATAATGTATGACTATATAGTGCTTGTTTAGTCAACTTGTATTCGTGTTTATTGCTTTAGTCGAATAATGATAGTTTGAAGACAGTCTCAAACAGTATTCTTCACACAACACAACGACATTTAATACGTCCATTAAAATAATGTTCCATTATAATCAGATTCCAATTAGAAAACCTGGAAGGGGGAAATGCCTTTGTGTTCACACTAAATCTGAAAGTCTGCCTGGAAACCAACATGGAGTGTTTTCTTGACCAAACTATTTTCAACAAAACTCGATTGCCAAAGGACTTCTGCAAATACAGTTTGGAAGATACATTTACAATAGAAGGTATTATCCGATATTTGCGTTGCTAATTCTCATTATTATATTTTAAAGAACAAACGGTTTAAACGTACTCTCTTTAAATATATAAAATATAGGATATCGAGAATGTCTTTATGTCTTGTTATTTTTTTAAAATACGTATATGCTGTGTATTATATCTCTTTAGATTGTAGATGTATTTCATTCTCGTTACATACAACTACCATAAAAACGTGTAGATCGTATATTGTACTAGGCTTTGCTGCAAATTAAAAAACTCGCATACAGATACACCCTACTGATAACTAATAATACATACTTGAAAAAGAAGTTTGGAACATACATTATAAAAACATTTCAGATTTCTCGTTATTGAAATGGAAATCGGATAACTACCTACCACTCGAAGAACCGCTAAGTGAACCATATACGGATGTGTTATTAAGTGATCTCGGATTATCGATTTACATGAATAACCCGCAATGCATTGTCAGAGAGAGAAACAATGGAACAGGATGGAATAACAGTACGAATATTTTAAGAAACTTAATGTGAAACTTAATATGAACAAAGTAATTAATGTGATAATGAACCATTGATGCTACTCGTTATTAATATATATGTCAATCACCTCTTGTAATGGGGCTACTTTTCTATGATGCTTGCTATGTAGGCGGTACTACCCAATAAAACACTTATTGTCAATTCGGGTGTTACGGTATGTTTCATAACTACCCGTACGTAATAAATTACGATGTGTTATGTATACATGTATCTCATTAGACATTATTTACCGCTTGACAAAATATTGTTCCATATGCCAGGTTAAAAACTGAATGATCAACACCATTCGCAACTTAATAATCAAAGAAAATCGCGAGTAAACATTAACTTACTATTATACTATATATACTTTATACTACTACGCGTACTACTAATACTGTTGATACTATTACTATCACTACTTCTAATCTTATCATTGCAATGCATTTCAGAATGCCATGGGTTAGAAGATTTGTTAGCTCTCCCAGAGTTCATATCGTGCGAAGTTGTGGACGATTGTGCAACGATTAACTGCTGCTTGCAAGAAAGTATGCTAATGCGAAACATCACTTTTGGTATTGACATAGACGCCTGCAATTTTGAAGTGATCATCAACATTGAGGACTATTACTTCAAACGTTCGCTTTTCAAATATAACTGGGGTAAGTTAATAACTCATGTACCAGTTTACATGTGTACTGTCTAGTAAATGCTTCACTGATGTCGTGTCTTTTAGATAAATCATTCTTAGGATGAATATGTGAGGTCATTATTTATATATTAAAATGAGCATGACATGCCCCTGTCCTGTTAACTTCAATTAAATTTACATTTGATAATTCGGTTATTTTCTCATTTAGAGTTCTTATTGTAGAACGGGTATTGTAGGCCTCGTGTTATAAGTATACTTTTGGAACAATGCATTCGGCTCTGAAATTTACGACGTGCTTTCATCTTCCGAATGCCAGTAGTTCCCTTTTCCACTTGCTGTCCATTTATACATTTTTCAAATGTTGTTCATTGAATGAATACGCGTCTTATTGTATGATTTTACTAATGCAGAATTAACATATGTTGTATATGTTGTATTAATCCTTCGTATATATTTCAGGAGAAACAAAACGACTTAGCTTTGGAGGAATTATCCACGTAGAGTAAGAGATTATCTTGATTTAATAGTGATACGCGTATGACTTTCGTAACCATGTTCAGCGTATATAAGTGCATTTACTAGTATACATACAAACATTTTACTTTGATGAAACATATAATACTGCCATCTATTTTTTCTTTGCTATCGTAACATATATTCGTTCTTTGGAGGAATTTTATAATTATTGTATTACGCCCACACATAATTGCTCAAACAAGAAATACAGTGTATAGATGTAATCAAACACATACACATTACTATGATTGAATTAATGTTATTCCAGCTTTTCTGTAGATGATCTCAAGTACGAAGGCGACTTCCTTTTGAATGCTGTTGTACATGTTTGTTTTGAATCCACCACATACTGTTTGCGGTCTGTTCAACTGATGAAGGACGCTTTACTTCCTAAACCTATGTGTCAGTGGGATAATGGGTTTTACAACAAAGGTAACTTTGGCTTATTATTTCGTAAATGATATATATATTTTATAATGATTGCTACGATAGGATCCGTTTGTAGTTTCATTTATATAAATAGTAGTGCATTAGTATGTTACTCCTTTGAAAGGTTCGAACATTTTATAATTATTTGTCATTCTTGCTATAATGCGAAAAGATTTCGTATTTGTTGAATTATCAAGATCATTTTCACTCTTTCCAGAGTTTTCACTTCAAGAATGGTTATCGACAGAAAAAATAAAACCTGGATATGCAATTAACAGCTATCATTCATCAAAGCTCTATGAAGAACTGAATCTAGCTCAATTCCTTTTGGACAGTGAATGCCAGGTTCCTTTGGCATCAGAAACCGGATGGGCATCAGGTATTTACTGCTTACTGAACTGCTTATGTTTGCTATTAATTAAAGTTATATTGTACTGATTATGGTTTATTAAAGCCGAAATAATCACTCTAAATGTATTTACTCGATTTACATCTTATAGAGTTCAGATCTGTTTTAGGGGGCGTCCGTGGCCGAGTGGTTAGAGTCTCTGACTTGCAATCACTTGCCCCTCACCGCTGTAGGTTCGATCCCTCAGGGGCCTAGGAATCTTTATGTGAGAAAACTATCCAGCTAGCTTGCGGAACGTCGGTGGTTCTTCCCAGGTGCCCGCCCGTGCACGAAAAATTGGCCGGAGGGGCATCTGGGGTCTTCCTCCACCAGTGGAAGCTGGAAAGTCGCCATATAACCTTAGCTTTTAGTGCGACTATAAAATCCAATTCAATTCAGATCTGTTTTTATTTACTTAAGAGATATTGAAATGTCTTTTGATAAATTAGTAAGTGTTAACATTATTGTTCGACATATTTTGATTTTCTTACTACTGATATACAACTAATGGTTTTAAAGAGTAAAGAGACTAGGTTGATATTTATATATATATATGTCAAACAAATGAACTACTACTAATAATAACAAAATTTCATATATATACTAATAACCTTTCAGATTTAGCCGATTATTTATTGACAGCAATTGGACTACTACTGTCAGTGATAACACTCCAACCGTGAACCCTGTAATTTTATTTTCAGATTGTCCTTACAGTATTGATCTACCAACTTTACCACAAAACATGTTTTGTCATATTTCTGACACGTGCACCAGTGTTGACTGCTGTGTATCAGTAAGCACGATCGGGCTGTCGTTCAAAATCGTACTCGATATTGATTCATGTGCGTTTGAAACTGCTGTTTCAGTAGAACAGCTTGGTTATCGCAAATCGTTATTCA
Source organism: Cyrtodaria siliqua (assembly GCA_037043455.1). NCBI lineage: Eukaryota > Metazoa > Mollusca > Bivalvia > Adapedonta > Hiatellidae > Cyrtodaria > Cyrtodaria siliqua. The sequence continues at coordinate 193,688 of JAWPHD010000836.1, forward strand.
ATTACGCTTGGGGAGAGACTCAGAAACTGTGGTTGTTTGGCGTCGCCAGATTGGAGTAAGTCGTTTAAATGTTACTTCATATTTCTATCCCGCTTGCTTGGTGCTCGATTTAGTGATCAAGTATGCGTTCGGAGCGTTCCTCCTGTCAACCTGACATGGTAAAACCTTATTTCATCTGCGTAACCTACTTTCTTCTGAAATATAGGTTTCTGGTTAAGAGTACAAGTTCTGAATCTTTGATTATGTTGGTGAGATATTGACTAAAAATGAGATATAGGGTCCTATAGAAACTACAGCGCCCGAACGCAATGGCATCGTAGGTCCGCACTGTACTGCAAACAAGGACTTGATAATACAATGAAAGACACAAAAAACAACAGAAAGGATGGTGAAGACAGGGTTACCGACTTGGAACTGTCAGTAAGCAATAAGGCCTACTGGTTAGCTTGAATCGATTTTATATGCGCACAATCCTCGCTATTATCCTGTCTGTATATTCCTTTTATTGACCTAATATGGTTTACGAATCATGTTGTCGCTGCGTCCTATGTTCTCCTAAAGTAGGTCAAGTATAGACTTTTTGTACAACGTTTCAATCTCACCTTCTTCTGTTCATCTTTAAAGTTGTTCTTTGTTTCTGTGTATGTTTTTGGTTAATTGTCGTCCTTGAATGCTAGTTTTCCTGTTCGATTTTTATATCTATATTCCAATGGAGAAATGTTAAACAACCGCATTGGTGTCTTATCAACCAGACATGAACTGACAACATTTTCGGCACTGTGACCTACTTTCAATATACTATCACTAATCGTAAAGCTTGCCTACTTTGTTTTAGATAACTTCTTAATGTATGTTTGATACCTTTTTTTTCACATACTAGTTCATATACTTCATATGAGTAATTGTTTTGTTTTACATTGTTAAATGTATAATTGTATTAGAAAGAATAAATGCACTTGAAACTGTTTGTTAGAAGCTCGTACTTGGTTTTACGTTAGAAGCATGTTTGTAAGCTTGCATTCATAATGGTACAGTCTGTAGATAGCATTTTATTAGTCTTATGGGTATAAGTAAAACTGACACTAATTTATTTTGTTTTATGAACATATTCATGTAGATTTAGTAAGCAGTAAGCTGTCTATAAGAAACTATGTTTTAATATACTGAGGGAAATTTCTTTTAGTTTTTTTAGAAGAAATAATACTATATACAAGATATACTGAAATTTTGGGACTTTACGGGCTTGACCCCTACGTTCATTTATTCGTTACGTCATTAAGATGTTCGACTGTTATTGATGTGTGTTTAATAAAATATTGTGTCTATGGCAGTAGTTTCTCTATTTTACAATCAAAAATGAATTATTTCTTGGGTGCCACAAAAACTTGCTAAACGTTTTTCACTCAGTAGTGTACATGTTGACGTCATGCAAATGTGCATTATTGGTTCCTCTCTTTTGAGACGTCTTGTATTACTAAATACAAACACACGTACCGGCAGCTGTTATAGTTAAAACTTGTCGTAATAAGTGTAACGTTCTTTATTATTAAGCACCTCTATATACGACCTAAGTGGAGAAAGCAAATACCTTGTCAACATGAATGCCAGTATTTGTCTGGAAGCAAACGCCCCGTGTCTGTATGACGTCCAAGTATTGAAAAATGCTTTACTGCCAAAAACAAAATGTGAATGGAGTTTTGATTTCAAGGATCCAGGTATGTTTCGTTTTTACTCTTTACCAATACTGTAGTTATTTCAAGTATGCTTTAATTTGGAAAGCACTGAGGAATTGAGACACTAATTGGATTTATAGGAGAAAATGCCTTAAACGTTTGACGTTTTAAACTAAGTGCACTAGTGTTTTTCCTTGATATATTTAAACCTTTTCACAGCTTGCGTTGTTTTCTGCCAAGCCAGTCGGTTACTTTCCTGGTGGCTGTTTAGTCAGTTTTATATTGATATATACATGATCTTCTTTGTGTTTTATTTGTACGGCTTATTAGCAGAGTAGTTTATTAAAATATTAGTAAGCCTCGTGGGGATGTCTTTATGTAAACTGTCCCGTAGTACAGGGATTAGAATATGACCATAACGCTGTTTAATTCACACGAGAACCAATGTAAACATCTAGCGGACCATTTTGCCACTAACCGTTCCAGCTATGTATATCAGGTTGTTATTTTAAATACGAGTTGTGGGGTAGATGCGTTTTGTGAATGTTACACCTCATATTCGACTTTGCATATACACGTCTCTTTTCATATATTGTCATTCCACATAGTTTTATCCATAACAGCTATAATGACGAAGTTTTGATAAACGTACTAATGTTTTCTTGTGATTCTAACCCTAGTCAGGTTTCGACACTCTGTGTTTAAAGCATGTCTTCAATATTGTCTTGTCGTGTCCTAATGGTTTATTTTCTTGTTGCTCTGGCTTCTGCCACCTCAATATCTACTCGCTTAATAGCCTTTCATGCATATGCATACGTTTCAAATTGATATATTCTTCATCATCTTTGTGTTTTACTTATATCACCTATTATATCTAGTTTGTTAGAGTATATGGTTTGGTGGGAATGTCTTGGACAAAGGATAAGAGTGAGGTTTTGGTGCACCCTATAACTTGGTAAAATACCCTGCATTGCTTTGCCACTGATCGTTCCAGGACATTTGTGACCAAGATATTTTGTGTTTGTGATGTCGCACTTTGCTTTTGGGGAATGTATTGTTTGTTTTGAATAAATGTTTTGGTGATGCTACATTTTTCTGTTTGACCTTTGTATCTATTTCTACATATAGTCACATGATGTATTACGATATTATTTTCAGAATTTGATCTTCATTTGTGGTATGATTCATATCAGTTACCACAAGGCAGTGTATTAGAAGACAAGTTTGTTACCATTCTGCTGGATGAGCTCGGCATGACACCTTACATGGACAAGCAGTGCCTGTTGAGCGACGAATCATTTAACAATGCTGTAGATAACTGGGTTAATGGTCGGTATTAATTGATGAAAAATAACATTAATTATAAATGTATACAGCGTTTATGTGTTAATAGAAAACCAAACGCTAATAGCATCATGTGCCTTCTGTTCAGTTAATTATTTTATACATCGTGCTAGTACATAATAAGATAGATCATAATGACTGTCCACGTTGAATTTGTTACATGATGCATTATATTTTGAAATACACATTAACTATTGATACATTTGTATACTCTTTTTATGTCATATCGTTTATCAACTGACGTATAGTTTATAATTTGATTGAACTGTTATGTTAAATGTTGTCACGGGAATTAAATAGACATTTATTATGGCATGCTATATTTCAAAAGTGTCTCTTAAATGGACAGCAGCTATATAAACATAAACAGTACACACGTTTTTCGAATATATGCATTTTTCACATATATACATGGTAGTTATTTTGAAATACTTATCAATAAATGGCCTTAAAAGTTGTGCGATATTACAGATGATAATTACCACTTACCGTACTTGATCTGCAAAATAAATAATCTCTAAAAGCGCCGAATGATTAATGAAAACAAAATATACTGAGCAACTCTTCTAACTAGACTATTTTTATTTTGCAATTTTTTTTTTATTTTAAGTCGTACACAGTCAAAATGTATTACTCATACATTTGACCATTCACTCTGTATATGTGTAAAGAAAAACCGGGTCGATAGCTGTCGCATTACCTCACACGAAATGCACGTGCGTTTAGTGAAAATTTCCTTTTTTGAATTGTCTCGTGCTAATTTTTTAGTTTTATAATCGAATTGTTATAGCCAAACAATATCCACACAATAAAAACACAATATTTTAAAAATACGAACACTAAATATGGAAGAACGAGCGCGAGCAATAGGCATGGTCCAGGCTGGGATGTCTCACTATCAGGTATTGTAATTATTTGACTTACTTTTACGTACTGTTTGTGACTTTCGAATTGCCCGCTCGATTTGGAAAAAATAAAATTGTGATTTTAAATTTCAATAAATTTTGTTGAAATTACGGAATAAAATGTGAAACATGTTCATGTTGTTTTCTGTACAATTTCTGATAATTTCACTAACTAATAAAGATTATGGAGCCGATTATATACGTAGTCTAGTCAGAAGAGTTGCTCAGTATATATGAATGTATTATGACTCTGTGAACTTAACTTTTCAATTATATTTAGCACTGATAATTTATACGCATAATTTATGGCGGCGTTTTTTTTTATTTTGTTATCAGGAATGTGAGACAAAAAAGAATGTGTGAAACTTGAGTTATTTGTTATTATCTATGTTTAATTTCAGACTGCCCGCATGCGCTCGACCGATTGACTCTTCCACGGTCTACAATTTGTCACATTCCAAAATATTGCACTGGAGTTGAGTGCTGTACCGCGGTCGATGTATTCAGCAGAAATATACACACATACGTTTTCATTGATTCATGTAACCATATGCTCAATATTGGAATAGAACAGCTCAAGTTTACTGTAGATTTGTTTAATTACGAATGGGGTTCAGAAAAAATGATAAGTCTGCAAGGTGTCACTAAAGCCAGGTATGTAATTGTTTTATTATTGATACGAAATAAATATATGTTCATGGTTAGAGCCAGAATGACTATTGCACATACCTGGAATAAGAATACCGCACGCAGATGCTTGCTTTATGTGAAACCTACATTTCGTGTTTCAATTGTGTATTTACTTTTTGTATATGTAGTCTTGGTTGTCGAAGTTGTTTGCGTCATTTGTAAGATATTTAAAATTCATATCATTATCAAAATTTAGATATGTAGGTATAAAGTGTTGCAAGTAATAACATTTGCAGACTTAAATGTATGCGTGTTTGTTATCTTTCAAACAGTATAATAATATGTGCTTGTTTTTAGGTTTATCATAGAAGATTTAAAGAACGAAGGCAATTATTTGCTGACAATGGAGATAATCATCTGCTTCAGTACAAATACAGCCTGTAGCGATATCATACAGATATTCAAAAATACTCGTCTACGAAAACCAGTTTGTGAATTTGACAAGGGTTTCAAAATCGAAGGTTAGAATGTCTTATATGTATGTTTGAATGTATTACCTCCTCGCTCAGGAAGAGTGATAATCTGCTACTTATAGTAATACGTAATAACAAAATAGTGCAGTGTGTTAAGATCTGAAATGAGTATACTGTTCGATATATTTCAATTGTTCATTTGACGAGAAATTCCTTAATGATATTAGTAACACATTTGGGACTTGCTAGAGGACAAGTACATACATTTAAACAGAACCATATAAAAGCCGCTCATTCTTACTACTCCATGCTTGTGATCTACTTACAACACTAAAACTTTATTCCATTGTACAGATTTTTCCTTGGACGTATGGGTAGCAGAACATGGTATGACAATTGAAACTATGGATGCCTTGCAGTTGTCAATGTTGTATGATGAGTTAGGCATATCAATGTATCTTTTGGACACCACATGCGATCGATCTGAGTCCTTAGATGGCTGGACATCAGGTAATAAAGAGTAACAGTTGTACTTGGAGGTAAAATATATTCCTTTATTAGAATGTATAATAAAAAACGTGTAATGATATGCAGTAGTAGTATATATAGTAATGTATTAACCGAACGCTTGCGGAAGAAGAAGAAAATATAGTCTTTATTTAAATACCAAAACTATATTAATTACATATATATATACCTCAATATTTTCTTCTTTTCAGAATGTCCACTAGATGTTTACTTAACAAATATAAATGGACCTATATCATGTGGATTGATGTCGTCATGTACTGGAGTGCAATGTTGTATGGAATCCTCGAAATTACAAAGAACATTTGCAGCACGAGCTGCAGTAAATCCTTGCAATATGGTCCTAAACATTGCCATTGAAAAAATGGAATTTGATATTTCATTGCTTGATTATGACTGGGGTATGTTACATTTTTGAACCATTGTATTACCTTAGAAAATATGTTGTTCGGAATATATGTTTGTATTGTAACGCTGTTTTAACAATATGAAATTATTGCAGTTATATAGTGCGTATGCAGACATATGTTGTAATGCAAATCCCATTTAGATAAATGTACATTCCTTTTATATTTCAGGTGTTGTCAGCAATTTTACACTATTTGGCGTTATAAGACTTACGTAGGTGGTTTACTTTTATTCAATACGACCCAGTGAATAGCATTTGACTCGAAATCTGGTGATCACGGGTTAAAGCGTCGACACGTGTTACTTCGGTGTATCCACCAGGTTTCCACTTGTGTCGTCCGTCAGATAGGGAATTAAACCGGGATGTATCGTGTGTCGGAGTATATCCTTCGAGCATGTTCGAGAAGTATAGAAATATAATTGAGAGTCAGAGAAGAGCAGGACTTCCTGTTTCCTATGTATCCTTCCCCTCTTTCTCTCTGGTGCGGCTGAAATATCCTTAAAGCAATGTGTTGACAAGCCGATAAACAGTAATTGTTTATTTAATAATAACTGGTGATGTTTTACATGCTGCTGCAATGGCATATGCATAAGTTGATTAATCTACAGGCAACCATTATACTTCGTTGATGTTATATAGCATGTCAAATATTAAATGCAGGCATTGTTTTCATCAAACGTACATTTATCTTGCTATATTGGCTTCGTATTTTATCATGATTACTTATGTATTACTTTCAGGTATTCAATAGAAAACTTAGAAAATGCGAGAGCATATTTAGTAAATGTAGAGATGTCAGTTTGCCTCGAGTCTTTTTCCGAATGTGAATTTAGTACAAACGTTTTCAAGAACATAGTACTACCCAAGGTTCCGTGTGCCCTAGATGCAGACTTTGTTATATCAAGTATGTATATGAAAACAAATGATGAAATACAGTGCAAATAACACGGTCATAAATAGATGTAAAACTCTGATATTTTCATTTATATTGTCTACTATGCGTTTAGGTTTTAAAAACATAAATAATAAGCATCCTACTTGAGCTACAGTTAACTCGATAATTATGAATCTTAATAATAACAACCCATTCCACATTACGTACTTTAATGTAGTTAGACAAGTGTTTCTGTTAGTAATATTACCTTTATATTGTATGCTTGTGTTTGTATATAACAACGATACTGTCTTGTTGTAGGAATTCATCTTTAATTGATACTAACATAATATTTAACATTTATCATGTAACTGTTTGGTATGAATGTCTACCTTACTATTACAGACTTCTCTCTGGAACAATGGTTGACCAATAAAGGTTACACCCTAGAAACATCTCTAGATGATGACGTCACATCTGAGCTGCTAGACGTATTGGGCATTATAGGATTCACGAAACAAGCTCAATGTGATAGAAAATCTGATACATACCGCCCTGCCATACAAGGCTGGAAGAAATGTAAGTTACGTCCTCCGTCAGTCAAGCTGATATAATGTGAGTAATCGACACAAAGCGTAATTTTATAAAACAAAATATGTACAAATACCTAATACATCAGTTTAATATGTTTATTTATGTTTAGTACTACCCTTACCCTGTTCAAACAAAGGAAGTTCTAATACTTGCGCGCAGTATATAGAAACAGTTTCAATCTAGGATAACGCGAGGCTGCTAAAAAGGAACCACTTATATATTTTTAATTGTCTCCATTTTGTCTTTGAAAGTTATGTTTGTTTCCTAATAATTATATGGCTAATGTAATTACTACCACAATTGCATTTATATAAAACATAAACTGATACAATCGTGTATTCACTAATTTATCAATATTGTTTGATATATATATCAATAAAATCTGAATTCGCATATGAAATAAAGAGGTTACTATAAAGTAACATATGTAAACAAATGTGTACGATATGATTTATATATAACACTACATTGATATTTGGAAACAGCTTCAACATGCATAGTTGTGACAGCTTCTGTATCCCCTTAATTCATGATACTTATATAGACAACCCTTGAATTGACATAACGCCAATTGTCAATATTGTATACATTTAACCAATCTAACCAATACGATACATCCGATGCACAATATCACAATATCAGGTGCAAATGTTTTATACTAAAACTTATTGTAAATATACTCCGACATCAACCAGTAAGGCGAAGATATCTAAATACTGACGTGATGTTAATTATATATATTTGTACAATATCTTTGAACTATTCAAGTATACTTAACTGTCAGGGAATACACATTTTTAATGTATTGTTTGCATACATTAATTACTGGTTTACTTCAAATTTCATTGTTGCTTTTTTTCGACATTTCAGTGTGTCCATTGGGTGTAAGACTGGAAAATCTACCGAAAACAGTTTCGTGCAGTTTACGTGAAACGTGCAATGAGGTTGATTGTTGCATCGACGTCTTACTTCTAAAGAGATCATTTAACGTCCAAGTAAACTTAGATCCATGTACAAATCAGATGTATCTAAATATAGAAAGAGTTTCATTTACAGTGTCCTTGATAGACTACAAATGGGGTATGTATACTATTATATATTAAGATAACAGACTAAAATATACAATGTATAAAAGATAAATAAACGTAAGATATTTATTTCATTCTTAAGGTTATTATTATATATCAGATATAAAAAGTGTACATATACCCACATCACTCTTAATAGGATAATATCAGAATACATATATTGCATAATGACTAATTCATATCAATTTATAAAATGTAAATACAGTTTATGCGTGGAATAGGATGCATTAAACTTCTTCAGATGGTGTCCTTTACTAATTAAGAAAATACATATTTTATTCAAGAAGGTTTATATACTCTAGCAACTTCTTATGAGATCTATGTATCTCAACTTATTCGTTTTTCTTGAGCTTGTACACAAGTTGAGGACTTTAATATTCGTAATCGTAACTAAAATGCTACTCCATCATCCATACCATAAACTTCGTAAAACCCATTGCACAATTTTATTATCGTAACCCTGATCTTCTTTCCAAATATAAAAGTAAAAAATAAAAGTAATGTGGACCCTATGATGACGTCTACCTAAAGCCCAAAAGGATGGTGACGTTTGATGTTTGTCTGCAGTCTTAGCAAAATCTATGACAAGAGAGATGAGCAAGTTCTTATGGGGTGTATGTATCTGAACTTATTCGTTTTTCAAGAGCTTGTACTCGATTTGAGGATTTTAATATTCGTAATATTTGTATAACTAAAAAGCTACTCAATCAGGGTTACCGTTACCATAACCTTCGTAAAACCTTTGCAAAATTTTATTATCGTAACCCTGATCTTCTTTCCAAATATAAAAGTAATTTAAGGTCTCTTCTGCGACACAACCTGACTTCTATGGTGATGTGATTTATAAACTTCGTAAGATTCTTGGTCTTGATCACTTTCATACTATCTTAGTTAAACTTGTTAAAATGTTTATCAAAAGATGTTTTGACCCTATCGTTTTGCAAAGTACTGCATGCTTGGTGGTGGACCCTTTTACAGTTCGCCACTATGCTTTCCTCTTTAATTGTACGATGGCCGAACAGACTGTGGACCCTATGATAACGCCTACCTAAGGCCCATTGGGACGGTGTCGTTTGATGTTTGCCTATGATCTTTTTTGTCGTGCCCTCAATGGTTTATGCTCTTGTTGCTCTGGCTTCTGCCAAGTCACTGAGTACCTTCATTGTGGCTTTCTAGGCTATTGTTTTTTTGTATTATATTTACACGAGCATATTTGTGTTTTACTTATATTGCCTCTTGATGCTGCCTTGTTGGTTAGAGATTCGATCATGGCGGGGATTTTTTTATTTACACTGTCCTGTTTTAATGGGATGACAGTAGGGTAAGTGTGAGGTTTGGTGCTTTAAACCCCCAGTGACCTACTTTGCCACTGACCGTTCCAAGGCGGTAGCCCTATTGTCAAACTTTTTGTGTTTCTGATGTCGTTTGCATTTATTAATACTTTTGCCTTCTTGTTTGCTGTTTGCGTGTTTGTTTCTGTGTTTTGTGGTTGACTGTCCTCCTTAAATGCTACTTTCCCTGTCCGATCTTTTTATATTTCTTTGTCGTGCCCTCAATGGTTTATTCTCTTGCTGCTCAAGTCATTGATTGCCTTCTTTGTGGCTTTCTATGCTATTATTTTTTTGTATTTAAATATACACGAGCACCTTTGTGTTTTACTTATATTGCCTATTAATGTTGCCTTGTTGGTTAGAGAATAGTTTATGGCAGAGATTTCTTTATTTATACTGTCCCGTTTATTGGGTTGACACTAGGGTACGTGTGAGGTTTGGTACACCCTAGAACCTGGTTTAGGTTTTTTTGCCACTGACCGTTCCAATACGGTAGCCTTATTGTCAACCCTTTTGTGTTCGTGAGGTCTTTTTTGGCGTTTTATTCATCTTTAAATGTGTTCTTTGTTTCTGTGAGTGTTTGTGGTTTGTGGTTGACTTTCGGCCTTGTATGTTGATTTTCCTGTTCCAATATATATATCTTTGTATACGGATGTTGTCTGATGCCTCGGTGCTAATTGCTGGCAGTAATACAAACGCCTATGCTAACCCTAATTATTGAAGTCTTTAAAATGTTATATTACTTTTTAGGGTCAACCACACGTTTTTGCCTCTATGGAGTGGTGTGCTTAGAGTAAGTATTCACCAACCATCAACATTTAAACCTAGTATGACGCGATGTATATTGCAATGGGAACTTGCAAAGCAAATATCATTTCTGAATGAAGACACAGTGCACATGGTATAGTAGTATTTACAATAGGTTACGATCTTATAAAAAGTTAATGACGATGTGTTCATTACGAGTTTTACTGTATTTAAACTCACTATACACTATCATCAAAGCATTTATGAAGTTAATATTTTGAAAGAGTTATTTGATACAATTGATTTCAGTCGTGTTTTAGATTTCTTAAAATAAATCGGACTGGACAATTCATTGTAATATTTTTATAGTAACATTTACTCGTTTACACACCCGTTCACGGGATTTTGTTGATTTACATTTACATAGTACATTGTTTATACAATATCATCCCTTATTTGTAAATAGTTTTAACAATATATTTTACATTAATTTTTAATAACTTATTTCATTTTTGTATCACGTTTATCAGAGTTTTTTTTTGCGCACAATACGATATATTATTTGTCGACGTGCTGTTCTAAGTCTTGATTCTTTCGTTAACAGTACACATCGGAGATACATATGTTAGTTTGGCTGATACTTGGAAATAAATCTGTCGAATTTGCTTAAACATGTATATGTATATCAACTTCTTTGTTTGCACCAAAGTCGGCAATCGTATATGTAGGTATCACATTGGACGAATTAAAACGAATAGCATACACATCACACCATTGCGTTTTAACTTGGGGAAAGGCATTTGGCATGGGAAAAGTGAAGTTTTACGCCTTTATGATATGGCCTTGATATGTATTCGTTTACAATGTGCCCATTCATTTCAGTTTGTCCCTACACGAGTTATACTGGTCAGAGGCTTATGTTGTTGATTTGGTGCTAATGGTTTGCTTCGAAAAGTCCGGCCCATGCTATTTCAAAACAAACATTATGGACTCAACACGGATACCAAGACGAGTTTGTGACTGGCAAAATAATAACTTAATAAAAGGTGTATTTAAATACCACATCATACTTTAACGTGTAATATTAATAGTAATAAAATAACTAATGGAAATGGGAACCATTGGCAGTTGCTGATTTCTTGATAAGATTGTGAGATTTTGATTGATTTTAATTAGCATTTAAGACAGGTATGTAACTTTTAGTTTAGCTTTTACTTGTACAATTTAAAAAAATACCTAAAAATTATGATTTATTTATTCAACAGTTATCATCCACAATTTTGTCAAGCGTAAAGGTTTGAAAGCCACTATTGAATCATCTTAATCAAAATTAATGTGCACTTTGCAGTAACTTTCTATTTTTTTTTCGAGACACTTTGAATTGAAAAGTTGTTCCGTTGTTGCACCTTTTCTTAGTTTACGTGTACTGTTATCTCATATTAATATATGATGATCTATATATTGTATTATATTTTAGATTTCAACGTTACTAATTGGCTGTCTGAGAGAGGTATTCAATCCGTTCATGATTTGCCATCCTATGTAGTATCAGCACTCCTAAACGACATGGGGCTTTCGACATACATGCTTCAAGAGCAATGCGATCAGAATGCATCACCTTATCTGTCCCAATCAACCGTTTGTACAACAGGTTAGTATAACAATATATCACAAATACAGAATCCAAGCGGTTAAATTTGTATAATAAGTTAATTTTATCAATGTATTGTATATTCAGGAAAATCTAATTTTATGAGGTATTAAACTACAAAATGACCGCCGTATTAATGAATAATTGACTGATTGTAGAACATAATCAGAATAAGTCATTAAATAGTAAAAGCATGAATGTGTATATCAGCAACTTAAATATCGTTTCTGCCGGTGATTTCGTTTGCCCCATATTACGTGGCGTTATCAAGATTGTGATATAGGTGGCATATGGTTAAGGGTAATACATTTGCTTTCATTAGCATTAGTGACAATAACTCGGTTTGTCTGTGTAAAATTACTCATTTGCTTTCAGATTGTCCGCTAAACGTGCAACAGTTAAGAATACAGGATAACATGGCTTGCCATATTCTAGATGGCTGCACCGGCGTAGAAATGTGTGTCCATGTTCCTATGATAGATCGCAATATCAACGCATACTTGATACTCGATGACTGTAATTACATGATGGAAATTGGAATTGAACATTTCACCTTTAATGTAACTTTGTTTGATTATAAATGGGGTAAGAACGTGTGTAATACCTTTAGCTTATGATGTGTTATATGTGTGCGAAGTATTGTCTTTTTTTCATGTATGATTTAGACATTACTACTATACGTTTGAAGCATTAAGCCAAATGTGTTGAAACAAATCTAAAATATTATGTTTTGTTTGTGCTTGTTTGATTTAGCAGTCGCAATTTGAAAAGGGACATAATACTCCTAAATGCAAAACTTTGTTTAGAATATTATATTGTTTTCCAAAATTGTCTCAGAATAAAAGATAAATAAATATTTCAATGTTTAAAGCCTTACAAGCTGCTCGCATTAAATACATCCTTATTCCGTTATTTCATTTCCAGTATAAGCTTATATTAATTCGTATGTGTATTCAGCATATCTGCAGAATATTTTCTACTTTGTCAATAACAATCAATTCAAAATATATATATATTGACTAGTAAATCTGAATATATACATTATATCCGTAGATGGCATGTATGTTTTATTGTTGAATGCAGTGCTGTCGTGAACTGCAAACTAGTATCTTCAAACGAAAAACCCTAGTAGCATTGCGTTGTTTTATAATATTCCTTTGTTTCAAAGAGAAAATTACAAGAGTTTACCTGGTGTAACCTGGTAAAAAAATCAAAACGGATTGGCCATGTCTTACGACACGGTCATAATAACGGATTCATAGCCTGTTAAAAGACATGTATATTTCAGTTACATTAACCGAACAGTAAACGTTAAAATTGATACACATTTGCTATAGCTTTAGTGTGATAGCTATGATAGATGCATGTATTTTGTGTCAATTATTTCAGGATCTGTTCAAGAACTTGTACTGAAAGGCGCTGTTAAATTAGAGTAAGCTTTTAATACGCTTCTTTGTAAAACAGATGTATACATCGAAGAAAACTAGAAAATCTTAATGAATCGATGTTTATATAATTATATAGAAATATTTTAAAATTGTGCTTTGTTAAATGCGTTATTAAGAGTAAATATATATACATTATCGGCATAAGTTGTGAAACGAAATCAAAGTGATGGCATATTGTTTATTTCAATTAAGATTTGTGTATATATATAGATTTATTAAATGTATGTATTTTCTTAAGGTAAGTGTTTTGAGGGGTTACAAGCACAAGCCAAAACCCCACTTGTATAAAACAAGCACAACTACATCATATATGCACATTGTTAACAAACGTAGTATTTGGTATTTAACAGTTTTGTTTAATCAAATTAGGTTCAGTATCAACGATCTTACGACGAACGGTGTCTATCTGGTAGATCTGAAGCTAAAATTGTGTTTGACTTCATTGGTGAAATGCGAAGAAACCTACATTATCTTTGACAATGCAGAACTACCGAAGACACCCTGTTCATGGGATCAAGGGTTTCGAAACGACAGTATGTGTTGTTTTCTAATTATGTTTTAAGTTTAATTTCTGTCATTTTGTATTTACACGGCTTATTTTTTTCAAATTGGAAACACCATAATATATCATGTTTTATCTTTAAAACAAACATTAAACATATTTACCGAAGTAGTTATACTATCCAATCTGCGGGAGGGAACCTAATTCAACCAGTAAACAATAAGTCATCGTAATACAACAACATTAAATACGTGTTGTTTGTTTCCATTCGACGATTGTCCACATAGCGTGTTTCTATTTCTTTCCTTAAATGTCAGCACATAACATTGATAATTTTAGGATTCATTTCAAATTCAACAACATCTAATATATGTGGTGATACTGTCATTAAATCAACGATAATAAATAAAAGGGTGTAATTCGGATGTTTCTGCAACGAATCGGCAGAGTAATCTCGTCCATTCTTAAATATTGAAGATGTGAAGCCCTCGTGGATAAATCGTCCTAGACATGTGCTGATTACTATGACGTGATAATCAAGCAAACCCTGATGGTTTAGTTTGCATTAGATCAAACGACAGTTTGAATTTATCATTTCATTGTAACGCAAAATATACAATGCGAATTTGAAAAGTACGTCTAAAGTACAGTCGGTGTGCCATCCGTGGTCAAATTAGGTTGAATACTTCAACAATGACCATATGTTTATGTTTAAACAATACATTTTACACATTTATATAAACACGGAGCTAAGGGGCGTGAGATGTGTTCCAAATTATATTACCTCGCATGAACTCAATTAAACCGAGGATTCTACTTTTCTCTCTTGTTTGTGTTTCCACGGGATCTCGTTTTCAGTATTTATTGACAATTACACTAGCGTTAATATAGTGCTGGGCGACGGTCGTGAAAGGCCGCTCCGACTACAAATCAGTAGTGTTAATACTTACTTGGCTTTAAAGCTGAATACCGTTTAAGCCGGTGCTAGTGGGGGGTGGACATTGTTTGCATATTATATTATTTCTCACCAACAGACACAATAAAGCTTTCCTCTCTTGTTTCCGTGTGTTGCTACCAACTGATCCATTGTTTTAATATTTATTGGTATACATGTAGATGTGGCAACATTTCTTAATTACGTGTACTAGACGTATTGTCATTTTGATCTATTCACTTTATTTCAGCATTTTCACTTAATGAGTGGCTTGATGAAAGACATATTTTACCGTCGGACATTGATGATAACATAAGAGGTCAGCTGTTCGAGACCCTTGGAATTGCAGCTTACGAGAAACAATATTCATGTTACCTATCGGAGCCTCCCTTCGCTAATTCAGAGCATGGCTGGAATACAGGTAAATATATATTCACCACTCAAAATATATGACAACACTTATATTGCCTATTGATGGTGCCTTGTTGTTTAGAGATTAGATCATGGCGGGGTTTATTTACACTGTCCTGTTTTAATGGGATGACAGTACGGTAGGTGTGAGGTTTGGTACACCCTAGAACCGGTTTAAACCCCCAGTGGCCTACCGTTCCAAGGCGGTAGCCCTATTTTCAACACTTTTGTGTTTGTGATGTCGTTTGCATTTATTATTACTTTTGCCTTCTTGTTTGTCTGTTTGCGTGTTTGTTTCTGTGTTTTGTGGTTGACTGTCCTCCTTGAATGCTACTTTCCTGTCCGATCTTTTTATATTTCTTAAGTAAGATCAATTTGTTTGCCGTAAATAAAAAACACGATGGAATACATCGTTTGACGTATATCCCAAACAACACAATTATATGTCCTTTTGTTTTTAATGGCGCAGAGCATAATTGGTAAAAAAGAAGAATAGCTTGTTAGCTATGACAAATACTTTTAGCGCACGCCCAAAAATGTTGTCGCAAACAATGTCAGGTGTTAATCATTATTAAATTTGGTGTTTTATCTGTGATTATTTATTTGTTTTAATTGTATCATTGATATATGTATCTTGTTCACATGTTGAAAATGTATGTGTGTTTCAGACTGCAGCATGGATCTACGATTACCTGTTCTTCCGGATTACATTTCGTGTTTTATCTCCGATATGTGTACTTCTGTGCAGTGCTGCCTTGATATTGACATGTTGAAAACGACCGTGCAGTTTTATGCTGTTATCGACGCATGCGAACTGAAACTCACTGTCGGAATTGAACGACTTTCTACATCGTTTAGTCTTTATAATTACACATTTGGTATACATACTTACAGGGTGTATACTTTACTCCCTGATACTTATTATATAAGTAATTTAAAAACAAACAAAAAAACTATTTGTTTTATTTGTATACAACATATGAAAGTTATATTTTCAAAAAATGCAGACTAGTTTCTTCTAACATACGTATTTCATTTCAAATTTGTTGAAACTTGCTGTCATGTTTTGTTCTTACTCAGATTTCCATTTCTTATTAAACAATTAACACGAAGACAAATAAACACGGCTTAGAATAACAGAATAGAATAACAGCGTTTTTATATTCATGTACATAGTGCATTGATGTTAAACTTCTTCTGGGTATATTAACAGGAATCATGGAGCGGTTTTACCTGCATGGGATTTACAAGATAGAGTGAGTATATAACGATTGGTATTATATTAACACAGTTAAATAGTCTGGTATAGTTTGATATCGTTATATTTTGCGGGTTTTATTTTGTGTTACCTGTTTGCAAAAAGAGTATGAATGGAGAAATTTCGTTTGTTTCATTGTAGTTACACCATCGAACATTTCCAAGGTGGACGACAGTACGTCATGAGTATGAACATCAGCGTCTGCTTGGAGAGTGATGCACCTTGTTTGCACACTGTTTCTGTGTTTGAAAATACTATTCTACCCAAAGTAAAGTGTGACTGGGTCAATGGTTTCAATGTCAAAGGTAATTTAGCAATATAAACTAGAAAACATCGAAATGGACATTAAATATTAAAATATTCTTTTACATCTGATCGATTTTTTATTTCTCAAAGTTCTTTAGCTGTATGCGGCTTAAAGTTTCAATTAATCTACATTGTTGTTGGTGTTGTTTATTTTTATTATTTTATTAATTATACTGTACAAGTGTAGGTGTGTCCCACCATGTTTGTGAATTGTTCTCAATACCTAGTGGTTTATCACGTTTCGTCTACAAATGTAGTAGTACTTGTCCTCTACAAGTGTGGGTGTGTCTTTTCATGTGTATCACATGTCCGACACAAGTGTAGGTGAGTATCTTCACGTATATCTCTTATCCGGTACAAGTGTAGGTGTGTATTTTATGTGTTTCACGCTACACGTGTGAGTGTGTGTCTTTTCATTTGTTTCAGTTGTCAGCTACAAGTGTGGGTGTGTCTTTCCATTTGTATCACTTGTCCGCTACAGTTGTAGGCTACATTTTTTCATGTGTATCACTTATCCGCTAGAAGTGTGGGTGTATCGTTTTATGTGTATCGCGTGTCCGCTACAAATGTGGTTGTGTCTTTTATGTGTATCAATTTTCCGCTTAACGTGTAGGTGGTTCAGGCCATATTGATCACATGTGAATCAGTTTCAGAACCACTCAGAATCAAAATATGTGCATGTTTGCCTATATATTTTCGTTTCTAGACCTGCAATTAGCACTAATTCGGAGTTCAATATATTTTATTAACATGAGTTTGATTATAAAACATATAATGACAATACAAAAAGAGTCATCCAAAGGTAATGGCACGTAAGCAATTGCTGAATTATCTCTTTAAGTTGAACTGGGAGATTTTTTAACTAATATATTACTACAAAAGGAAAACTGGATTATTTAGTAATTCTTAGTATGTTAATGAACCTATGAGAGTCTGCAACCCTATCTAACAAAATAGATACTATGAAAGTGTCCATCATAAAATCGGATAAATGAACCGATTTGTGGAAAAAATGAAGATTATATTCATACAAACGAGATCAATCAAAGACCAATAATTTTGCTTAATACAAATTCGAAAAATAATTACCTTATAACTGCGGCGCTTAGACAATTAGTATTTTAAAATCGTCAGGTTACATATTGGTAAGATATAAATTGTTATAGCGTAAACAACTGAGGATGTAATTTTAATTAATATATTTAACCATGAACGAGTTTATTATTTATATTTAAACCAGTTTCCTTTAGTATATGTCATTTTAGAAATTTAAAAGCTGATTGGGGCCTGGTAATTTAACTGAAGGTATACAGTATGTAAACTTGTATCTCAAATGTGTATCGAAAGGTCAGTACGGTTGCATACACTTTTCAAATTACTTCAGATATGGAACCATGTCCATCATAGTAGAAACCTAAATTGACAAATACCTTTTATAAAACCGGCGGGTACGGTATTCTCCAATACATGTTTTATTTTGTACAGAGTTCTCACTGGATACATGGTTGGTCGTAAATGGGTATGTTTTGAATGGTTCTCTAACACGCATTCAGTCAGATTTACTGATGGAAGACCTCGATATCTACAAATACCTGTATGAAGACCAATGTACCTTGACTGAATACATTCCCGTGAACGGCTGGAACAATGGTATGTTACATTGTTATTTATTCACCTGAATAGTCGGTTTAAATATTAAAATTTATAATAAATACCATCGATTTAATTTTGCATTATTAACTCTATTAAAAAGAAAGAAACATATTTTTATGTTAAATCATACATTAAAGAAAAGAGAATATATATGTATAATGTTGAATATATTAGGTATCAATCTAATCGGCATCTAAACGATTGGCATCATTAGTGTGTGCACGATATTGCGTATTTATAATAATGTGAGCAAGAGATGAACATTTATATTAATGTGTACAAGTGTTAAATATTGATGTTATTGTTTTAATACCTAAAGATTGTCCACTCACACTGAGTCTACCCCAACTGCCTTCCAACATGATGTGTCAGATATCATCCACGTGTACGGCGGTGAACTGCTGCTTGAACATTCCGGAACTGGGGAGGAACTTTAACGTGTTCCTACGCATAGACGAGTGTGATTATCGACTGGAAGTTGGAATAGAGAAACTTGTCATCAATAGATCGCTGTCTGGATTCGAATTTGGTAATACGTCTTCACCCTTTTGTCAACCCTTTTGTCAACCCTTTTGTGTTTGTGATGTCGTTTGTATTTGTATGTTTGCGTGTTTTTTTCTGTGTTTTGTGGTTAACTGTCCTCCTTGAATGCTACTTTCCCTGTCCGATCTTTTTGCATTTCTTCACAGTGATAAACATTATATATTCCTAATGGTGTATGGTATATTTACCTTATGTTTCCAAAACTGATCTTAACTGATCTTAACAATTGTGTTTCTCTGTGGCGTTAGTCTCTCAAACACAGACAAACCAACACATATCATTGTGACTTTACAGTTAGTATAACCTTTATGTGTTACTTTAATGAAATGCAAGCATTATAAGTGTAGCATTTCTGAAGGAACCTTGTTCGCCAAGACTTACATAATGCTTTCGTTATATTTAAAAAACAGTATGCAATGTTGGTGTATACATTCGTAATTAGAAGAAAACTAATTCATCAACTCTCTAAAAATCCAATGCAAACAAATTACCCTAACCTTCTCACCAGGAATTATACTCGCAACTACACTTAGTCTTGCCGCTATGATAAGAAGTAGTTATTATTAAAATAGTTTATAGTATCTTCTTTGGCCAGTCTACTTTATTTTTCCGCCCCTTACACTAGCGCTGAATTACCCGGGTCGACCCCCGATACTATAGCTTCAACTGGAGAGCATTATCACCATTTAATAGTCTGGCATCTCTTCTACCAACTCAAATAAAAGTTATCATATTGCTATGTCAACTTATGCTGCAATTATCATACGTCATTTGTTATGTTGGGATTTCTATTACTGTGGGCCGATTTAGTCTTTTAATTCGTGTTAATAGTACAAACATAATACGAAACCTGACTCATGGAAGGCATACTCGTTTACGAAAGGAAGTGTGCACTCAGGCTTTTGTTAAATTCATTGTACAAAATATGTACTAAATATGGCATATAGGGTACCATTTTTTTTGCCATTCTACATTCTATTGCCAATGTCAAGATGGAATTTGTTTTTCGATAGCTTCATTCATTTAAGCATGGTCAACAGGTGTAGAGGATTTGGGTCAAAGTCATTAATCGCAAAACAGTCCAAAAGAAGATGTTGATTCATTTTTTTCAAATTTAATTGTGATTGAAAGAGCATTTTTGTCAGATTGGAACCTATCATGCGGCTTAGTGATAGTGTTTCTATGGCAATTAAATGCCCTAGCGGCAGCAGCGACGCTGTCGCCTCTCGTAACCATGACTAAAGCTTGAACCCTCTGGTTTTCGGTAAGTCGTGGCATATTGAAAATACAGAAGGAATTAAAATGCGTTGTGTTTTTTTCTTTTATCCAACCGTAAGAGAATTCCACCAAACAGGTTTTTATCTACACGGACCATTTTCACGAGATTCACGCGCAAATCACTGAAAACAACGCAAACGCTTTTCTCGTGAAAAACAGCTGTGTATTGACCGATTTATTGCCATTAGCAGAGAGAGATACATGTATATATATGTACAGGTAAAGGTGTACTTTAAATATAAAAGAAATATTTGAATTTTAAAAGTACACACTTTCTTTTGCAACCGAGTATATTAGGAGCATAAATCCTGACTCAAGTGTATAATTCATACTTTCTTCAGTTTTAAATGTTTTCAGTAGAACCATTTTCTTTTAACTTCAGACAAGGATATCAAGTTCGACTTAGATGGTATCTTGGTCTTGAGGTATATATGTTTTATCACACCATATATTTAGTTGTTCATTATTTAAATATCCACATCAAATAATAAAACAGAACAATTCATATTGTGTTTTGTCAACTGAAATCTTAATAATAAAATTCTAAATGATACAGAATATTTATTGTTTCAGGCGTTTGTTTCTGTCGAATTTTGTATATATTTGAACATCTTTGTGTTATACTTATATTTCCTATTAATGCTGCTTAGTTTGTTAGAGAATATAGCCTGGTGGAGATTTCGTTATTTACATAGTATCTCGTTTATTGAGATGAAAATAGGGTAAGAGCAAGGTTTGATGTACGATAGAGACTGCTTAAAAGCCTTAGCGGCCTTTCCGCCAATGCCCGTTCCAAGTGTGCACTATTTTCAACACGTTTATGTTTGTGTGTATTGTCAAAACTGTTCAAGTTAATGCTGAAGCATGAATAATGTTTAGACATGTAAACTATTACGTATTCATGTTAAATATATATTCTTAATTGCACTATGTGTGTTGTGTTTGACATGCTACAACCGATTTCTAATTATTGTGTCACACCTGTCTTTTAACGTAGTTAATTTTAGGTAAAACGCCACAGAAAGTTAACGTCAACGTAAGTTAACAATAATATATATAATAATTCATTATGTGGATATCTTAACTCTTCACGTGAACTCGCGACTAGTAAATAACATAATCGTTAACCCTTTATGTTTGCTCATTTCATTTTGGAACATAAACACATACTAACATGTTGTGCTATTAATTAAATATCAAAGTATTTCAATTTTGAAATATCTAAACTTGAATTTCAGTTTCAAAGTATCCAACATGGAGATTGATAAAAAGTACATCATTCACATGATGGTCGATGTATTTTTCGATGCAACAGACGTACCTGTAATCCGTATCCCCGTGCTTAATGACGTGATGGTACACAAACTCCCGTGTATTTTCAAAATGGGATTCAAACATGAAGGTATGTATTTCTTTTACTTCTATTGGTTAATAATCTTCAACTTATACTAGTAGTATACAACTTTTTAGATCAGTGGCTACTAAAACTAATAGTACATACTGTCTACAGATTTCTCGCTGCCTAAATGGAAGGAACAAATGCACGTTAGTCACATGATGGTTTTAAATGACTACCTTACTGGTCAACTTCTGGAGTATTTAGGAATCCATGAGTATATGCAGCAAGAAAAATGTTCCATTGACGAAACCTTGACAGAGAATTGGAGAAAGGGTATGTTTCTTGTTGATATCTGATATCGATTTTCCATGTCAATGAATATATAAGGAAGAATCATTTTCTTCAGATATGCTGTTAATGGTACAAACAGTTTGAACAAAAATGTTAATATTAATATATATTAGTATTAAAAATAGGCATTGAGGCATTTAGTTAATGTTAATCAAATCAAATCAAAATACACGGTTTGCCTGTAAACAAGGTAAAATAAAACCCCAATGTTGTTGCGTGTACGAGTGTTGGAATGCACATTATGCTATTATAGTTCAGTCGCTTTCTTTTGGTGGAGACAGACCATTCACTTTTCCTGGGTAGAACCAGTACTGAAGTCCTTTCACCATCCGTAAGACTCGCAATGTGAGAAATTGTCTGCGGTTATTGAAACAACATATCTTGTTTTGTTTAGACTGTCCCATAGATATTGACCTCCCAGAGCTTCCAAATGGTGTTCAATGCACGCTTTCACAGTTGTGCACGGGCATAAGCTGTTGCTTAGAAACGTCAGAAACAACGGAAACGTTTAACGGGAAGCTTGAATTAGATGCTTGCAAGAGGGAAATGAAGATTGGTCTAGAGAGGATGGAATTCACCGTTTCTTTAGTAAATTATAACTGGGGTAAGCCATCTGTTTGTTATCAATGATTTAATATATAAAATAGCATGCACAATAAATAGTAATTGTTTATGTTCTCAAATAACATGAATATTTGCATTCTTTCAGATTTATATTAGTTAATGAATTAATACGGATATAAAAAATATGTATTTAATCAAATATCTTTCATATCTATCTAGGAAAACTGGAGAAGTTCTATTTATTTGGAGTGCTAAGAATTGAGTAAGTACTATTCCTTTTAATTCATGACATTTTCTGCAAACAGGTACAATTTATTGAAACATATTTAAGGTTTTTATATTAATATGTTCAAGGCGCATGCTTTCAATGTATTTATATATAATAAATTGTAAGCATGCACATCGAACATTTTTGGGAGAGATCTTTGGTTTGCCACTGGCCACTGTATAATGTAAAACTAAATTTGAATTCCTTTGGATACACGGGTAGTGTTTTCGATAATTTACTAATTAATTAAATGCTAAACATTGTGCAGTTGTTTCTTTATTTCTAAATTTCGTATTTCATTTTTATTTTTATGCTTCATTAATTGTTTAAATTTCACGAAACTAGGTTTTTTAAATATATTTTTTTATATACATCTTTCTGAATTCATTGTAGTTTTTATATTATATTTTAAAGTGATATTCGTCTTCTAATAAATCACTTTCTATCGTCGTATGGGACACTTTCAGGATTTTTCCATCGCCCTGTTTCAACTACCAGCTATAATAACTAACTATTTAATAAAAGTATAATTGATCACAAAACAATAATATCATCAAGCATCTATTCGAATAATATTAATGAGTATACATCAAAACTAGCCGTGTATTCCAGTTTAGTGAATATGCACATTACGTATGCAAATAAACACATTATGATGGTTGTATTCGTATTTGGGTTGCCACCAGTAATTCGTTCATATTTCAGCCAGTATATGTAAAAGTGTATTAATGTTTTGTAATTGTATACATGTATCTCCGCTAAAACACGAAACTAGTATTAAGAATCACTTTCAATTGTTTAACTTTATAAAATTGCACCATTAACTTGTTGATGACATTGGTGTTTTCTAATATATTCAAAACAGACGATCATTTGATCATTTGATATTTATTATAACTTAAATATACATTTATTTTTTTATATTAATGTATAATCCCTTTTTATTTCCGTGTCTCCATATGTATTGATGACAAATGATGTTCCACTTGCAGAGTAAGTTCAACTAAACATAGATATAATTTGTGTACTTAGACTAACGTAGTGTGAGGTTATCATTCAGATACTATGTATATTTGCTTTAAATAAATCTTCAGATTTGTTGTCGAGGAAGTCTTGGTCAAAAGAATGTATGAAATCAGTGTAAACATGAGTGTTTGTTTCGAAACCCATGACCAGTGCGGTAAACACACATCTGTGTTGAGTCACACCATGCTTCCCATATTACCATGTGACTGGCAATCGGGATTTTTGGATTCAGGTAAAACAACCTGTTTAAATCAGTTGGAATATATTTAATATTCTCAGTATTCAGTGCTGTGCAATGAAGTCATGTGACATTGTAATAACTCTTAAACTCAAACATACATTACGTCAATGTTTTATCTCTGGAACTCGGCAGCACTAATTCGTATACTCCAGTTAATTCTACTGAGGGTGATGTTGTTTCCGCACTAAGTCTTATCACTCGGTGCACTACTTTCAAGGCTGGTGTAAACGATAAGCAAAATAAACTGCCTACTATGCACTGGGTTCCTAAACTACATAAAAATCCGTATAAGGCTCGCTTTATTTCGAATTCTAGTGCCTGCACCACAACAAACATTTCCAAACTTTTAACTTATTGCCTTACTGCCGTTAAAGATCACGTTAAACTATATTGTGATAAAACTTATGAAAACTCTGGGATTAATTTATTTTGGTCTATAAAATATTCAGGAGACGTTCTTGCTAAACTGTTCAATAAAGGTAAAGTTTCATCAATAAGCACTTATGACTTCTCTACACTATATACAACCTTACCACATCACCTTATTAAAGACAAGCTAATTTCTCTTATTCAAAAAACATTCGCTAGAGAAAATACTACATTTTCGGCATGTAATAATATAAAAGCGTTTTTTACTAACGGCAGTTTAGACAATTATACTATGTGGACTTGCTATGAAGTTTGTGAAGCACTCATCTTCCTATTAGATAATATTTTCGTCAGGTATGGAACCACCATTTATAGACAAATTGTTGGTATCCCTATGGGGACCACTTGTCGCAAATTTGTTTTTATTTTGCTATAAAAGAGATTTCATGTTAGGTCTTTCACCAGATATTCAGGTAGATGTTATTGGAGCCTTTAATGACACATATCGGTATCTGGATGACATATTGAACTTTGACAACCCTTTCTTTCCAACTATGGTTAATTATATTTATCCTAAAGAACTTCAGCTTAACAAAGCTAATATATCTGATTATAACGCTTCTTTTCTTGATTTAGATCTCTCGATTGAAAATGGTGAAATAATTAGCAAAATCTATGACAATAGAGATGATTTTAATTTTGACATTGTTAATTATCCCCACTTGGATGGGGATGTTCCCCGAGCAACTTCTTAGGGAGCATGTGTCTCAACTTATTCGTTTTTCTAGAGCTTGCACTCGAGTTGAGGACTTTAATATTCGTAATCTTTGTATAACTAAAAAGCTACTCAATCAAGGTTACCGTTACCATAAACTTCGTAAAACCTTAGCAAAATGTTATTATCGTAACCTGATCTTCTTTCCAAATATAAAAGTAATTTAAGGTCTCTTCTGCGACAAGGACTATCACAACTTGACTTCTATGGTGATGTGATTTATAAACTTCGTAAGATTCTTGGTCATGATCACTTTCATACTATCTTTGTTAAACTTGTTAAAACGTTTATCAAAAGAGGTTATGACCCTATCATTTTGCAACGTACTTCATGCTTGGTGGTGGACCCTTTTACAGTTCGCCACTATGCTTTCCTCTGTGACCGGACAGGCAGTGGACCCTATGATGACGTCTACCTAAAGCCCATTGGGACGGTGGCGTTTGATGTTTGTCTATGATCTTACTTGTCGTGCCCTTAATGGTTTATTCTCTTACTGTTCTAGCTTCTGTCAAGTCATTGAGTACCTTCATTGTGGCTTTCTAGGCTATAGTTGTTTTTGTATTATATTTACACGAGCATATAACGTTGCATATTTGTGTTTTACTTATATTGCCTATTGATGCTGCCTTGTTGGTTAGAGATTAGATCATGGCGGGGATTTCTTTATTTACACTGTCCTGTTTTAATGGGATGACACTAGGGTAAGTGTGATGTTTGGTGCACCCCAGAACCGGTTTAAAACCCTAGTGGCCTACTTTGCCGCTGACCGTTCCAAGGTGGTAGCCCTATTGTCAACCATTTTGTGTTTGTGATGTCGTTTGCATTTATTATTGCTTTTGCCATCTTGTTTGTCTGTTTGCGTGTTTGTTTCTGTGTTTTGTGGTTGACTGACCTCCTTGAATGCTACTTTCCCTGTCCGATCTTTTTATAGTTCTTTATACATAAAGTGGTTCATCACATATTTAGTGAATCATACACTATTTCGGGATATGTGATGCCAACATCAAATCATTAAATCATATATTTCGTAATAGCTTGGCTGTAGTAATGTGTAAGCTTGTCTCATAACACACATAAACAATCCGATCTGAAACGTCCATAAGTAACTAATAAATGATTGAGCAAGTTTCATTTCTGTTTGCTGTTTCTGCTAATAATGTATTTAAAAGAACAATACCGTTCGAAAAAAAGGTGTAAAATGTACATACATACATATTGTGTTAACTGACACGTGGTGTATTTCTAATTGAACAAACCTATAAAAAAGAGTATGATAATGGAACTTTGGAAACGGCCGAGCACGACACATACGAAATATTGCAGTCTCGGTTTGATTGAGACTGTTCATGAGCGGTAGTGAAATATAATAGCTACCGCTCACGCCCTCTAGCCCCGGGTTGAGCAGAACTCAATATTCATAAAATCAACAGCACAAAATTTTAACCATCCCGAAGATGGCATGCATATGGCGGTGGACATGGAGTTGATGCTTTCCCCATGTCGTACGGCGTATGGTCCCAGTATCTAATAAAATGAAATGCCCCGAAGAGCGAAATAAACATAATGGAATTTAGTTGGGAGCAGCGGTTATGAAGCCTGCATATAAAAAGCAGACAACATATCCTATAAGTGGTTAAACAATACCCAGAGCCCTTTATCGGCCGGAGTAGTGGAACCACCGAATCAAAAATAAGTAAGAAAACAAAAGACATTAAAAAAGTAAATAAACTGGTTATTTCTTTCCTGTCTTAAATGTTTTTACATTTTACCCTTATAGATTTCGCTATTAATCGATGGGTAAATGAATCTGGGTACTTTGGATATGAACGTCTCCCAGAAACAGCCGTGACCAAGTTGATGTCCGATCTCGGTGTTACATCATATCTATTGAAGCAGCAATGTGATCAATCGTCGCACGTGTTTACTCCATCTGGTAATGATGGCTGGAAGAAAGGTACATATGATGTAATTTATAGTGTATAACAATTGTTCTGCTGACGCAAATGGATTACATATGTCTTTAGTAAATTGCTTTTACTGTTGTATCACTTTACACGTGTTTGATAAACATGTATTACTAAGTCAAAAATAATTAACAATCCAGTTAGCGTGACCTTATGTCACTTTTTTAAGTCCTAATGAATACATAATTAGTTAAAAACATCAAACATGTTATATTCGATATTTTCAAGCAGAATCTATAGACGGCATTTAAATTAACACCTATTATTGTGTTATATTGCAGAATGCAAGCAGAATACCGACGTGATGCCACTTACGGATGGCACAGTATGCCATCTAGAAGACTCATGTTCTGGAATTGAGTGTTGCACCTATGTAGATTACCTAAACCGTGCCTTCTATACCATATTGAAGCTAGACCCATGCCGGCAGATTTTGATCATAGGAATTGAAAGTATTTTGCGAGAAATATCACTTACTGATTACGAATGGGGTAATTATATTTTTTTATCACTTGATTGGATATCATGTGGAAAATACAATATAAATGTTCTTTTATACGATTCGGCATTGCTATATATAAAGTATAACCTTTAACGTAGATAATATGGTTAATTTAAGAACCTGGTCAAAATCAGTATATACGTTTTATTCACACCTAAAACAATGCTGTGAAGACACTCACCAAAGCAGTATATATGTGCTTTTGCTACATACAACCAATATGTTTTCTATTTCTCATTCGTTATTCAGGTAGTGCTGACAAATTCTACATTAATGGGTTCGTTCGAATGGAGTAAGTATATTCAACTTTCGTTGTTAATAGTTTATGTTACCGTTTTAAATTAGTATACTTTGTAGAAGAGTTTGCGTTATTGTATATTAATTTAATACAATGAAGATAACAGACATAAAATCAAATAATTCTAAACTTTTTGCATATATCTACATTAACTGGAGATTTAAGCAGTAAAATCCAAAAGCTTGGAAGTATTGTAAACGCAATTAAACGTCTAGGAGTTGTAGATATGTGTTAATGTCTAAATAAATAACTCAGTGGCGTTGTTGCGATTATTTTATTTAAATACAACGTTCTCCGTTTTCTTTACTACAATAGTCATAGACAAGAAGAATAATTTTCTATTAATTTAAAGCAATACCCAAAGCCACAAGGCATCAAGCCGTTTGTAATAGTTGATAGGATATTTCAAATTCTGTCATACGAAACAGATAATCATTCTATTGTATAGAAGTCCAAGTATGTCCAGTCCAGTTAAAGCTTTTTTGGTATTGACTAATATGTCTGTAATAATTCTGATTGTGTCACTAAGTGTTCGGGTATCTACGTTCTGCTGTAATCAACTTTGACAAGGACTATTACAACCTGATTTCTATGGTGATGTGATTAATAAACTTCGTTAGATTCTTGGTCATGATCACTTTCATACTATCTTTGTCAAACTTGTTAAAAAGTTTATCAAAAGAGGTTATGACCAAATCATTTTGCAACGTACTGCATGCTTGGTGGTGGACCCTTATATAGTTCGCTACTATGCTTTGCTCTTTAATTGTACGATAACCGGACAGGCTGTAGACCCTATGATGACGACTACATAAAGCCCAATGGGACAGTGGCGTTTGATGTTTGTCTATGATCTTTCTTGTCGTGCCCTTAATGGTTTATTCTCTTGTTGCTCTGCCTTCTGCCAAGTCAATGAGTACCTTCATTGTGGCTTTCTAGGCTATTGTTTTTTTGTATTATATTTACACGAGCATATTTGAGTTTTACTTATATTGCCTATTGATGCTGCCTTGTTGGTTAGAGATTAGATCATGGCGGGGATTTCTTTATTTACACTGTCCTGTTTTAAGGTTTGGTGCACCCTAGAACCGGTTTAAACCCCCAGTGGCCTTTGTTGCCACTGACCGTTCCAAGGCTGTAGCCCTATTGTCAGCCCTACATTTTATGCTGTAGGAATGGAACAAATAAACGGGACTGTGCGCGTTGTGATGACCTAGAACATGATGTTACTATCACAGATGAATACCATTTGCATATTTAGTATTAAATAAGTATATTTTATAAAACACGTACGCCCTGGGAGTGCAATAACATAATCATTTTAATCTGTTAGATATTCCACTGGTGGTATAACTATGACGTCACTTTTTTTGCACATTTTTTCTGACATTATGTGGCTTCCTGAGTTATGAAATGTTATAGAATCTCACACTCAGGCTAATTTATTATTGAAAACAAACTTTAATCTAGTTGGAAAAATTGAGTTCATATCATTTACGGCAAGTAGTGGCATAATATTTTGGCCACCTCGTTTAATATGGATGGTAAAACATAATATGATACGACGGCTTGGATCATATAATTAACCGACTCGTTTAATAAATTCAATAATAAATTAGCACTTTTGGTGTAAAATAACCTATTTATCTATAGTTTCTGACGTGCAGTTGCATTGTTTATTTCGTTGTAGCTTCTGGTTGCAGAACATCCCATTAAAGCGAGTGTATGTAGCGACAATTAAGGTATCTGTATGTGTGGATCCCAAGTGCTTATCCAATACGTTAATACTAGAGGAAACTTTAATACCGCAAACGATATGCGAATGGAATCCAAATTTCACAGTTCCAGGTAAGCAGTACTATTAGTTATTTGAACTCTTGACGGGAGCTATGACTCACATTTCCTATCTGGACATTATATTCATTTCCCAGGAAGGGAATGTGAACCATTGTCCGTTTTCAAAAAATCCCTATTTCATTCATGTAGTGACATCGCTAAATTTTCCGAATACGACGCCAACGTTTAAAGTCGCCATATATTGCGGATGTTTTAATATTTGAATTCGTTATTTATCACAGTGATCATTAAAATTGTAAGCAAAACTGCTTAGTAATATGTTAGCATGTTAATTCCAAAATGGAAAACTCAGGCAATCGCTTGGAATGAAGAAGAAATATAAAAGTTGACGGTTTTCCCAATGGAGCGGCAACGTAATGTCTGTAATTATGTTTCTGTGTATTAAGTCATGTGGTACTCATAGGAGTTCGTCAAATGTTTACGTCACGAGAAGTATGCATGGGCGCTAGTCTACGAAGCTTTGACCAATATCAACCCGATAATTGTCCTTGCAATATATTAATAACCTTAATGAATGCGCAGTATATTAGTTAAGCGGAGCATTTCCACAAGCTTTTATCACATTATATTTAGAATTGTCTATGTTTCTTTCACTTAAACCATAACTGCAGATTTTTCACTGGCATCGTGGATGACAGAAAATGGCCAATCCGATAGTGATAACCTAGATTACATCCCCCAGATTGGTCTACAAGATGACTTAGGATTGACACCCTACCTTCAATATCCGGCTTGTGAAATTAGAAATACAAGTAGTGGAGACGGTTGGAGCAATGGTAAGCGTCAATAGTAGCTAATACCTCCGCTATAGATCTTGAATGACATTGATTAGTACAACTTCCTTTTTTAAAATGGTACGCGCACTGATTATGAGTGGTGATATATTGTTGTTGATTTAGCTTCAACGTTTTGAAACTATTCAGTCCTAGCGGGAGAGTATTGTGCTACATTAATGATCATACACATATAGCCTAGTATGACTATATAATGTGACCATTTCTTGGAAATGGCACTTCTGAACAGTATGTTCTGACTAATGTATTATTCAAATTCACTTCGATAAACTAAAATGTTACAGTTTTTTTAATTTATTTGTGTTTTATTATTTTAGTATGTACGCATATTGTGTTTGTTCGTTTAAATATATATACCGTCTTATTGTATAACAGAATGTCAGTCAGGCCTCCCGTTGAATGATTTACCGTCTTCAACATCTTGTTCCATTACATCGGAGTGTCAGCAGATAAGCTGTTGCTTGGGAGTCCAAAACAATGTCAAAGCCACTTTCATACATGCTTGACGTTGACAACTGTAATCACCTCATCACAGTCGGTATAGAAACGTTCAGCAGAACCATATCCATGTATGACTACACATATGGTTAGTATATTGTCTCAAAGTGTCGATAGTAATTCACAATTTAGTTTACATTTAGTTTACATAAACAGTTATTATACATTGACGCCCCATACATTGATAATCTATACTCTTGTCTTGTCTTGCCCTCAATGGTTTATTCTCTTGTTGCTCTGACTTTTGCCAAGTTATTGCGTATCTTCTTTTTGACTTTCTAGGCTATTGTTTTTTGTATTTATATATACACGAGCATCTTTGTATTTTTCTTATATTGCCTATTAATGCTGCCTTGTTGGGTAGAGACTAATTCATGATGGGCACTCCTTTATTTACAATGTCACGTTTTATTGGGATGACATTAGGGTAAGTGTGAGGTTTGGTGTACCCTAGAACTTGGTTTAACCCTCCGGTGGCCTCTTTTGACACTGACCGTTCCAAGGCGGTAGCCCTATTGTCAACTATTAGCTATTATTTTTGTTATTTTTGTGTTTGTGACGTCATATGCCTTTATTCCCTATTAACATTGTCATCATGTTTGCCTTTTTGCGTATTTTTGGGTTTACTTTTGGGTTTACTTTTTGGGTTTACTGTGTTCTGTGAAAGCTGCATTTCCTGTTCGACTGGTATGCTTATTTTTATATTATCTGTGTTATATAACAACATTGTGTCGTGTTACAATATTAATTGTAATGCATACAACATTAAATGTATTGTA
Source organism: Cyrtodaria siliqua (assembly GCA_037043455.1). NCBI lineage: Eukaryota > Metazoa > Mollusca > Bivalvia > Adapedonta > Hiatellidae > Cyrtodaria > Cyrtodaria siliqua. Next base: position 225,893 of record JAWPHD010000836.1, read on the forward strand.
TAACAACAATTATTGTCTTGTGTTACAATATTAAATGCATTGTGCAATAACAGTGATTGTGTTGTATACCTAATAAGCTCACTAAGCAACACCTATTATACAGTTTCTAGTATTTCGCTTTGAATTTGTAACACTTTTCTTTGATCATTTAGGTACAGAGATGACTATGTCGCTTTATTCAACATTGAAGCTTGAGTAAGTTATTTTGTCGTTTTAAAGTAAAACATACTGTAATAATTACCTGTACACTGCCAAGTCCAGAATGATAGTTCCATTTGCAAAATATAAATCTCATTTATTAAATTGAGCATGATTTCATTTTCGATTGAGTATAACAGTACCATATACAACACATAACATCGATATAATTGGTACTTATTTCGAACTAAAAGGATAAATAACAGTCGTTGCATGTTCAATTTTACACATGTGTATAATTTATTGACGGGTTATTTGTGTCATTTCATTCCTCAGTTTCATAATTGACTACCTCGCTGTGCAAAAAACGTTCATCATGACTATGGCAATCAGTGAATGCTATGAATCTAAGGGTCCATGTAAACAGGTCGTCGAGGTGCTTTCAGATGTACATATTCCAGAAATGGTGTGCCAAATGAACAAAAATTATGCTAGCTCAGGTAAGGAATTTTAGTTGGGTACCCCTATTGTCAACCCGATTATATGTATGATATCACATACCCTACTTTTGATTAACATTGCAAATGTTGTGTGTGTTAATGCGTGTTTTTGGTTGACTGTGTTCTGTAAAAGCTGCATTGCCTGTCCGACTTTTATAACTTTGATACTTATTGTGATGTAGTAAATGAATGTGAACGTGATGACAGTAGGGCACTCTTTTGTCAGTAAATTATTTCTGTCAGTTCGCTTCTTAGTTAAAGGTGTAGCTGTAACAGACCCTTCATTAAATAGTTACATAATTTGTATTGTTTTAAAACACATAAATGGAACTTTCATAAACCTTTGTCACGAAGTATTGCTTTGCACCGTTAACTGTCAAACACATCTTGTTGGAATGTGTAGACTTTGATCCTATGCGTCAAAATTACTACAATGTTAATACTATGAAAGAGTTATTTGATACTATAGATTTTAGTATTGTTTTAGATTTCCTCAAAGAAATCAGACTATATAAATCATTATAATGTGTTCTTATATATATTTACTTGTTTATATACTCGTTGACGTGCATTTGTTGATTTACATAATTATATAGTTTATTTTACTACCATATCATCCCTTATTTTTTAATAGTTTTATCTTGATATATTTACATTAATTTTTAATTACTACTTAATTTCTTCATCTTTCGTCGGTTTTTGCGCACAATATGACCTATTTATGTGTCGACGTGCCGTAAAACACCATTTATTTATTCATTCATTCACGAAGTATTGATTACATTTATTCGTTTCTATTTAAACATGGATTCCATGTATATTCCTATAGATTTCTCGTTGTCGTTATGGAAAGATGAACACGACATTCAAAATTCACTTACGTTATCAGCTCCTATACGAGAATTATTGCTACGAGATCTAGGTGTGACAAGATACGTGTTAGACCAAGAATGCACGGTTCAACCGTATCAATACGGATGGCAGAATGGTTTGTTTCACCGGAATAATTGTATCCCATCCATTGTTTTCTACTACTGTTGTTTGACTTTAGTTTAGAATAATTATATTGTTTATAACATTAATGGTTCATGATTAAAATGTTTAAGCTATTGATCATAATGTGACATCTCTGAAGGGATAAGCTTGTTTTAATAGCCTTTCCGTTTATAATTTGTTTATAAGGTATATGTTTGTGAACAATAACAAAATACATACTATTTAAACTAAAAAAAAAATTATTGGTGGATATTTACATGTCAGTAGAGACCAGGTTTGCAAAACATAGACAAATGAGTTCAGTTAATCTTAATAAGCAGAGTAAATTGTTTCAGGCAACGTAATTGCATTGACACTGTGTCTGAATTTTGTTTTTATAGCATAAATGTGTTACCATGTTTATTTGTTTCGCCTTATTTTCAGAGTGCCCCGAAAACGAACATTTATCTCTACTAAATATATCAGAGTCTGAGCATATTTCCTGTAGTCTGCTGGATACGTGTACGGAAGTAGACTGTTGTTTGTTGGTGGATGATATAGACACTACCTTACATATAACGTTTCATCTTAAACCATGTGAACTGATCTTGACAGTTGGTTTTGAAAAGCTTCTTTATGACATAGCGTTAAACGAAATTCCAATGGGTATGTATTGTTTTTTATCTCATACTTCCCATTCAACGTCAACATCTGAACATTATTACTTCTTTGTATTCACATCATTTTACCAGGAGCGAACCACTAAAAGTATAATTGTAAGATAATACGGCAAGACAAAAAAGGGAAGTATTTATGTAAAAATGGTTACTTAGATGCCACTAATCGTAACTTAGGATTATACGTTTAAATGTATTTGCTATTATTATTATTATTCTGTCATATTTGTTCACGACATGCAAAATATATGGAACACTATACAAAAAATGTTTCATTTAATGAACACAAATCTACAAATCGCGAATATATGTGTATAATGTATATGTATTAGTTTAGTACTGTACCATGTTCTTAAAACTTGTATCACTCGAGAGAGTCTTTAGAAGATTGTATATGTTGACAAACGGTGATTTAAGCTGTAAGCAAAAGTTACTATAACAATGAGCCTTATCAATATATGTATATATATAAATATATATATATATATATAGAGAGAGAGAGAGAGAGATAGAGAGAGAGAGAGAGAGAGAGAGAGAGGATCTTACATGAGTGCCTGTTTACGAGTTAGATAATATTATCAATTTTATCCAACTAGTTTAAGTAATTCAATATTAAATAGGCACGAATGTTACATTCTGTTGATCACATTACTCCAGAAAGCCTCTTAGGCAACATTTATTATCATAGCTGCTTATATAATAACGTTGTCATATGATGATGTCGTATGTTTGTATGATGACGCCTTATTTGACTCGGTCTTCTCCGTACGATACCGAACAACTAAACTACCTCATCGATTTCCGTACTCGTGTATGTAAACGGTTTTGGAAATCGACGAGGCAATCCGATGTAGTCCGAGTTTAACGGAAAGGACCGAACGATGATTCGGCCTTCATTTGTATATATATTTCACTAGTTTATATGATAAATACTTCATGGCTTTATTACCATCCCACACCGCAAGTTTTGTGATAAATACAGATGACCAATAATATACCTAAAATAATACACATAGCAAAGGTATTGTATATAATACAAGATACCGTTATTGACATTTGATGAGTGACCATCGAAAAGTATGGATCTTACAAAAGGTTAGTAGGTTAAGTTAGATACTAACTTTTTAAATTAATACAGTATTCCAATATAGCGAGTGCATGTTCTTCAAAATACTTAATTGCAATACATTAAGAACCTCTCTATCGACTTTATAATGGATCGTCAGACAAATATCGGTATGTAAATAAGCTCATAATATAGTCGGTAAAAAAAGTTTTGGACCAGGGTATATAAAGTCATATAAAAATAAAACTAGTCGACAAAATTTAAGTATCTTTTTTTAGTAACCAAGGTCTACCCTACCCGGTTAATTTGGAACCAGAAACATTAAATTCCAAACAAGATTTGATTTAAAAAAAATATCGCACACAAAGGGTCTGTAAAAAATGTTGCAAAGTCCAAATACAGTAACAGTTACGGATACATTCGAGTAACCAATAAAAAGAATATTATTTTTTTGCAAACTTTCATTGTAAATGACAATTGTTGTTGATTGTTGATCTATTGTGAATTATCAACTGAGATAATAAGAGTTATGGCCGAATGTCATGGTTCAGCGATCAGTGTACGGGTTCGAACACTGCCATGGTCCAAAACTTCTTTTACAGAGTATATGTTCTTCTGTGATGAGTTAAAGGGACTTGATTCAATTGATACAAACTCATAATGTAATTGTATGTATATTACAGGTCAATATATGTCTGCCAGCCTAAATGGATTTGTCAGAATGGAGTGAGTTGATTTGTTATAGTTCTTGTTTGAATATATAGCAATTGCTTAATGGCCAAATCAAATTGATCGAAACAAATGTCATTGCAAATATCCAGAAACAATCGACAAAAGTATGCAAAGTATATTAATATTCAAATTTATTTTGAAATGAATTCATTGAACTAAATCTGTCTATATTAAGATTAAATCTAAGAATAATTTTAATAATTATAACGAATAGTTTAAAATACATACTATTAAAACGCGACTTTTATCTGTTTAAGTTTATATAAGTAAGTAAATAAGCAAGCAAGAAAGCAAGCAAGTAATTTCAGTTAAGTAAGCAGGTAAATAATGTATGCTATTGACGCTTATAACAATATATATAATACATTTCATAAAAACAGAACAGAAGAACAGTTACAAAAATTCCCGGCCAAATCGGCCTTAAGTCACTGTTAAATAATACAAGCAATAAGGCTTTCGAATTTAAACATAATCATTAATGTAAACATTAGCGTCAATCTCGAATAACGGTTCTAGCTTGACACAGTTGATAAGGTATAATGCTTGTATGCTATATTTTGATTAGCAATATATATAAACGTATTAATAATAGATTATTTATTTAATTAATTATTAATTTATTCTTTATATTTGTTTTATATTCCGTAACAAGAAACTTTAACGAATTAACCTCGGGGAGTTATTTTTGCTTTGTTTTGTCGTTTTAGTTTACTTTTCTTTTATTGCAGATTTTTGACTTAGAAAAAGCCATTTAATATTAATAACTAGTGTCAAATGTAATGGACGCGGAAATTCTGATTTTTCAAAAACCTGCAAATCATTGTTAATAATTATTTGAATAGTTCAACGATTATTTGTTTGCATATTACTAAATATTTGCTTATATTGCACCAATAAGACGGAAATAAATAGTAACGAAACTTTTATCAGAAATGCATTCTATAAAAGCTTTGAACAATCAGATTAAACTATTTATAAAACCCCAAAAACGACACAAACATGTTTGTAGCTCTGTTTTGATATTATTTTCAGTTTCGCTATTGATAAAAGAAGTGCAAGTGAAGACTATACCGTCAACGTGAAAATTAGCACCTGTTTGGAAAGTGCAAAGGAATGTGACAAGGAAATAAATATATTTCAGGAAACAACTATACCAACACCAAAATGTGAATTTGAACCTATATATCATGAACAAGGTACTCGTGAGTAATAAACGTAATATAAAGCGGAAATAATTACATTTCTAAAACAAAAAGAAGTATCGTCACATGTTATGTATGTTACCAGGTGTTAAAACATCACCTTGAAATCAGGGCCCGTATTCATTAAGCAACTTAAGTGGAAAATATTACATAAGTCAAAATTAAGATTTTAACATATTTTTTAAATATCTTTATTAACCTCTCAGGGTCACTACAAACCATCTATTTTAAGATAAATATTTAGCTGTAGGTTTTATTTATCCATAACCTTATTAGCATCATTAAAAAAACGCCTTAAATCGATAGAAAAGGGTGTTTAAAAAAAGATATCATTTGACTTAAGATAAGATATTGCTGAGAAGCTTTATGAATATGGACCCAGCTGTTTAACAAGACAGTGTCCCTTTAAAGATACACCAATATTAATATAACCCTGACCTTGCTTGAGTTTATATTCAAGCTAAGGTCCATTCATATAATTATGCACAACTTATGCTGTATAAAGTGTGAGCTTGTGTGACCTATGTGAGTGAGTTGTGTCATATGTGAGTGAGATGATTGGCTTGGGTGAATGCGTGCGTTCTTTCTAACTAACCACGGAGTCTGTTCGTTCCCCTGTTATTCTATACCATTCTCTGCACTGTCTTCATCAGGTATAGGCTGCATAGATGGATTATCGCTGATCCATCTACAGCTATTTAATATCGAGTTACAAGTTTTACAACTTGGACAGGACATCCAGCCTTGTTAGTTTTATTCTTTATTCTTCTTATATTTGTAAATCATAAATACGGTTTTGCTATTTATGAATTCAGTTAATATGTATATATTGTACGCGTGGATTATGCGGTATGAATTATAAATATCATATTGAGTTATTCATACTTCTTGTATTTTGCCTAAACGTTGTGTTTTGTATTCTTTCAGACTTTCTTATGTATGTAAATAAATATATAGAACCCGGACACGTCAATTGGTGTTGATAACCTCGGGCTACATGTACAAGGGACACTATTACTTTAAAAAAAATACTCTACAATAATGTAAAAAAAATGGATAGATATTATTATACAGTGAGTGTTCTTTATAGTTATATGCTGCGGTATAAAATTGTATTATAATGCTTTGTAGCATAAACAATTATATACATTTGAAGGATTTTCACTATCTACATGGCTGGGTAACAGAGGCCTGGCATCAGCACAAAATCTCTCCGACAAGACAGTAGATGATTTGATAGTTGACCTGGGGTTACTTCACTTTCTACAAGACCCGCAATGTAACCAAAGTAACGCTCATCCATTAGGTAAAGGATTTTTTATTAAACGTTTCAGTTATAATATTAACTGAAATTTAACGAACAAAAGTCATGTTTAAATTATCATAGCTTGTATTTGAAATTAAAGAACCACGATGTTTTATTTCGTTAGTCATTTAGTGTATGCATTTTTTTATAATATGAACATATCATTGGCATGTATGTTTAACAGGGACCAGGTATTGACATATAATCAGTAAAACTGTATTCAAAAGAACATTTCTATTTATTTATTTATTTATAAAATTAAAAAAAAGATAGTACATAGAATATTTCGTTAAACTAATATTTCACAATTTATCCTTTCACTGATCACCACAGCTACAACTGAAATTGACGTGTCATCAGTGACAGACAAAGCATCTTGTTGGAGGTCTACATCGGGACATGTCATCTCATGTTGTATAGAATCTACCATTCTACAGCGGAACCTTTATGCAGAACTACTGATTGATGCTTGCAACTACATGATAATAGCCAACTTGGAAGAAATCAACTATCCTATAAATCTACTTAATTATGCCTGGGGTGAGTATATGTTTGTTATGTATAAAGTTCACGTTTCTATTAAAAAACTAAAAATCAAATATGAAACAACATTAATTGTAGTATATATTGTATAACGAAAACAAGTAAATTCGATGATTACTTTCTATTAACTTATTGACTGCGTTGTTTACAGGAACGAGGCACGAACTGACAACGAAAGGCGTATGGCGCATAAGGTATTTACATTGTTAGATATGTTGAAACCTACCGGTTAGGACCTATGTAAAGTATGTAGACATGTGTGATATGTAGGACCTTCTTCTATCCTGTCAGTTAAACATATAATGATGGACGTTCATAAAGTTTCTTTAGGTATAAAAATCTAGTTAGTGTACTATATTATTTTTATTGTATATTGGCACAAATTACTTTCCAAATACGTTCGTTACACTCTACTGTATTTTTATATAAAATATATGTACGTTTAAATGTGTCGTGTGTAATATGTTTTGTTTTTTTAGCTTCATGGTCAATAATATACAGAGCAATAAGCAGTTCAATGTGGACGTTGATGTCAAACTGTGTTTCGAATCTGCCGGTCCATGTGAATTGTCAATTCCTGTAGCGAATAACTTGAAAATAGACTACATATCGTGTGGAAATGTTACAACTAATGATACCAGACAACCATATCATGGTAAAAGACGAACAAACATCACCAGATACGAATAATGCAATTGTGTGATGGCATTTAAGATTAATGTATTTTTTCATGACCTAATAGTTATTGGATAATTGACTCGTGCGCATTTCTTATATACCAATCATTAATCTGATAAAATATCGTTTTGCTTAACCGTATTGAATATAATGTTTTTGAAAGGAGATTGATTTAATAAAAATATATTAATCAGTTAAATATACTTATAATGTACTCAGATATTAAATTTATTATGGCATATATTTACCAGGAATTTCATACGATTTTTGGAAGCAATCAGAGTGCATCTTCGATAACAGTCAGTCTGGTAAGTAAGCATATGTTCGTGTTTTTGTTAAACAGACTCCATGAAACCGAGTCTGCTAACGTTTTTCTCTTGTTTATGTTTGTTGCTTTTAATGGGATCCTCTTTTCGTTATTTATTAATGTTTTTGACCACAATTCGATCAAATGTAATCCGCGAGAGACAACAAGTCTGATTTGTTATCGGTTTAGATACAAGCAGAGCAAAACAATAACAACATTATATACACACAAAACGGAATATTCTTTGTATTTTTACTATCTTTAACATGGTATTGTGTATTGCTATTCCAATTAAATTGGAATACTAATCGCATCTAGACCACATTTACTTGCGAATTACTTTATTAGCAACAAATAATGATCGTGTTTGCACATTTGGTCGGAATTAAATGTCCATCAAATGTTCAAAAGAAAAAAAACATTTCTTCGCATAATATAAGGTGTTCGCCTTTCTGAAGAGTAGTTTAAACTAGTAAGATATATTGATTTCGTTTCGGGTTAGTTTTTCAAAAAAAAAAAGGCCAACCGTGCAATCACGTTTCCCAAAATATAAACAATAGACAATACATGCATTTACTTTGTCTATGTATTTTGGTATTAGCTGGGGTTCTTACTTTACTATAAAAAGGTGAATAATTAGTGTTGTAACGAAGACAAAGTGTGTTTTTATCTGTATATAATGGTGTTACTAAGACCGAATATATATACTAATATACTTACAAGCATCTTTTCTCCCAAAAAGCAAGCGGTACATTTCTAGGCAAACAATGAACAATGACCGACTGGTTAGTTTCTGTATAATGGGAGTGTTCTAACATATTTCGATACGCATTATCTGGCACGCATGCTTTACCTTCTTCTTCTAGAATACAAGTTAAAGACAAATATAATATACTGATCGTATTTCGCACTAGGTGAAACTGTGACAAACTAATAAATATAAGACACGTGCCCAGGACTTGTCATTAGCTGTACAATACAACAAACTCATTTGATGAAGTCGTTAAATAAATAAATACTACATGTTTTAATAAAAACATTTCTGACATTCTAGTACAAGTGCATTTTACTTTTATTTCTTCCAACAGAATGTACGAGGAGCAGTGAAATAACTTTACATGATCAGCTTCAAGAACGCTGTCGTGTAAACGACGACTGTCTTGGTATAACATGCTGTATCGACTTCTACTTTCTCAATACTCCACGAAAACTGGCATTATATGTTGGCGTGGACTGTAATGGCGAGTTAAACTACGGTATTGAAGGAAAGGTATGGGAACAATCGATTGACAGTATGCAAGGTCAGTTAAAGGTTTGGTTGTATTTTTGAATAAAAATAAATAGTAATCAACATGTAATCGCAAAGCAACCTAATCCTTTTAACCCTGATATTGTTAAACTAATTAAGGCACTGATATAGAAACATGGACTTTCTTCTCTCTTCATCATACCAAAAACCTAGCTCTGAAACAAAAAAGCTGTATAGAAATAATTTGCTGCTAACAGTCTGATGTAAAATATATTATTGTGTGTACATTGTAAATATATATGAATTTACTGACGTTATTAATAATTATTTTTGTTAATATAATAGTATTGCAATATTTGTTTAAGGCCCTGTACGCCATTCGTTTGCTGAAGCTGTGGTTCTTACTCTAAATGTAAACAACGAAATCGCTGCAGAATATCGTATAGGCACAAACATAACGATTTGTACAGGAACAGCGAACGAATATAAGTGTAATGAATATCCTGTATTTATGGATCAAAAGCTTCTCAAGGAACAATGTTCCGCTCAAAGGAGACGACGACGCAGTGCTGAGATGTAAGATGTCTTAACAATTTGGTTTAAGATATTTAGGAAAATTTAGGAAAAGTGTTTCCATATATAGAAACATAATATTAGATCAAGAATACGAGTAGATAACTGAATGTGTAATTGTGTCTTCTGTTTAAACATGTATTTTTTTCATTTTAGATAAGCAAACAAATATTTCATATACACTTGACATATGTTTTTTTCATATATTCTTAGTCAGATGCTATTAATCGATTGATACTTAATAGTGAGGACAATTTATAATTACATTATTTTAGTAAACCAACATGTCATACAAAGGGCGATGGAACGCGGATTAGTCATGCTTATGAAAACTGTAACATATATGTGGCTAATAAACTCAATCATTGATATATTCCATAATTTTAAAAAGCTCGTGGCCTAATTATATGTTTTCACTATGTGCATATTTATCAAATCGCTAAAACAAAATAAAAGTGACATACATAACTGGTATATTTAATGTATCGATTTATGGAAAAACAAAGAATACATAAACATATTATGAACTGTATGTTTTATTTCAAATATATTTAAATGTATGAATGCTTGAAGTAAATAATTATGGTGCCTGCAAAATCAAGGTATTTAACCGACAAAGACTGTGTCTATTTAAGATCGTATGTCTGCCTAAAGTATGATGTATGTGCCATGTCTATAACAGATATATGATGTTATGTCATTAATGTTTATTAATCCTGTTTCACAGCTCCATCAATGAAGAGATGCAGGCGAAGATAAGGCACTTATTGGAAGACGCAGCATCGAATGAAGTTATTCAGGCGTACTTAGATGATGTGTTTACATTGGCGGTATGTTACGCATTGTTTAAAAATCACGTTTTAAAAAGAATATTTTGATAGCATATAGTGCGTTACTATATATAGATGGTATCATGCGTATGTCGTCTTCTTATATTGTTTGTATCTATTATTTAAGACAGTGAAAACATTTACAGTTGTCCGCATTTGTTTCGTATCGCAAGCTGTGTGCTTACAACTTACGTCACAATTCCTTGTTTTGAATAGTACCATAATTTAGTGAATGACATAGGTGTAGAATTATTTTTTTTAACATACAAAGTAAAGTACTATATTCTTTATTCATTTTCTAAAGGAGCAAACAAAAACACAAAATTGGCAAGGAGAGGGTTTGGATGACTCTGACAAAAGTACCAGTTTTGCCAGTTCGATGAAAGCATTGGGAGAAAATAATCCGCAGACATTAAAGTATAGAAAATCAAAATCAACATTCGAAACAAATGTTGAAGGCGGTAAGATTATATCAAATACACGGAGATAAGTTCAAATACATTTTTAACAATATCTTCTAAATATAACAACGCAAATGTTTGACATTAAAAATGAATAGATTTCCTGATATTCTTTTAAGTTTAATATTTTGAAAACAAAACCATATATCATTTTATATTTGTTTGTCATCTGCCAGTCAAAAGTCGTTATCATAATGTTAGAAAATGTATACATTTTTAAGGAGATAAAATCCTTGGCATGCTTGGAGACGTGAACGATGTTGTTAGCAGAGCAGATCAACTGTTCGTTGTTGGCAAGGGACTTTCGAAAGAAGGAACACGACTGCTTGGTGCTCAGCTAGCGAATATGACTATTGGCGACCTCGAAGCTATGTTACAAACAAACAAAGTTGATCCATTCTTAATCAAACAGCTTGTAACCGACTTTATTGATCTAGCAAAAGCTCTGGTAATTATATTAGTAAAATTAAAATTTTCATTGAATTTGTTATTTTTGGTGTGGTTTATATGCTATGAATCAATTACTATGAGTGTTTAAAAATATATGCACAAAATGTTGAACAGTTAGTGACGTGAAATGAGCATTGTATACCTAATGATAGGTACACATAAGTATAAACTGTGTACAGTCAAAACAAGTGTGAATATATTTATCTGTGTCATCATTAAAAGTTATAATAGTATTTAATGAATGCCTGGTCATAGGTAGGTGTTCATCTGTCTATAACTTGTTCAAATAGTATCATGACATTACATCTGCTACCTCTTTAAGATATGCATATGTTCAACATGAAGGTAATACATATCTTTTGTTGTATGTACACATTGCTTTTATGGGCTAGCACACAAGTATGGCAGTCCATAAGTATAGGATAGAGCATGAGTTTTGCACGTGTACGGGGAGAAAATGCACGAGCGTTAGAGAGTGCATTATCGTCTTTTAGGTTATGCAAATGTAGCAGTGAATTGAATCGTTGTATTACTATGTATGCTGTTAGATTTCTATAAACTTAGACGCTTTATTTTATGTAATTTGTGGATTTTTAGACGTCATCATTAATTTATTTGTGATTCTCCTGATGCCAGCCTATCATCAAGTGGAATCTTAATCTGCAGGTCATGACGGTTGTGATAAATAAACCTGTATTTGTGGTACTCCATAGACTACTGCTATCATACACATTGTTTGAAATTTTTAAATAACGTTTAGGTATATGACACAATTAATTGACATTTCACTATTACTGTTGATGCATGTGTCATTGACATATTATAACAATACAGTTGCATCTGGTGAAATGATTCAAGCCAAACATAGAGACACGCTTTCAATTAGTAAGTTTTCAAATGATAGTTCCCTAACGTATACACTAACAGTTTAATTGAATTTAGTTTTATCTTTTTTCAGTATTCGGAGGTCATGGACAAGATCTTTTCAGGAGACCTAGGGAATGCTTTCAAATCATTTGATCTGTCATTGAAAGGGAGTTTTGAATTTCCAAGAAAAGATATAGAGTTCTTTTCTTACAGACACGAGTTTTTTGTCGGTGGATTTATTATAGTGACGTTTGGTATGTAGACATAGTTGATTAGTTATTTATGCATTTAATAATATTAATTATTTCTTTATAAGAGTTCGTTGTTACTTAACAAGTTCAGTATCGCAAATTATCTTAAAGAAGACACAACTGAAAATCTTCAAAACTTAAAAAAATCTATTATCATTATGTTCGGTTAGAATGTTTGGACATATGGACAACCAAGGCGCTGAAATTAATTGACTTATCTGTACTTATGTTTCAAACCATATACGTTTAAGAATTTGGTGCTGGTGGATATTACGGACTACAACTTGGATGGGAGGCTAAGATACTGGGAAAGACTGCAGCAGCAAATGTTATTCCTTACGGTGGCTTGACGTGTTATGGAGAGGTAGGAGTCGGATTCCTGTTGTATGGAAAACTACGAATAGAAGGAGAAATACTGGATCTCAGGTTTCCTACGTATGCTGAAATTGGATTTTCTAGATTTCCGTTAGATGTTGGGTGAGTCTAATTAAATAATACTCTTTAAACCCATAATTTAAAGCGAAAGGAAAGCGTTTAAACGTTTAAACAAATGACAAGTTGTACTTAAGCTACTAAATATATTCATACCGATAATCGGCTTATATGTTATTAGGTATTAATTCATTAAACGAGTAGGCTTTACTACAAGTATATGTAATATAAACCGTTTGTAAAAAAGTAAACATTTACTGAAAGGATGGACCTGTTGGGGTTTACAAACATAGATAGGAAGAATTTAGTATACTCGGATGTATTAAGCATGTTCATAAAAGACCCGCCCTCTAGCAAGGGTTTAAGTGGTGTTTTTAAAGCAAAAACTAATGCACATAGTAATTCGTAGCACAGTCAGAAGATTTTACGTCCGCTTAACAGCACTAATTGGAAGCAAATGAATGCTAATAAAAAAAGTTTACCAAACACTTATGATGGAAAACTTATGACTGGTCGTTTGGAAGCCATTGATACTAAAAGTAGATATAAAAATCGAAAAGGAAACGTAGCATTCAAGGAAGACAGACAACCACGAACACACAAAGAAACAAGTAACAGCTATATATAAAAATATGAATAAAAGGCAAGATAATAACGAATGATAAAATACATTGGAAATGTATTCATTATAAAGAGCACTGCATTGAAAGAACTCTTGATGTATGTAGTACTTTATGACAGTACACGTGTATCAAAATATGCAGGCGTTCAATACACACACAACAATTAAAACATCACGGGTAGAAATTTAGTAAATGCAACGCAGCCTCTAATCCTCATGACATGAGAAATATATACTAAGTTAAGGAAATGTTTTTACCAAAATTGATAAGCGGATAGTACAGTTCATTACACCTATCAACTTAAATTATTACAAACGTTTCTGAAAGCGTTTTTATTAAATTGTTATTCAGGATGAAAATGGATTTAGAACTCACTCCTGTGAAACTAAAACTGTTGGGGCTAGTCACTCTCGAAATCAATTTATTATTTACAAAAATAAAGAAGACATTATTTCAAATGGCAATCTGGGAGTACACTGCACCAAAGATAACGAAGAACATCATTGACAAATTCACCAAAGAAGAGGACATGTCACCACCAGAATTCTCACCAGTTGTTCAGAAAAAGGTAAATAGATCAAAGCTAGACAATACAAAACTGATGTTTTGCTAAATATCATAATGGGATTGTTTATGATTTGCATTGTACAGGTCCATACATTGTCACAGTGGTCAAGTGGAAAGTTCGTTACACTCTAAAACCAGAGATTACTGGTTCGAGCCTCAGTGGCGATACCTCGTAATTTCGACGTGCTCTTAGACACGACACATCCGCTAGCATCTTCCGTCGGATGGGGGCGTAAACAAAGCTGACCTGTGTCCGAGAAAATTAAAAACAGTAGAAATAAATATTCCATAGTTAGTGTAGGGTACGGTTCCCTGATACCTATTTATCATTCCCCTCTCTCTGGGATAACATTAATGTCATCTATAACTATATCTATTCCCTCGATACATCTACTCAACATTGAGTCAAATACTAATTCTCATTAAAGAAAACGTTCGCGACGATTATAAGAATTGTATTACTATAAGTACTACTACTATCAATAATACTATGAGATAATTTTGACAAACTAAATAAATTTGCTTAAAGGAAAATAGAGGCAAAAGAGCAGTACCAGCATGTAATGTTGAACAATTACCCAATAGAGACTACACCGAACCAGGATTTGAAATCTCAGTAGCGGCGGGAGACGACAAAAGTAACGTGAAATACTACCTTGCCGTCGGAACTGTTCCTGGTGGGAGCGATGTAAAAAATAATCAACAATTGGGAGGAGCTTCCACTGTTCTTACAACGGTAATAAGTAGCTTTTATTCGTGTTAATTCAATTAATAAATAGTTGTTCGTCATCATGATGTCTTTTCTAATTGCAATGTCAAATATCAAAATGTTCGCCGTTTCCGTTTCAGATTCAGCGGCAGTAACATTTTACATAAGAATAAGAATAACTCAAGAGTAATTAGTGCAATAACACAGCCGGATAATTTCATGTACCATTTAATGTTATAGGAAGTAAAAGAGTTTCCGACAGGGGTACCGCTTTATTTCACGGTGTATGCAGAAAATAGTGCAGGTGCACGATCTGGTGTGACTTGCCAGATACAGACATACGACACAACCCTACCTACTGGACGACTGACAGCGGAATTTACCTCTACAAGTAACCCGGCAACAATTAAGGCTGCAGCCGTCGTGCACGATGATACATACATTACATCAGCTTTTGTCGGTGTCGGGTACGGTAAAGGAAGTTATGGTGACCAGATGGTATCATGGAGCTATACTGACCTGACAGAAAGGGAATCAAACATTGACATTGGTAGCATCTTTAATTTCAATCAGATCTTAATACATCTTAGACTTGTATCTGTAATTGTTTCAATAGTAGCCATCATTGTGTATACAATTTTCAGTACTAGTTTGACAATGTAAAAAGATAGTATGACTTATTAAAACTAATGGTTAATAAAAAGATTGCAGGTTTCCGAATTCCTATGTTTCATTCTCTTCTTTCTGGGGCGACTGTAAATAACCTTTTACGTAATAATGAGCCGTTAAGCAACATAATATCACAATCTAACTGACTTATTTTATGTTTTATTAGGGCATGAACAATGCTGAGAAAATGTCTTGAATTATCGTAGTTCTTCATTTATTTTGTTTCACGATAATGTTTACATTATTTCAAATCAATCAAATATAATCTTTTATATGACAAAAGCACATTCCATTTCTCTTTTGTTTATGAGTTACATTTATTTATTTATGTAATTTGCAATGCTTAGTATGGCCCTTGTGTACTTGGATTAGACGCAAACTATACGTTTTGGGATATTCAATGTTTATGGATATAGTTGTTTTTTACTCTATATTTTACTCATTTGTTGTTTACTCTGGTTTATTGTGTTATGTATCAATCTTTCCTTACCTTGTTGTCAATGCTTTTTAAGCATGATGTCGTTTTGATTTTATTAAATTGTGAAGGTGATGATCCACACAACATAAGAGCACTCGAGCTTTTCACGGAACTTCAGGACGGTAAGCTCGTAGCCACCCCCATCGCAGTGTTGAAGAACACCTTGACGTCAGGGCATTGTGCTCGAAGATGCCTTGATGTCGGCCACTGTGTGAGCTTCAACTACGACTATGGACCAGCAGCCACTTGTGAGCTCCTCAGATCAATTCGTCATTATGATGAGACACTATCTGAGGTACAAAACCATTCCGCTATATTCCTTGTAAAAGCTTAAATACATCAATGCATCACTAATTATGACTTTACGAATCTTAAATATGCCTATACCAGACATTCTATACTGTTAAATATGCGTTATAATAGAAACGGACATTTATAAAAAAATATATATATAGAATTAATGTAATTAAAAATAATAATAATTATAGACTGGAATAAATTAAGACTGAGGAACTCTTTGATACAAAAGTTTTACACGAAAAAGAAAAGAAATCTATAACAAATTATTTGTTAACAATTGTTTGCTGCAAAAACATAACAACACCAAGGCAGCTGTCTCGATTTGATCTAACATAGTTATTATATAGTCACTGACCTGTTGTTCCGATACCAAAACGCGTTTGATACATGCTCACGCAATGTAAAAGTAGATAATAAAAGTCATGATATAAACCCATTCGCCGCCGTATGCAAGTTAAGGGTCACATGAGTCTAGTTTACTAAATCATTACACATATTTTATTATATATTATTTGTATGTTAGGAAAGGTCCGACTTTCATGTGATTAATAGTACAAACAGAGGTCAATGATTGTTTTGATAAACTAATGATACCGTTTACATATTAATGTGACATCATGACGTTGATTTATTGGCCATGGCCAGTGCCGGTAGTTTCCAACACGAAGTGTCTCAAAACTCTGCTAGCATAATACACCTCTGTAAAGACCTCTCTAGTTCCCCTGATAATACACCTCTGTAAAGACCTCTCTAGTTAACCTGACGGTTCACAGTTGGATGAGATATCAAAGTCTTTAAAAAGGCTTTGAAACGTAAGCAAATACTCGAATTGTTAAATTTGCAAGTGTAGTAACATTGTTTAGAATCTTATTTATTGTATAACAGTACAATTGACAACTTTACACTGCATCTGCACACCCTTTTTGTATTCCAACGCCCATAAACACATTGTTTGCAATTTTCTCTCTTGCTTGCGTTTGGTGCTTCCAATGGATCCCATTTTCTGTATTTTTTAAATCATTTATTGAAAATACAATTGAATTACCTAACAAGCTATTCTCCACAATTAATATGCACTTGCTATGCAAGTTTCTTAAATGTGACTTTTATAAATTGTAAACTGTGTCTTCTCTTTATATTTTCAGTCTGGATTGTTTTGTCATTTTGAGCGCTTGGGGAGTGGACATGCTGTTGAATTTCACTACTCCACATTCAGTATGGACCACAATACGTTACACTTCGTCAATTTGGATCTTACCAATGCCCTTGACTATCGATCCATCATAAACAGCGCTAGTATTCTGACGGACTTCACGTGTCCTGAACCCGGTAGCACTTTCGTTCAAATAAAATATATACTACTTATATTGACATTAGTTAACCTTGCTTTTTTAGCTATATTTGTAACAGCGTAACCACCAAAAGCACCATATTTTCAATCGTTTAATCAATATATTACAACATATCACTTGAAAACAATTATTTAAACAATGTAGTCTGTTAAACTGCACTTCGTGTGTTTATGTTTGCTTTCGAAGAAGCGTTTTCGGCATTTCATTTTGTTTGAGTTGTTTTCCCTCAACATGAGTGCTATTCTCTTAGATATACCAATAGTGTAAAGTGTGCCTATATAATCATATTATCGAAACTTACTAGGTACAATAAAGAACCGCAGCATGGACATCTTGGAAATAGCCAGCTGTAATGCGATGATTCCACCTGATCGCCCAGATCTGCAACGTCTATGTGTTGGGATCCATCCCGCTATCAAGAATCACAGGTTGTACACATTGTTTATCATGTCAGCAGTTTGATACATGTTAGAATCAATGCATCACCTTGTGTTTACTTGAAACAGACTTTAAGGCATTGCTGTACCATTTAGATTGAACTGGTGTATACTAATTAGTGATACCGAGATCCAGAGATAAAACATTGACGTAATATAGGCGTCAACTAATAATTACATTATTAGCTGCTTTATCAGCAGGAACTAAAACAACTTTATTATAAAATTCTTAAATTCACGATTTTAAATTACGCAACGAATATCTAGGTCTCGAAGGAAGTAAAGAGGGACTAGCATTATAAAAGTTAATACGTGGATCATAACTTTAACCAAGTAGAAAGAGAGTTTTGGTCCGCATGTTCTCTACAACACCGTTTTATACTAAAATCCTCAATGAATTGGGCGATCTGAGCACGACATGCACTAAACTCTAAGTATACTTGGTCCTTTGGGATCAACGAGCCCAATTTAGGTGGCTTTGAAGTAGAATACCGATTAAGCCGGTGCTAGGGGGCGTGGGAAGTGTTGCTTCTTTCATTACTTCTCATGAACAGACTCAATAAAACCGAGTCTGCTGCTTTATTCTCTTAAGTGTGTTTGTTGCTCTCAAAGGATCACCTTTATCAGTATCTATTGGAAATATTATTTTCAACTACAACAAAATTGTTTCTGACCTTGATATAGTAAATAAAACTCCTAAGGAATGTGAACACATCCAAATTTTGCTATGCTCCAGCAGGTCATGCCATCACTGGTAATTTTGATATTGTTGATAAACGTATTCAGCATTTGTTTTCGAAAGGTCCCAATTATATATTACTTTCAATTATTGTTTTTAAAGCCTCTGGTGCCCAGATCGCCCACTCCATTGAAGAGTTTAGTACAAAATGGTGTCGCAGAGAACATGCGGACCCAAACTCGCTTTCTACTTGGAAAAAGTCAATTCTTAAATTATAGATACACGTATTAACTTTTATAAAGCTAACCACTCTTTACTTCCTCCGAGACCTAGGTTTCCTTTCGTAATTTAAAATTGGGAATTCAGGAATTTGATAATAAATTTGTTTTAGTTCCTGCCGATAAAGCAGCTAATAATGTAATTAGTGTTTGACGCCTACATTACCTCAATGGTTTATCTCTGGAACTCGGCAGCACCAATTTGTATACTTCAATACATTCTACTGAGGAGGATGTTGCTTCCACACATATCACTCGGTGCACTACTTTCAAGGCTGGAGTAGACGAAAAGCAAAACAAACTGCCTACTAGGTACTGGATTCCTAAATTATATAAAAATCCATATAAGGCCCGCTTTATTAACGATTACCGTTATTATAAACTTCGTAAACCTTTGCAAAATTTTATTATCGTAACCCTGATCTTCTTTCCAAATACGAAAGTAATTTAAGGACTCTTCTGTGACAAGGACTATCACAACCTGACTTATATGGTGATGTGATTTATAAAATTGGTAAGATTCTTGGTCATGATCACTTTCATACTATCTTTGTTAAACCTGTTAAAAAGTTTATCAAACGAGGTTATGACCCTATCATTTTGCAACGTACTGCGTGCTTGGCGGTGGACCCTTTTACAGTTCGCCACTATGCTTTCCTCTTTAATTGTACGATGACCGGACAGGCTGTGGACCCTATGATGACGCCTTTCTAAAGCCCAATGGGACAGTGGCGTTTGATGTTTGTCTATGATCTTTCTTGTCGTGCCTTAATGGTTTATTCTCTTGTTGCTCTGGCTTATGCCAAGTCATTGAGTACCATCATTGTGGCTTTCTAGGCTATTGTTCTTTTGTATTATATTTACACGAGCATGTTTGTGTTTTACTTATATTGCCTATTGATGCTGCCTTGTTGGTTAGAGATTAGATCATGGGGGGGATTTCTTTATTTACACTCTTTATTGTGAAGTTTGGTGCACCCTAGAACCGGTTTAAACCCCAGTTGCCTTTGTTGCCACTGACCGTTCCAAGGCGGTAGCCCTATTGTCAACCCTTTTGTGTTTGTGATGTCGTTTGCATTTGTTATTACTGTTGCCTTCTCGTTTATCTGTTTGTGTGTTTGTTTTTGTGTTTTGTGGTTGACAGTCGTCATTGAATGCTGCTTTCCCTGTCCGATATTTGTATCTTTCTTTAGGACCTTTAGAAAACAGATGCCGAATACTTTTATCTATAATATCAAAATTACCAGTGATGACATGACCTGCTGGAGCATAGCAAAATGTTGATTGTTGACGCACATTCTTTAAGAGTGTTATTTATTATATCAAGTTCAGAAACTATTTTGTTGCAGTTGAACATAATATCTTCTCTTTTTATAATACATTAATACAGGACTTTTCGGAAATATTTTTAATATATAGGGATAGAATCAACTACATGATTATCTCGGAAAATACTTGGCATGTCAATGAAATCAATACCCTTATTAAATAAAATCGAACAGGAAAAATAGCATTCAAGGACGAAAATCAACCACAAACACCCACAGAAACAAAGAACAACTTTAAAGATAGATATAGTATTTTTAGAAAATGCCTGACGTGTCCTTGTCAATATCGGGTCGGAGAACATGTTGTGTGTAGATTGGAATTATTGGAGCAGTGTTATATAAAGGATCTGTACGAATGAACATTGTGTCTGCTTCCTCGTCGACTTTCACAGAACACAGTCAACCAAAGACTTTCAGTGATGATATAACTGTTAAATGTGTTTCAGAACTATCATCGATGGAGAAGGTTCAATGTCTGTGTTTAATGGCGATGAAGCATTACAAGACCTACGCTACACAAGAAGTAACAATTTCGTTGCAGGTTTGTACTGATACAGACCATGTTTTACCATCGGCCGTGTTCTTGACATTTGTCAAACTCCTACAGGATTATTGAGTTATACCTTTTAGTGAACGCTTATTTATTGACATTTAATAATACTGTTGACCATGAATAAATAATTAACTCATGTCAATAATACTGAAAATCTGATCCCTTGGAAGCAATAAAAAGAGTATCACACAAACAATAGAGAAAAGTAGCAGACTCAATTTTATTGAGTCTGTTCATGAGAGGTAATTATAAGATGCAAGCGACATTGTACTGTAAAGCCGCACAGAATGGACTTCATGACCCAAAAGGACCACTAAATAATAACACTACTGGTTAGTCGGGGCGACTTTTTATGGCCACCACACAGCAATAAACAAACGCTAGTGTGAATGTCAGTAAATACTGTAAAGGTGATCCCTTGGAAAAAACAAACACAAACAAGAGAGAAAAGTAGCAGACTCGGTTTTATTGAGTTTGTTTATGAGAGATAATTATAAAAGGCAACACATCTCACGCCTCCTAGCACCGGCTTAAGAAATATTCTACTTTAAAGCAACACAGAATGGGCTTCTTGATCCCAAAGGACCAGTAAATAATAACACTACTGAAGTTACTTTAGGTGTGATATCACCCACACAATCGCATTGATCAATGCATTGATCTTGCCAATACCTACGACCCTATGCACCTTAACACTAAATATGTTGAACTGAGTTATAAAACATTATGCAAACACTATGTAAACACATCATTACATTTGTAAGAAAAAGAACCTTAGTTTGACGCACAATATTTATTGGCTGTATCTGCAGGCAAACCGGTACTGGCCTGAGCGAGGTTGTATAGTTGTATATTCCAGGTTCAACTTTTAAAAAAGGAAACGAATTATTGAAATAATCAACTAATAAATTTCCTTGTAATTACTTTAAGCTAACTGGGACGGTATTCATGATCACGAAACTGGAATACTGGCCTACTCCCTATCAGTTGGTAAAACAGTATGTGAAGATCTCATTCACCCTCACCATGACCCACATCGACATTTGCTGCACGAGTCACAGTGGACCAATCTAGGAGTTATAACTGGCACTGACGAATATAACCCATTCCCTCTAGAATGTACGTATGTTCATATAACAATATGTGTGTTCATATTTGTAGTTTCATACTTTATAAACTGAAATAGTCATCAACTGAAATATGTATTTTCAACTGTATTGAAATGCCTTGCATTAGATATTTTTTTCTTAAATTTACGTTTAGTACATTTGGTCGTTGATTATATTTCAAACGTGTTTTTATGATAATGTTCACTTACACTATTTACTTTTTGCTACTTTCAGCTGGCAAATACTTTGTAACCGTACGCGCATTGAACAGGGTCCAGTACGGCGGACCATTAGCTACTACCATATGTCATTCTACGCCATATATAATAGATATCACAAAGCCGTTTGTGTATGAAATATTCGATATCAAGTACAACGAAGATACTTTTGACATTGCAGAAAAGCACAACTTAACGTAAGAATATTTGTTAATGCACATAACTTCTTCTTTATCAGTCGGCGACATAATGTTGATTTAGTTAAACAAGTTAAAAATAAACGCTTAAAATTTTGACAGTGAGGTGCATTCATAAGCATTATATTTGGCTATGTATATAATAAAATACAATATTTTTGGGCATTATACTTGTATACACTATTATTTAGTGGTTAAGAACATTTTTGTTTATATCGAATACAAACTTTCGTTATAACAGTATATTCATATTCATGCTTATTATCGATATACGAGTATATGTGTAGAGCGTTGTGGTTTAGTGGTAGAGCGTTGTACCAATGACCGAAATTCTTAGGTTCGATCATGTGATGTGTCTCTCAGCAAGACACTTTATCTGCATTTGCTTAGTACTGGTGATATCCAGGCAGAAAGACATCGAGAGTGATTAAAATATGTTCAGAGTGCTTTCGTTACATTCGATGTAAAATAAATACGTTTAAACTAATATAGCGTAATAAAAGAAAAGTTATTTGTTTTTCTTGTACAGTGATCAAGAATCTGGAGTTAAAGTTATTGAAATTGGCCTCGGCCTAAACCCTAGAAATTGTGACATTTTGGAATGGTTCAAATATGCCTACTCTCCAAACATAAGTCATACATTCCAAATCCCTGACGGTGTTCCCGCATGGCTTCGTCTAAGAGCAACAAACAACGGTATTATACATAAAACTCCATGTCTTTATAGTGATTATAAAAAGTGTTTACTTTACTTCAGTGTCACAATCTGCTGTAAAGTAATATAGTTTTGACTTATTGACTTATTGACACTTTGCTCATTATAATTAGTTTAGAACAAGGGATATTTATTCAATAAAATCCCCTAACGCTAAAATTCAAACAACTTTGCTAATATTTACTAAAATATATAACATGTTTCAAACTGCTTTTATTTATAGTATGTATAAATTAATATATTATAAAAGCTCTGATCATTCCTGGCTTTTCATAATTTGTACGATTTACACTTTCTAAGATCAGGATTAATGGATAAAATTCCCCAAACTTTGGTCCATTGCAAGTAAAACATATGTTTGTTGCTGTATTTTAGTTGATCTGTACACGGTGGATCATGCACACAAGGCTATTGTCGTTGATGCCTCTCCTCCGATAGCAGGAATAGTCTACGACGGACCTTTATTTAAAGAAGATCTCATGTTTACAAAGGATAATGAAACGGTATGTACATCATTTACAATGTGTATAAGCAAAGTTTTGCTAAAATGTCTTGTTTCAAATATATTTACTGAGTGAATCTCTCTAGTATTCAAAAAGACTTAATAACGACCATACATTGTATCGATAAATCCTCCTTTATTATCACCAATGGTAAAACTAAAAAATATGATTGCATTACAGATTTGTGCCAACTGGTTTGGATTTTATGATCCCAATTCTGGAATTGATAGCTACGCCATTGGTGTCGGCACCGAGAAAAATCTAACCGATGTAGCCGATCTTAAAGAACTGAAGCATTCCGTGTTTGAGTATTGTGTTATACTGGATGCTAACTCCACTCTGATGCATGACCATGTGTACTACATAGTTATTTGGGCAAATAACGGGGGAATAAACATGAGAAACATATCAGCGGTCTCCGATGGAGGTACAGTCATACAGAATAATTAACCTTCAGTATCGTACATTGTGGGAATATGTAATAATACAACGTTCATTATTTATATTAGTATTATTACTATTATTATTTGTGTTATTTGTAATATTATTATTATACTATTGTTTTTTATTATTATTATTATTATTATCATGTCAAATCAAATACTCGTTATGTTTTCCGACACAATTTTAAAAAATGTATAAGAATTTTATACGATGTTAAATCAGTTTAATAGTTTCCATGGCTGGTGTTAATGCTTTTCTTTATTGTTTGCAGTTCGTGTGGACCTTACCCCGCCCATATCTGGATCAGTTGTTGATTTGAAACTAGGCGGCTTTGTAGACCTAATGTATAGTGCCTCCAAATCCACAGTGATGTTTCAGTGGAAGGACTTCTTTGATCCTGAATCTGGAATTCGTGAATACAACGTTCAGGTGTTTAGAAAAAGGTACGCGAACTATGTATCGTTTTGTACTTGCCCTATTACCATTATATGTTAGCTTGCAAATCTAAACGTGTTTGCATGGATACAACACTTGTGGAATAATTCTATTCTCACACCCTCGATGAAATATATGTTATAAGCATACACCATCGGATTTACATACATTGCTTCAACTATTAGGAGCACACATTAAATCCTGACATTGGTCGTTAAAATCAAACAAAAACACTTCCTTGGAATTTGTCAATCAAATGTATATATCTTGAAACAACATTATTGGATAAGAGTGTCTATATCACTCTAATACAGGATTGTATAAAAGGAGTTGTAAAAGGGAAAAAATGACCGAAAGTGACGATAATTACAAAACGTCTTATATTATTAATATATAATATGTTCTTCTTTTTTTCACTTTTTGTTTTATTTCTGGTAATTGTATGCATTTTATTTAATTATTATTATCATATAAAAGTTGGTAAACATATCAAACCATATACTCATTTTAGATGGAACCAGGAATGGAGTGTAATCAGGGAATGGACACGTTTCGATAAAAATGCAGATGATGCAGAATGGAAAAAC
The DNA here is from genome assembly GCA_037043455.1 of Cyrtodaria siliqua. Lineage (NCBI taxonomy): Eukaryota > Metazoa > Mollusca > Bivalvia > Adapedonta > Hiatellidae > Cyrtodaria > Cyrtodaria siliqua. The sequence goes on from JAWPHD010000836.1 coordinate 251,311, forward strand.
TTTCATCTTGATCATAAAGACACTGTTAAGTCAGTTGTGAAAGCAACAAATGGAGCTCTAAATAACGTACTTGGGGAAACAGATGGATTTGTTGTGGATTTAACCCCACCCTACCTTGATTTCATAGGAGATGGTGATACCCTCAGAGAGGATATAGATTATCAGGTGTGCAAATTGACGTAATTTAACCTGTTTTTGTACTTAGTAAATGTATAAACTTGAATGCATCCGAATGCATTAGAAGAATAGTCCAGTCAATGAAATGAATTATTCCTCGATATGGCGATGCAGTTAAACATATCTGGAACAGCAAGTCAGCTTTATAAAAAGGCATTTAATATTACGTCTTCGACATGGACTAGCTGTTACAAAAGAGTATGAGAGTGGAAGCACCGAATCTAAATTTAAGGAAGAAAACATAAACATTTGAAAATGTACCACCGATATCTAAATATAAGTATCGGGCTCAGCGATCTCCAAAGATCGAATGAATAACAGTCTGATTGCAAGCGCGGGGAGACGTTTTACTGCCGCCACACTGCACAAGCAACATTACTGTGCCATATAAAAGAGTATGTGAGTGGACTTTTGGAAACGGTCGAACACGATAAATACGAAATATTGCAGTCTTGGTTTGATTGAGACTGTTCATGAACGGTAGTGCATTTACAACGCACTGCATCTTTAGTGGTTGACTCATTTAAAGTTCGCCACTGTGTTTGTAAGAGGATATTAACTGGTCGGAAAGTATTTAGACTGTCCTGTTGAATTGGTTTGATAATAGTGTAAGTTTGAGGATTGGGTGCACCCAAAAACCACCTGGTTTAAATCTCCAGTAGTCTTTATAATACTGACCGTTCCAATGCGGTACTCATATTGTCAATCCTTTTATGTTCGCGGTGTCACATACTTGTTTTCTATTTTTTCCTTCTTGTTTTATGTTTTGAATGCGTCCTTTAGTTGACTGTGTTCTGCTTTACATTCATGTTTGACTTTTCTACCTTCAATTTTTAATAGTGGTATGCTTTTCAGTTATTACATTTAACATTATAAGCATTTTTTCGTTTATTTCATATATTTCCATAACCGGAGATTAACTCATTAACAATAAAGGTCATACTAAATAACACTATGTTTCAGTCCGAGACGTCAACGATGAAGGTAAATTATAGGTTTAGTGATCCAGAATCGGATGTGCATTTCTTAAGGCTTCAAATCTTCGAAACTCAGCAAGGCATGAAGAGGCAGTTTTATCCTGGTAAGTATCGATTCTATTGTATTGTGCACCTATATATAATAAGTGCTTTTTAACAGTCTCTTTAAATGCATTTTCTGTGTATATCTTTGCAAATATTAAAATTAAAAATATACCCATCGTATAAGGTAGTCATGCTGGATGGGTATGTCTTTGTAGCATACTAGTCATGTGTAAAATAAAAGTAAGGAATGCTAGCTTTGACTAAGTAATAGTCTTCAACAAACCTTTAGGATTAAATAACAGAACAGTATGATTTTGTTTTAGTTGTATTGGGCCAATGGGTAGACATCAATGACACAGAACAAGTCCAGTATCAGCAAACGGAACTACAGCTAACTGTGGGGCATAAATATTCTGTGAGGTTTGCAGCCATTAACGGAGCTGGTCTTATATCGACACACGACTCGGATGGGGTTGTTATAGACAATACACCTCCACAGGTATGCATGCATCCCCGAAATGTTGTATAAACATTCTTTTGTACGGAGACTACTAATCGGCGCGTAGGGGGCCATTGTGTATGCAAGAGCCGTTATGGCCGCAAGTAAAATTGGGAGCGTATAAAGAGTTAATTGGTCACTGACATCAGTCGCAAACTACTATGTTGTGTTACAATTTGTTCGGTTCTGTTCAAACTAACTAGAAATATATAGCTGTTGAATGTGAAGAAATGGAATTGATATAGCGTTTACTATATATGTTGGATCAGTTTATAATTGATAGGAGTGATGTAAAACGTGAAAATATAAAAATAAAAAATAAAATTTGGCAGGAAAATATGAAATATCTTTATTTTTTCCGTTTTCTATGTAAAGCATAAGCGTCCTTATTTGTGGAATCTAATTCACGTTTTTCAATTCATAATATACGTATTATGTAAATACTCTTCTTTAGATTTGTTAGTATCGGTTTTTGCCACTCAGTTGTGAATACATATTATAATGTTCATTTTCTCAACACACCGAACAGGTGATGTGGATGCATGTCGGCGTCCTTAGTGGTGAGATCGAGAAACTGTTATATGGGTATGTGTGGCAGTCAGACCATAATGGAATCAAGGCAGCCTGGTTGGCCTCCGACCATGAATCTGGTATAGCCGGTGTAAGATATGCCGTTGGCACATCTAAAGGTAAACATGTGAAGATGCAAATTCAATATCTGGTAGGAGTTTTATAAAAATAGTGATAATTTGTTTGCTTATAATTATTATGTTGTATTTTAAATAAATGTCATTAATTTAGACGTGAAATTTATCTGAGCAAATATAATTTGTTGAGTCACGCCCGTTTGTTTTGTCAATGTTGTACTCATTTACAGGTGCGAGTAACATAATGGACTGGAATGAAAGGTCCGGCATTTTTAGGGATGCATACTTGCCATGCATTCTGGTCGATACAGACCTTATTACATATACTCCAGTCTACTATGTTTCGTTGAAACTGAAAAACGGCGCTGGTCAATGGAGCAATGTGGTCACGTCGTCGCCAATAGTTGTTGTTCCTGAAGATGTAACAGGTAAGATATCGCCATTCCTAACCAGCTGTACAATAGCAAAAATATAAAAACACGTTATCGAACTGTGAGCAGCGAAAACAATCGTATTAAAACAATCATCTGAAATGCGATAATCTCAGAAACAGAAAAATACTATTTCGATTTTTTTTTCAAAACTGAAAACATGGATTAAACATCTCTCATGCGGAAATCATACGTTTCTCTACATATTGTTATATTTTCTAATATATTAACAGGCATAATAAGAACATACTGTGACAGGACTACCTTATTATGTGTACGCTTGCTAAAGGGTCTTTGTTGTTTCACGAATGTATGCATTTGGAAGCTTAAGATGTAGCATTTATGGCTGAAACCGAAAACAAATGATAATCTCAATAGAAAATACCTGTGAAAGTTAATCAATACGTACTCCAGTAGTGCTAATAAAGGAGAGGATGTATACAGCCGTGTACATAATGTATTCACCCTAAGCATAGTTTAACGTGCTCGACATGTTGTTTGTTGTTTTTTTTTGTTCTTTTAGGAATTGCCTACGATGGCCATTACGACACACTTGAGAACGACATTGATTATCAATCAGACATACATACTGCAACACTGAGATTTTCTGGATTTGAAAGCAGCTTAAATGGGATAGTAGCATTTGATTGGACAATAGGAACAACGCCAGGTGGTGAGGATATACAGCCGTTTATGGAGTACGGTATTGTACATACAGAAGAACCAGATGTGACTGGAGAAGGTAATGGACTTGATAATCCATGTTTACGAGCATTCCATATCAATTGAAATACACATGAATTGTTGATATTTGATTTTATACGTATTTTTTTGGTTGTTTTACCATACAAACCATATTAAATGATGATTTTCTTAGGTCATACTCATGTATATATAATTATGTCAAATATATTTATTGCAATTTGTTTCTTAAACTACATTATTGGTTTATAGTCAGTCGGCCGATTATTTTGTTTACTGTATGTATCGTATCTACAGGGTTAGCTAGCTCCGGCCATGCTCAGTCGGTTATTGAACTGAAGTCTGGGGGTACCTATTATACAACAATGAGAGCAATAACAAACGGTGGCAACATTTTGCAGACGACAACGGATGGTTTCACTGTGGATACAACTCCGCCAAATATAACAATCGAAAGGTAAATAAGTGAACGCTAAGATCCACGATACAAAGTTTTAATAAGAGTTCACTTTATAAAACACGAGGCTAACACGTAATAACATTTTATAAATTATGTATGAGTATTATATAAAACAAATAACGATGTCCATTGATACGGCCTGCTTTGCAAACATGAAATGTGACGATACGCACCGTCAGACCGGAAACGCTTATAATGTATTAGAATGTTCCATGATGGCGTCCATCGGTGTATTTCAAAACATAAAAACTCAGCAATGGCGTTCTATGAATACTTAATCTTACTATAACCATGGTATAGCAGTACAAGAACGTATTATCTTGGCAGAATAACGTTCTCTTTGGCAGCTCGATATGGAATATTATCACATTACATGTGGTGTTTGAGTGTAATAAATCCATAGCATACATATCATAATAGCTATAGACTAATGTAATACATGCGCATATGAAGGTCGAAACATCTCTCGGTCTTTTACGTCAGCTCAGTGTGCAACCGGAATCTGGCTAGTAAAAGAGAATAATTGGAAATTGTTTTCAAATACCATTAAGTAAATTAATCGTTTAAAAATGATCAATTGCACAAATGAAAATATAAATAATACTTCAATATATTTAACTTATGGTACATAAACTAATATTATCATTATCAAGTACTGTTCTGACTACTGCCAGCTTATCTACCGAAGACCCGTTGGCGTCTGACAAAGCTATCTACCAGTTTGATGAGTCGCTACTGGTGGCTTCCTGGTCGTATAACGATACTGAATTACATGATCCGTCAATAAGAGACAACGTCGAAATGACCTGGTTTGTAATAGGAACACACCCGTTTGGAGATGATACCTATGCCCTTACGAATTTCAACGTAACCCCTAGTTATGTTGACACTTTGCCTGTTGGAGACTATGTGCCAAAACTACTCGGTAAGTTTATCTTTGATAAAGCATGTATATGTCCAAATGGACGGAGTCTTATATAAAACACTCTGATCTTAAATATGAAATTCTTAATGTTATTGTTTATGTTTGACGTAAATGTCAGTCAGGGATAATATCACTGATTTTGAAAAATAAATTAATTTCTGAAATTAATAAATCAATTTCAATTACGGACAGCACATCGCCATTGAATGTCGGTGTTACATTACAATTATTCAGGAAAACCCAACATACTGACGGTGTCAGCGAAGAATAAGGCGGGTCTGTCCGGCAGCGCAGTTGCTCCAACCGTTATTCAAGATAATACAGCACCTGTACCAGGGACAGTCACGTGTCCTGCATATGTCCAGGTATAAAGTGTTTTATTCTGTAAAAGCTGATTTTCACTACATAAATTTAAAATTATCTCGTCGTTTAAAAAGCACTAAAATATCCACAGTGCGGTGTGCATAGTTCAAATTTGCAGTCACATTTCAATAAACCCCAAAGGAACGGGGTTTTAGGATCAACTTAGTATCTGTCTGCTCTAAATTCATGTATGCGAACATATTACTTGACTGATTTTTGCTATCATTTAGTATTCAGTTTGCTTATAACAACTTGCATAAGCAAATGGATGATTAAATCAAATGTTGTTTAAGGGCTCTTAACACGGTATATTCTAATAAGAGCTACCAGAGAGAAAGCGAAAGGATACAGTGGAAACCTGAAATAGGCCCTACTCTTACTAACAGATATATGTATTTGACTCTTGAACGTGTTCGGAGAATAGACCCTGATACATGGGACCATCCGATTTACGTCTCCCTCCGACGGACAAGTCTAAGGGCAAGTATCTTGCCAAGAACACAATACTGAAACTCAGTGGAATCGGCGAGGCTTGAACTTATGAGGGTTCTCAACTTTTAAATTCCTCCGGGAAACGCAAAAACAAATTGCAATAATATTTACAAACATTTAGTTGAAATAAACTACTGCTGTCCCGTTCCATGTTTAGCAAGTAATTGTATAACATTGTCTTTTGTAGAGCAATGCGGCAGTAGAATGCACCTGGAGTGGATTTATCGATATTGAAAGTGACATTCAAAACTACTTCATAATGTTTGGCTCCAAGCAAGGATATGGTGACACGCTTGTTGCATCAAAACTACCTGGTTACAAATCACGTTTCTTAACTTCTAGTGAGTCACATATTGACAGTTCAGTACTAGTCTTAGAATAATGATACCGCATAGAACCATTACCCACTTTAATACACAGAAACCTGTAAACACAAGAACTGTATTCTCTTTCATAGTATATCTGGTATATTATGTTGAATTTTTGCAATTATTGTTGTATATAAATACCTTTTATCTTTGATAAAGCATGTATATTTCCAAATGGACGGAGTCTTATATAAAACACTCTGATCTTAAATATGAAATTCTTAATGTTATTGTGCATGTTTGACGTTGTCAGTCAGGGATAATATCACTGATTTTAAAAAATAAAAATGACACCGACATTCAATGGCGATGTGCTGTCCGTAATTGAAATTGATTTATTAATTTCAGAAATTAATTTATTTTTTAAAATCAGTGATATTATCCCTGACTGACATTAACGTCAAACATGCACAATAACATTAAGAATTTCATATTTAAGATCAGAGTGTTTTATATAAGACTCTGTCCATTTGGAAATATACATGCTTTATCAAAGATAAACTTACCGAGGAGTTTTGGCACATAGTCCTTACCTTTTGCATAGCACTATATATTAAAGACTACTTCAAGTTATATGTTGTTTCTCCTTACGCCTCCTTAGTTTAGTATTCGCACATCTCAAGGTTATAGCTGTCCGCAGTTGTACTTCCAATTAAAACCAGAGGTAAATAAGCACGGGCATGACTGTAGACTATAAGTCATGGTTATTTAAATCCGTTTTAATTGCTATTGATAAAATTATAAATTTCGTTAACATGATAAATTACAAGCATATTGTGATTAGTTGTAGTTAGCTACAATTAAATTGACCTAACTAATCGCATTAACATTATTTATCGATCGATTATTGATCTGTTAATTTATCTGCTGAAACGGATGCATCTGATTGATCAATACAATCCGCAGTGAGCCAGAGGTTGACAAGAGTACTGTTGTAAACTCTGGCAAGCTGGAATGTATTCTAGGTCATTATACCAAATAATATTTCAAACAATATAATTATATCACAATTTCGCAAATTGAACTTCAATTTCTTAACACATATGCTTCTACAAATCCAACCAATGTTTCAGTTGTGGTGTTATAATTTATTTTTCAGATATTGACAAGAAACACCTAGACGTGCTTTTTGCTACAGTAACTGCAGTCAATCATGTTGGACTAAATAACAGTGCATTTTCCGGACCTATTATGGTAGACAACACCCCGCCAACAGCTGGTGTTGTTGTTGAGTTAACAAGTATATCTCGGATTGATCCTAAAAATGCAAATACTACTGTTGAAATGACCCGAAAGGCGTGTCAATCAGTTGAAGGTAAACAAGTCAAATCGAAAATGATTTGAGTTATTAATTATGTTGGTGCCTTTATATGTACATATAATTGGATAGATTATTATGCGGAAAATGTGAGCATTAAAATAACGTTCTATACTCATATTTGTACATGTTTTAAAAAATAAGATAGCAGTTGCATTTTTTAAACTTGCTCGAACCTTTATCGAGCACATAAGGATAGAACACAATGAGAACTATTAAGGAGATTTAAACTAAAACGGTGTTAGAAAGATTATTATTTCTTATTAAAATACAACCACCGGACGGGCGGTGGAATCTGTGACAACGTGTTCCTCAATCCTTTAAGGCGGTAACCGTTTGATGTATGTCCTTCACTCCATGTTGTCGTTAACGGGTTTCCCCCTGATGCTCTGACTTCAGACAAGTCCTCGAATGCATATGAGATTAGCTTCTTAGGTTTAACATATTTTTGATATATTAAATACATGAACATTACTGTTTTGTTTTTTATTACACCTATCTACGCTTTCTCAAATGTAAGGGGTTATCTCGGCGGGGATTATTTTTTATTTCACTGTCCTGTTGTTTAGGGATGATGACAGGGTAATATTGAGGTTTGGTTCACCCTTGAACCGGTTTAAACTCCCCGGTGGTCCTTTTTTTCTGTTGTTAACGTTTTATTTGAATATCAAGTGTACAAACATTTATATACCGTACATATATGGATGCTTTATAGTCTACCTGCTCCTATAGTAATTTATAACTTCATTAAATATGTGGAATGGATTTAACTACTAAGGGGTACATATATGTTGAGAATAATTCCATATCTCTGTAACTTTTCACTTGTTCTAAAAATATTGTATAGTTAGGTAGACGTTTTCTCAGTTTGCAAGAACAGACATACTTCTTATAGGTGAGCACACCTAGATACAAAATATAATCAATATCTGATGAGCTGGGTTTTAATTCTATTAAAATATTGCATTTTTCATGTAAATCACTAAACAACTTTATTAATATGTTCTTGGCTGACATACATTCATAAAATAAATGCAAAAATGTTTCTTTTGAATTATTACAAAATGTGCAAAGTTCCGTTTCAGACATTCCACATTTATATAATCTTGCATTTGTGAAAATAATTCGATGACTTAATTTTAAATTGTAAGGATTGAAGATATGAGTCATCTGTTTTACGGAATTGCCCAATCTTCACTAGTCAGTGCGCATTCCAAATCTATTTGCCATTTCATTTGAGACTTATTTGGAAATTCAACTACTGACTTCAAAATTTAGGGTAGAATTTTTTATTTACCTTTTTAGCTGTTTTAAGTTTACTAACGTTTTTATTTATTGGATGCCCGATCTTATTATTATTTCTCATGCGTGCTTTCCAATCAGCTGGAATTGCATTAACTAATCCTGTATAAATTAAAAAAGGAATGTTTATGTCATATTTTGCGGTAAAATGTTCAAAAGATAAAAACATACAATTGTTATCAACAATGTCATTAATGAAAAAAATATCTTTTTTACATAAGTCTTTATCAAATACCGTTCTGTTGTTAATTTTTATATATTTGGGTTGTGAAAGAGTGGCTCCGATAGAATATCTTCTACTGTATTAACACAATTTTCCTGTATTAGCGCCCAAGACTGAAATACATTTTTTCCAAAAGCTATTCATTTCATTTCCAACTTTTATGAGCTCTTCTTTATGAAAACGCCGTACTCTGTATCCACCGTTTTTTTCTAAATCGTTTTAATGACCAAAGAAAATCGAACATCGCATTTTGAATGTCGCGATATACATGTTTGGGTGGATCAGGCAAGACAGTGATACACTGAATGAGTATTGGCAGGGCAAGTGTTTTTAAAATAGTTGTTTTACCTATTAAGGACAAATTTCGAAACGATCAATCATTTATCAGTTTTTTTATTTTATCGAATTTACTATGAAAATTGTGAACCACATAGTTGTCGTTTTGCAAATTGTATTCTATTCCTAAAACTTTAAAAGAACCACTTTTATTCCATTTACTGGTTTGCATGTATTCAGTATGTCTTTACATCCTTTCTTATGTCAGATCCAAACAATTTCAGTTCTATCAAAGTTTGCTTTTAGTCCAGAACATTACGAGAATTTGTCAACAGTTTCTAGAGTAGAATTTATTGACTGTATATCGTCGTCAAGAAAAAGAGACGAGTCATCTGCATATTGATTTATAAGGTATTCTGAACCATTAATGTCAGGATTATTTTTTAAAGCCGCACTTAAAATTTCGACACATATTATAAATAGATATGGCGATAAAGGGTATCCCTGACGTACACCACGCTGTACAGAAAAATAATCGGTACAGTGACCATTATTTAATACACAACTCTCAATGCTATTGTACACCGTTTTAAACGACTGAAATATGGAATCCCCAAAATTGAAGAAACTTAATGCTTTTTCTATAAAACCCCATTCAAGAGAATCGAAAGCCTTTTCAAAGTCTAATAAAACTAGAATACCCGATACATCTAATTCTTCACATTTCTCAATAATGTCAAATATAAATCTAGTTGATTCTCCGTTATATCTACCTTTAAAAAATTCCGATTGACTTTCTGAAATAAATTTTGAAAGGATTGTCTTCAGACGTCAGGCAATAGCTGCTGAAGCAATTTTAGTATCTACATTTAGTAGTGAGATAGGTCTGCAGTTTTTTAGATACAATTTAGATTTTCCTTCTTTTAGTAAGCCCTTTATGATACCTTGTTTTTGAGTTACAGATAATGATTCATAATTATAGCCAAAATTAAGCGATTTAATGAGGTAGTTTCCAATATCTTTCCAGAAAATATTATAAAATTCCACTGAAAAAACATCAAACCCTTATCAAACCTTTATCTCTTTTATATTACTTGTTTATATTCCTTTTGTTTAATTAGTTTTGGTATAGTTTTTTCTGTGTATTTCCTTTTCTCTAAATTACAAAAATATTTAGTAGATGTTTCACCTTCTACTTTCCATTTTGCTTTTGTTCTTAAAATAATACCTTTAATTCGTTCATCTCTTATATTTTTAAGTCGTACTGTTAATATTTCGATTTCGTTTTTGACTGAAAAGTCTCCATTGTCTTATATTAAATATAATGACCTTAATTTATTTTCAGTTTCCTTTAGTTCATTATTTTTTTTATTTTTTACATATAAAGCATACGAAATGGTTTTCCCTCGAAATGGTGGTCCTTTTTGCCACTGACCGTTCCAAGGTGGTACCGCTGTTGTTAACCCTTATATGTTTGTGATGTACTTTTTAACTGAATGTGTTTCTGGTGTACTTTTTGTATCACCTTTGCATTTTAATACTTGTTGGAGTGACTGTATTTTTCGTGTTGCACTTATTACCTTTTCTTAGAATTTAGATATAAATCCGTAAATGTTAAAGTCATTTCATTAGTTTTGTAAAATATATTGCACACATTTTATAACTCACGGTAAATGTCATAATTTTTATACTCATAGATTGTATGAAAATTGACGCCGTGTGCCAGGAATCTCTTACATATATTGCCGTGGCTTGGACAAAGTTCGAAGACATCGAGTCTGGTATACACGTGTATGTGTTTCTTATTATCTTGTTTGTTATACTCGTGCTAGTATTCTACAAATTACCTGATAAGATTGTCAAATGTAAGTGAAGTATACATTGCACAATTGCGACATACGAGTAAGTGAAAGGCAAACGTTCAATAAACGATAAACTGAAGATTACGTAGTTATGCTAGAATTTTACTATGCATAAGTTACAAAATCGACTATTTCCTTGACAACGTTGGCATTCATATTTAATTAAAATGTGCACTTTACACTTTAGGTACCAGATAGCAGTTGGAACGTCTCAAGGTGGTGGTCAGATAATACCATACTTTACTATCCCGTCATCAGGTGACAACTACGTCATAACACGAATAGACTTGAAGGGACTTAGACAGGTTTGATATTAAAGATAGTGTTAATGCATCTACTGCATTTAATAAAAACACGTATCTGCTTTTATAGCAACATTTTTGGTTCGATGCAATACAATGGCATACGCCCGTATGGTATGTTTATGAATTTGAAGAAGTAAACAAATAGAAAGATTAACTCATTTAAAGGCATTTGTGAAACGGATTTTTAAAGCCGATATGGACATCATGAACTATGACATCGCAGTTCTAGATTACCATATACATATGATACTTTACAGATGTATAGGAAACAAATCACAGCAACTGTATGAAATGTAAGTACACTAAAGTGTAATAATGCGTTATACACGAGCATCTTTGTGTTTTACTTATATTGCCTATTAATGCTGCCTTATTGGTTAGAGATAAGTTTATGGAAGGGATTTCTTTATTTACACTGTCCCGTTTTATTGGGATGACAGTAGGGTAAGTGTGAGGTTTGGTGCACCCTAGAAACTGGTTTAAAACCCCAACGGCCTTTTTTGCCACTGACCGTTCCAATACGGTAGCCCCTTTTGTCAACCCTTTTTTGTGTTTGTGACGTCATATGCCTTCATTATTTATTAACATTGCCATTCACGTTTGTCGTTTTGCGTGTTTTGGTGTTTAAAGCAGCATTTCCTGTTCGACTTTTATACTTATTTTTATATGATAAGTTTAGGATTTTGCATTACATGCATTGAATTTCTTTGAAATTATTCATGTTGATCAATATGCCATTGTATATAGTATGTGTATTTTTGTATAATTTGCTTTTTAGGTTTTCGTGTCAGTAAAGGGTTTCAATGGTGCTGGTTTAGCTACAAGTTCTGTCTCCAATGGCGTTTATATCACATATCTCAGTCAGGGATTGCCGCCCCTGAATCATATCGGTATATATGATGCTCATCAGCTAGCATTCGGTGATATGTAAGTATACGTCGTATGCACCTTTCATGATACGTTACCGCCCCTGAATCGTATCGGTATATATGATGCTCATCAGCTAGCGCTCGGTGATATGTAAGTATTTTGTATGCATATTTTATATTAAAGTATTACATTTATAAATGAACCATACTTTTAAATTGTTATAAATAGATATACTTTTATAACAAAACGGTATTTTATGTGTGTGCATTTTTCATCATGTTTGATGAACGTTGCATGTATCGTTCCAGACAATATCAAACTGATAAAACATCGATAGAAGCCAAAGGGACGTATCTGGCGATCCATGTCCAGTTACTAAATATGAATGGTCAATAGAAAGTACAGACGGCACGGTGATACAGGAGTATATTGATATGTATAGTAAGTATAGCAATGATAATTTTTATTATAATTATTATTGTAGATTTATTTGGTAAATAAAAACTGTTATAATTGTGTATTTCGGTTATTGTTTTTATTGTATGTAACATCTCAATATAATACTAACTGGTCGAGCTTTATTAACTTTTGCCGAATATAACTACTGCAAACAAATGACAAATTATACTTTTCTGAATTGTATTACCAGCAGCGACACACGGAATCAACGACCAGCTCGAGTTGATTGAGGGCGCCAGATATTACTCACTACTGAGAGTAACAAACGCATTTGGGTATGTGTACACGCTGCGATCTGACGGCGTGACAATCAACGGAAACCCTATGTTGCCCGGCTTTGTGTATGACGGAGGTGTTTTTGGCTATGATTTGATTGTCTTGCCATCGCGTTCAATGGTTACAGCAAACTGGGAAAGTTTTGGAAAGATAAGGGATGCACCTGGTATGGAAGAGATTTTAACAGGTATGTTTATAAGCAAAAAAATAAAAACAGTTTTCTTAAATTGTCAGATCTATTTAAAGACATGTTATTGATAATTATGTTATCATGTATCGTGTGTTAAAGACTAAAATAGTGCATTTATAGAAACACTACTTTGTTCGTTTCACTAGAGTTGGTAAGATTCTTTGTCGAATATTTACTAAATGACATAGATGTGTACAATAAAATTGCAATACTGTTTAAGGTAACAAGGGTATAGAGGAGGACACTGAATTAGATTTAAATCAGGCGGTATCATACTATGAAGTAGCACTTGGAACTGACCGTCGCTTTCCGAAGACTAGAGATAATATAGTGCCATTCACCAATGTGTGGGGAAACACGACAGTGACTTTTAAAGATCTAGACCTAGAAGCAGGCCATGCAACGTATTACTTTACAGTAAAGGCTCACAGTTCGTCGTACTCGTCAGCAGTTGCAACGTCCAATGGATTTTACGTTAGCTTTGAAGGAGGTGTAGCAGGTAGGAAACGTCACATACACAAGATAGTTAGTAGTAAATTACCAGCAAGTCCACTTATTAACGATAAGCATATACAACAAAAACATTTATTTTGTTTAATTTTACATATGTAAATGTAGGACTTTAAGCTTAGGTTTTATGTGACGTTTTTGGATGTGCTTTTGTTTAATTATGTTTAAAATCAATTTAATTCAATTTGGCTTAATTAGTTAACCAGCTTTCTCCTTAATGTCTCCTCAGTACCTTTTCAATCAAACACACAGTTTGACCACTTCTTTTTTATTCATCAATTACAAACAGTTTAAGCATTTGCAACTTAACTTCTTATGGGGTCTAGTTGTCTCAACTTATTCGTTTTTTTAGAGCTTGTACTCGAGTTGAGGACTTTAATATTCGTAATCTTTGTATAACTAAAAAGCTACTCCATCAGGGTTACTATAAACTTCGTAACATGTGTGAACAAGAAAAGCTATAATACATGTATTATAGCATGGGGAGTACGGACATATTTGAAAGGCAGTGAAAGGATATGATATTGTTAGCATGACATATGAGCAAGAATTTGATATCTATTTATTTTAAAGTTGTGATTATCCCAGAACTAAGTTTGTACAGCTCAGTAAGTGTGCCAGGTTCCCCGCCAGGACTTGAACCTGGATCTCTTTTCTCGAAAGAAAAGCATGCTTCCTTACACTACAGAGATGTTCCCAACAGCACAGAGCGTACAAAAAATTAATCAGCCAACTTAAACTTAGATTAAACATGTTTTACTTCAAATTATGTATATTTACATAATACATTCTAGGCACTGATCTTAACTCTTAAAGTATGTCCTTTGTATGTGCCAGGTGAAGCTGCAGGTTATGCTTATAAATTAATTCCAACACTTCATTAGAAAGAAACCCTGTGAAAACAAGCAAATTCAGTGAAGTACAAGTCCACTATATGTGAAACCACCCATCGTAAAATAATGGATACTCCTCAGAAATAAGAAAGTTATAACCAACGTCAAGTTTTCGTGAAGAAAAAATCGAGTATTTAACCCATATAATGACCTTCAGTGTGACCTTGACCTTTATATTTTAATATTGTAATGTGTTGTCATGATGAGTATATATTGAAAGTTTTCGTGACGGACTCAAGATAAGCAATTTCTGTGAGACTTAAAATTGAAGAAATCGGCAATAAAAAAAAGGGAGTGAAAACAGCATTGCAAATTAACAATTGCTAGTTTAATAAAGTCATATTTTGAAGTAAAAAGCAAAAACATAACATTTACTCTTTAAAGTAATCTGAATTAGCACTGCAGATTTATTAAGGAGGTAAAATATCGTTTGACATGGAAGTTTGTCTGGAGGTCTGTAATTACAATAACAAGTCTTCACGAAAAACATTTTGAGCTACTAGCCCACAGGGTATATGACTTACAAAAATTAACTAGCCGAACACATTTCTACTCACCCGAATTTTTTAACTGTAATTTGAGTGTTAATTTTAGACAAAATTAATATGTATATGGTCACAGAAAGTTACATGTTCTCTAGAATAATATAAATAATTAAATAAAATAAAGAACTTGATTGTTTTGACACTTTATTCTCAGTCACTGGGTATAACAATTATGCGTTAGGTTTAATAAGTGTTGTTTTTTTGAGTCCCTAACGTCTGCATTATTTTTTTCTGCCGGGTTACGCTCTTTCGAAATAATGAAGAAAGCTCATCGTACATGGAGGTTACAAAATAGACCGGAAAAGATCTTCAGTTCATTATCAGTCGGGTTTACATTGCGATATTAATTCATACTAAATATTGCTCATTCGTCCCCAACGTCGTTCCTAAATACAGTTGAGGCCACGCGGATTATGACTAATAACACTCAACGCGGGGATTTTAACTCACCGCGGACACACTGAATTTGTCCCCGCGATCGGCTGACAGTCCACTCAACGCGGGGACAATAACTTTAGACCACCGCGACACAATCACCGAATAACATGTGTTATTAAATGCATTAAAAGTTTGAAATATGTATTGCTTTCGAAATTTATTCATCGTATTTATCAGTTTTATTACGTTTTTTATTGATTCAAATGCCAAGACTATCTAATTCCTGAATGACCTAAACTTTCAGTGACTTTCAAGCTAATAACATTATAGACAATCAGATGCTAAATAATTCAAAGTGTTTCAAAACAATACAGTGCAAGAATGAACAATATAAAAACTCATTCTTTCCAAAGACAATTATTGATTGGAACCATCTTGGAGACAGTTTCATTTGCATGCCATCATTGGAGAGCTTCAAATCACTTCTCGTAAAGTGCTACCAACAGCAACAGCCTCTCATCCGATGAGTTTATGCCGTAACAGGCTCTACATTGTACAGATTCAGATCCCTGCTCTAATTTCCACCGCGTTCCCCCGCGAACCTATCACAGAGAATCCCCGCGATTGCTTTCTTTTGATACTGGATTTTGCAATCGCGGTGATTTTTACGGTCACGGAGAATCCCCGCGATATTTCGGGTGACAATCTGCGGTACGATCGCGGGGACTTGTGACTTCGATGGAAAAACGGCCGCGGGGATACTGTGAAGAAGTTGTAATCCGCGTGGCAGCAACTGTAGCAAATAAAATTGAAAACTAGTCCGTTCTGAAACCGAGAGTTGTTTCCGGCGATACGTATATGTATAAACAAAATAAAAATCGACTTTTAAATTAGTTTACAAGCTGTCGTTAATTTTTGTGTCTGATTTTCTTTCGATTTATTTTGGCATTTTCGTCTTGTTTTTAACATGCCCGCTTGTAAAATTTACATGCCTGACATGATTTTTACTAACTGCGGGCTTCAGGCTACCGGCTAATTTCAAAGACTGACAAACTCATATATTGTTTTTAATTGTCTTACAATAGCGAATAATACTCGTTTGTTTTCAAAACATGAATATTTACTAACTCTGTCGGCCATTTTAAAGATAATGTAGCAGTGGTCAAGCCAGACTCCAACAAGAGGTCAATGACCTTGAAGCTCTACTGATAGGTTTTTGATAGCTAGATCAGCATTTCTGTGAAGTTTCATGGAAATCCGTCAAGTAGTTTCAGAGCAGTAGTCGCTACAAGTTTGTACTAAATAACTCTATGTAAACAAAGATGGACGCAAAGAATGCATAATCCAATACACCAATAATAAACTTAGAACTACTCAAAACTGAAAACTGAAAACAATATCAAAGATGTGCTTTATAATTATTATAAATACCATCCATGCCTAACAGCACCTTTTTAAGATAACACTGAAATGCCCGTTTAACAGCTTTTTAGCAATATTTTTTCTTTAGGTCTGTTTTTTTTTCATAGCATGAATAAGGTATGAAATGTGCAATCAGAAGTCATTTCCACTCTAAAAGGTTGCCTCCTATAACTCAATTTATATAAAGCCGCTATATTATGCTTTATTTTTATTTTAACGCGACAACATAATGACGTCATGTGACATGACGTCACGCCACATGCTATTCTATGTTTGACGTCATCTTACTATGACAAATACCATAGCAACCAGTACTTAAACGGGAAATTACCGATAGCAAACTCTCAATATAATGAAACAGTGCTAGGGCAAACCCAAGAATTACATCAATGGATAGTTTTTAAATGGCATAAAGCCCACCTCAAACTTAGAAAATCCTACTAAAAGTGCATATACCGACCGCAAGACACATGGGATCTCGAGATATCGCAAGTTAGATATCTCACGATAAGTTGCGATACATCTTGAGAATTTGTAAGATATATCTCAATATATTTTGAGATATCAATGACTCAAGACACATTGAGATATCTCAAAACAACTTAAGACATCTCAAGACAGTGATCTCAAGATAAATTGAGATATACATTGAGATTTATGGGGATTAATTGAGATATCTCAATACAAATATATTAATATAAAATGTGATATCTCAACATGGAGTATCTCAAGATAAATTCGACATATTGAGATATCTGAAGATACGATACGGTGCATCGTGGAGTATTACAATATACATATTTTACTGAGTTGTTCATAATCGGGGTTTTGTAACAATGCGTGTTTGCCTTATCGACAAATTACATTCTAACCGAAGTAGTTCTCTTCGCAAACAAACCGAAAGGTAACAAACTTTGAAAATATGTTGAAATACAGACAAAAAATACTTCATTTGACTGTTTTAGTAAACAAAGGTTGGACCCTTAAGGGGGCACTCCACAGTTTAATGTACAGTTCTCAATAATCAAACTCATGACAAGCCCTTAGCCTGAATTCTTGAGCAAAAATAAATCACATCAGCATTGTGTCATACATTTCTTAGAAGACAATAAAATTACCCATGTTTCCATACCAAATAAAAGTATCAAAAAGCATTTTCTGTACAACTTTAGTCCCATTTCTTTAAGATTACCCCACCCCTCAAAACATGCTTAAAAAGCAATTTTAGCAATATTTCAAATGTCAATAAATAAAAACAAGAGGTCAATGACCTTGAAGCTCTACTGATTGATTTTGATTTCAGGAAGTAGTCGCTACAGACTTGTTTTTTGAAAATCTATTTTTAACCGTGGCGGCCATCTTGAATTTCCGGCCGACCTGAAATTTTGCTAAAATCAATAAGACATTAAGAGCAACATTCCTATGAAGTTTCATGAAAATCCGTCAGGTAGTTTCAAAGAAGTAGTCGCTACAAGTTTTCATTATATAACTCTATGTAAACAAAGCAGCCATGTTTAAGGTCAAATCAAAACGATTTTCGACAAGGACCAACATCATGTCATACTGATCATTTTAGAAAAAGTCCCATATCAATATATCTTATTGTTTTGAAGAAGTAGTCGCTACAAACTTATTTATTTTAAATCTATTTTTAGCTGTGGCGGCCATCTTGAATTTCCGGCCGACCTGAATTTTTTTTAGGATCAACTAGACATCAAGAGCAACATTCCTCTATGTAACCAAAGATGGCCACTGGCAGCCATGTTTAACGTCGAATCAAAATAATTTTCCACAAGGATCTACATCATGTCATGCTGATCATTTTAGAAAAAGTCCCATATCAATATCACTAATAGTTTTCAAGAAGTAGTCGCTACAAACCTATTTTTTAAAAATCTATTTTTAGCTGTGACGGCCATCTTGAATTTCCGGCCGACCTGAAATTTTGATTGGATCAATTAGACATCAAGAGCAACATTCCTGTAAAGTTTCATGACAATCCGCCAAGTAGTTTCAGAGGAGTAGTCGCTACAAGTTTTTACTATATAACTCTATGTAAACAAAGATGGCCGCTGGCAGCCATGTTTAACGTTGAATCAAAACGATTTTTGACTAGGATCAACATCATGTAATGCTGATCATTTTAGAAAAAGTCCCATATCAATATCACTTATAGTTTTCAAGAAGTAGTCGCTACAAACTTATTTGTTAAAAATCTATTTTTAGCTGTGACGGCCATCTTGAATTTTCGGCCGACCTGAAATTTTTCTAGGATCAATTAGACATCAAGAGCAACATTCCTGTAAAGTTTCATGACAATCCGCCAAGTAGTTTCAGAGAAGTAGTCGCTACAAGTTTTTACTATATAACTCCATGTAAACAAAGATGGCCGCTGGCAGCCATGTTTAACGTTGAATCAAAACGATTTTTGACTAGGATCAACATCATGTCATGCTGATCATTTTAGAAAAAGTCCCATATCAATATCACTTATAGTTTTCAAGAAGAAGTCGCTACAAACTTGTATTTTAAAACTCTATTTTTAGCTTTGGCGGCCATCTTGGATTTCACATCAACATGAAATTTTGCTAGGATCAACTAGACTTTATGGGCAACATTTCTGTAAAGTTTCATGAATATCCATCCAGTAGTTTCAGCTGTGAAGTCGCTACAAATAAAAGTTTACGGACAGACAGACGGACAGACGGACGGACGACGGACGCCGCACTACGGCATAAGCTCTGCTGATCTCTGATCAGTAGAGCTAAATATGAATTTTCCTAAGCATATCAGTGTCATGTCTGCACTCATAATGCTCTTCCATATCAGGAAATGCTAAGTTTTACATAACTTCTCCGGCGTTTTAAAAAGTTATTCAATGCTGATCTCCCCGTGAGTGAAAATCAGCCATTTTACCTACTTTTTGGAAGGTTTTGCTAGTTGATCATTTTTCAAATTATAGCCTCCAAAAAAAACAAAGAATGCATATTCCAATACACCAAAATAAACTTGTAAGTACTCAAAACTGAGAACAACATCAAACATGTGCTTCATAATTATTCTAAATACCATCCATGGACCTAAAAGATGCTTAGTTGATGTCTTTCTGATTTACACCATGGACATTCGTGCGAAATTAAGGAGTGCCCCCTCAGGACAAACGTTTGTATTTACAATCAAGCGCTGTCATTTCTGCATTACTCACATTTTATGGAGATGTCGACCGCTGTCATTTCTGCATTACTGACATTTTATGAAGCTGTCGACCACTGTCATTTCTTCATTACTCCCATTTTCATGGAGATGTCGACCACTGTCATTTCTGCATTACTCCCATTTTATGGAAATGTCGACTGCTGCCATTTCTGCATTACTCCCATTTTCATGGAGATGTCGACCGCTGAAATTTCTGCATTACTCCCATTTTATGGAGATGTCAACCACAGTAATTTCTGCATTACTCCCATTATCATGATGATGTCAACCGCTGTCATTTCTGCATTACTCCCATTTTCATGTAGATGTCGAGCACTGTCATTATGCATTACTCTCATTTTCATGGAGATGTCGAGCGCTGCCGTTCCTGCATAAATCCCATTATTATGGAGATATCGACCACTGTCATTTCTGCATTACTCCCATTTTCATGGAGATGTCGAGTGGTGTCATTTTTGCATTACTCCCATTTTATGGAGATGTCGCCTGCTGTCATTTCTGCATTACTCTCATTTTCATGGAGATGTCGAGCGCTGCCATTTCTGCATTACTCTCATTTTCATGGAGACTTCTCTGCATTACTCTCATTTTCACAGAGATGACGAGCGCATTTCTGCATCTCTCCCATTTTTATGGAGATGTCGAGCGCTGTCGTTGCGCATTATTCTCACTTTTACAGAGATGTCGACCGCTGTTATTCCTGCATTACAGTCATTTCATAGAGATGTCGAGCTCTGTCATTTCTACATAACTCTTATTTTTATGGAGATGTCGAGCGCCGTCATTTCTGTATTACTCCCATTTTTATGGAGATGTCGAGCACTGTCATTTCTGCATTAGTCCAATAGGCATTTGGTGCCTGGATATCTTAAATTAGAATCAGCACCAGACCCTTAGGACAGACCCACAAACATAAATATAAACATTTACCAATGGAGGTAAGGTTATGGGTCTGATGATGGTCTGGGGAGGATTCCGAAAGTTCCAGGCGACTGTTACCTAACCAGATGAAAAATGCAAAACTTGCTATTTCCGACATATAAAAATAAAACTGTTATATACTTACAATCCTCTTCAGAATATTCACTCAAATAAACTCATTCAAATTCATTGTTTTAAATTGTTACAGTTTCATTGAAAAATAGTACACTGTTGATAACACACCATTGCGTATATAGACACATGATAATGGTTATTTATGCAAAAATACCAGAGTTTCTTGAACACATGTGTTTCTAATAGAATAATCTCTGCAGGATACTGCATCATACTGCATCAGATCAAAGGAAATTGCATACTACCTGGTAATAATAATTAACTGACCCAGTCAGCAAGATTATCCAGCTTTTCCCCCAATCTATCATAAATTGTGTTTCTACATGACTGTACACTTGTATTATATTATTCTGATATTAAGCATTAATTATCTTTGTCATTTTTTTTACTTTTAAATACATGTTATTTAAAGTATTGTGCTTAAATTTCAAAGTAGAATATATATTTGTTGAATTTGAAGATAGTTCCTATATAATAAATCACTATGACTTAAACTATTAAATTGACTGGTCATCATGGTCATGTTAATGCAGAGTAATATTGATACAATTTTGCACCTGGGACACAATTTTAATTGTTCTGGTTTTAAATGCTGGAGTTATCATGATGTTTGGTATTTAAAAATGTTCTTGCAACACAGTAATACATATTTTGGCTTTTTCTGAAAAAATAATTGAATTGAATGTTGTTTAACGGCTCATCAACACAGTATAGGTTATTTAGAGCCGCCCCAGAGAGAGGAGAAGGATACATAGGAATCCGGGAACCGTGCCCTACTTTATATCAGATAGATTCCTATGGTTCTTTAACGTGCTCGGAGGATAGACCGATACACGGGACCGTCCCCATCCGATGGACAAGGCTAAGGGAAAGTGTCTTGCCCAAGAACACACCGACGAAACTCAGTGGCACCATGGAGGATTGAACCCGGGGCCTCCGGTTACAAATCCGCCGTGCTACCGATTGAAAAAATAAGGTTCCACTAAAAGTTTTATACTTGGCAAAATAACTTCTTCAAGTGGTCCTTTGACATAAAATCCACATTTTACTTGAGTACATTTTACTTGAGTAATAATTAAGTAACAAAGAAGAAATATCAAAAATCTGTATAAAGTTTAAGCTTTGTGGTGAAGTTTTGGCGAACGGAGATAAAGCAGATCAGAATGGAAAAGTTTGTCGTGAACTTATGGCGAATAAAGAAACGGCAAATCTGAATGGAAAAAATTGTGGCGATGTTTCGGCGTGCAATAAAAAGGTAAATCGGAATGGTAAAGTTTGTCGCAATGTTGTGGCGAACAAATAAACTGCAAGTAAGTTTGTGCTGATGTTTGGCGAACGTTCCAAATAAATAAATGTTTCTGGCGAATGTATAACTTTTTAGGGAGTTTGCGGCAAATTCGCCAAAGATTACCATGGTGTTTGCGGGAACATCACCGCTAGTGGCGAACAATTAAGAATTGTACAAACAATATTTCCAGTATCATACACGTCAATCCATCGCTTTTCGTACCAAATTGTATTCACACCCCTCCAGGTTAGCGCATGTCAAACCGTCACATATGTCACATATTATTCATTCCCACATACAAAAGACCACAATTTATCAGCCACAACATCTTCAAACATGCAATACCCCACAACAGCAAGCGAATGGAATTGCCCTTCAATTGCCTATTTGCACATGACAACTTGCAACAACAATAATAATATTGCAAGCAGTTTCGCACCATGTATCTGTGAGCTAACAAATGATATAAAAGAAATTTATCAACTATAAGCCTTCCACAGCCATTCTCACAATGACACCCGATAACTATTCATGAAACGCGTCACAGTTACTGAGTTATACATAACCTGCACCATAAATGAATATATATCTACCCATCTATCCTCTCAATTATCTACTCTCCCTGAAATGGAAGTACCATGCGTGAGTTTCTCAATACAGCCATTGCACATATTCTTGAAATTGTGAGCATTCCCACAAATCGCTAACTACTTCGCTACTAAACTGCCATATTTTCACAACACTCAACAAAACTGAAATGTTGCACATAACTTTTGACCACAAACACTTCTCGCTTACAATTTTAACACCTGACATGCTGTGCCTTTCCCATCTGGGTCATGCCAGTTGAACAACCCAGCTGTAAGACGTTCCATATGCCATCTGCGTCATGGCGCTTTACCCACGACATGTATTATATTAACAATGCACGACAACATATAAGGTACATAGCGAATACCATCAGCACATACCTGTATACAAACTGAAGGGCACCACAATGCATATAGGCTGCAAACTCCACAATCGTCTAGCAGCTGCCTACCCAACCAGAACACTGCAAACACAAGACAACACAATATCTTTGAAACACACGAGGTCACATGTTATTTTCTGTAGCACACAAGTCACTCCAGGGCTTCTTCACACCAAACTTGGAAGAGGCCCAGGCCTGCCCATTTTGGTAGCGAAGAACGCACTTTCTCTCATTTTGGGCAAAATGTACGTTTTGACAAATTTCCAAACATTATATACCTTAATTATAATTATAACTTCTCAGACCCACAGCAGACAAACATTGCATATTTACTCCTTTTCTTCACATTTTCAGACAAATTTTGCCTTCTGATTTGGACACATCCCTGCTATATTTAGGGGAAAATAGTCAACTTTACAGTTGGGAACAGGCCTGTACAGAATACGCCTTTTACAGGCTTTTATTATATAACGAAACGCATATTTACACATGAATACAAAAAAACACACGTACGACGTCGTGCACAACTACTTAGAGAAACAAAGCTTTGCGGCACATGCAATGTTTGCCTGTGTTGTACTGTCACGACCTTTCTCACCCTGTTGGGAACAACAAGCGTTTACATGGCTTTCTCACATTTTCAAGTGGTATTTCAGGCAGCAAACCCTTTAAGACAATCTCTTTCTCTCTCTATCATTCTATACTATCGCGGAGACACGACTATCGCAGTTATGAGCAACTACCGATTCAATGCTTTGATGTGTTTGCTCTGTGATCGGTCTCTGTGTCACTTTTGGTCAATGACATAATTTTCTACGTCACCAGGTTCACTTTCCAAAATGCGCAGCAACCATTTACTTTGCCTTTTCATCCATACGCATCAGCAGGTGTACAGTACTGGTTCTACCCAGGAAAACTGGTGGTCCGTCTCCACCTCAAACTAAAACTACCATACCAAAACAAACAATCAATTTCGACATGGCTGGAAGACATTGACAGCAGCCTCTCACGAGGCCCACCCATCAAGGTCTGTGGCGTGCGGAAATCTGTTTAACTTCAGCTTTCATAAAAACATAATTTCTTCACTTATTGTGCAAGACGTAGTAATGCTCTTGAAAGATATTTCGAACCATCTATGCGAGCAAACGGATGAACAACAAACTTTCCCGCCAAAAGTCTTCCTCGAAAAAACACAACGACAGCTATTCTGATTCCACTTCACGATTCATAGTTACGTCACCTGCACACTACATCAATGTTACATCTACCCACCTGTCCTTTCAAATGAAGTCTTCACCAACACTTCCTGCTTGAACTAAAAACCAACAACAACACAAAAAAAAATTTCAAGATGGCTGTCGCAAAGTGAGTGACAGCTTGATCGTAACTTATGCGCATGCGCAAACAATAACAACCTAGAAAACCAATAACACACATGCCCCACATAGGCCAACTTCTTCACACTCAACATATTCTTATAAAACATACAGACACTCCACAACAGCCCTATCACATAAGCCCCGTAATGGCTTGTGACAAGTTCTCAACACTGCCCACAGCCATAGCCACATATTCATGAACTTGCGGACAGCCCCGTGAAACATGACCTACTTCTCCACGAAAACCATCATATGCCATATTACCTACCAAAACTTATCTACGGTACTTACCTTCGCCCAAAAATATTTTCGCCCACGATTTTGCACTTATTACAATGGCTTGCAATGTCCAATGTAACGTATACCGTCGATCTACTGAACACCAGGATCCGTCTATGTCATCAAAGCAAAATGGCGTTCGTTAAACCGTAATACTTTCCCTGCTGCGCATGTGCGTCGGAAATAAACCGGAACTCAATAGTCATTTTATAATTACCAAATATATACAGACGTTAATGGAGCTACTTATGTAATGGCCAACTATTACGTCTCGTTCATGTATCTACATCCATTACTGATTTTCCGTACTAGAAAACATTATTATCATAACCCTGATTGAGTAGCTTCTTTCCAAATATAGAAGTAATTTAAGAACTCTTCTGCGACAAGGACTATCACAACCTGACTTCTATGGTGACGTGATTTACAAACTTCGTAAGATCCTTGGTCATGATCACTTTCATACTATCTTTGTTAAACTTGTTAAAATGTTTATCAAAAGATGTTATGACCCTATCATTTTGCAACGCACTGCATGCTTGGTGGTAGACCCATTTACAGTTCGCCACTATGCTTTCCTCTTTGATTGTGCGATGACCGGACAGTTTTTGGACCCTATGATGACGTCTACCTAAAGCCCAAAAGGACGGTGGCGTTTGATGTTTGTCTACAGTCTTGTCTTGCTGTGCCCTCAATGGTTTATTCTTTTGTTGCTCTGGCTTCGCCAAGTCACTGAGTACCTTTTTTGTGGCTTTCTAGGCTATTGTTTTTTTGTATTTATATTTACACGAACAACTTTGTGTTTTACTTATATTGTCAACCCTTTTGTGTTTGTGATGTCTTATTTGGCCTTTTATTCATCTTTTAATTTGTTCTTTGTTTCTGTGTGTGATTGTGGTTGACTGTCGTCCTTGAATGCTGCTTTTCCTGTTCGATTTTTATATCTATACTATATTTAGTAAAAAGCTTAAAAGCTTTAAACAAAATATGAATTTGTGTGCAGTCACTGTTTGTAGGTGCTATTTGCTATATGAAACCTATAACTAATTACAGTATAACGTTTAAGTTATGTATGCTGGTTTTGCCTCACAGCTGGAACTATTCAAATGCCGGACTACATCAGTTCTTCTACAGAAGTTGAATTACAGTGGGAGGGATATACATCGAAAGTTGACATAATGGTTTACTATGTAGCTGTATCCGATCAAATGAATGCAGTGGACGAAAACTGCAGGCACTATGTAAGTATTTTTCAACAAATATTAAAAATACTGTTCTGCAATATTGAACGCTTAAGACATTCATATCTTCGGAGTACAATTTAAAACACCAGCGTGGCTGCGCGATAGAGCTTTTGCCGAACATGCAATAGGTCGTGTGTTCGATCACCGGTTGGATCATACCAAATACTTCATAAAAATGGTACAAGTCTCTTACTTTCTTGAAGGGTAATACTATGACTGTCGACCTGGTGTCAGTTTAATGTAACTGGTGGGTTATCATGTCATGAGTCCACTTCGTAATGTTCCAGTGGGGCCGCACTATAAAATTGGGCTTTGAGCTCACTGCTAAAAGCATACATCCGTCGTCATAGGACTGATAAAAAGGTTAAAATGTTAAAAGCGACGTTAAGCCTCATATACACATGAATACACATGGAGTGAGAGCGGCATTTAGCATTAGCACAACGATCATGAGGATTAATACTCTGTATGCTTCATGAATTTGAAGGTATCTCCATTTGCAACGTATGATGTTTCGTTAAAATACAGTATATCTCTCATAAACTTGCAAAATAGTTGGTTTGCAATAAAATCGAGTATAGTATTCGACAACGGCCAAAGTGTGCCTTCTATTTTACATCAATACGCTCTCATGGTGTATTTTGCCGACAGAACAATTGAAGCAATGTAGCCGTATGGTAGTAACAATAGTTTCCATTGACATAAATATAAATTATGAATGTTTGCTATTACATGAATCATGAACATTAATTATTTTACACTATACATATGTTCATGTCTTAGGTTGATGGCGGCAGAGCATCAGAGGAACAACACAACAACATGTTTAACATCTACCAAGTTACCAACATTGGAACCAGTACCTACGTCAAATTACAAGAATTAAAACTTGGCCAGAATATGGTTTACTATGCCTGGGTTATGGGTATGCAACTGAATATTCGATTTTCAATATGTGTAATGGCTATAGCCAAAGAGTAACGTAAACATGTTTTGATATATGTAGAATTTGCTTAATGTTTTCAATAACATAATCAACGATTGAATTCAACATGATGTACATGCTGTCTTCTAATATAGGGGAATACAGAACGGTCCTCATTTTTCATTTTAGAGTATTCAATCAAAACCCTATCTCAGCTCGGTTACGTACCAGTCATTGTTCTTTATGTTTCCATTACCGTAGAATAGACGTATGGGAACCATTTATATTTTAGGAAAACTATTGCTAAAACCAAATTATATGCGGTTAAAAAGTTGTCCATGCATTGCATACATGGAGGAGTTGTGTTTCTTCTTTAAACTCCAAATATATATTGCGTATGCGATGTGATTTAAGCAAGTTAAAAGTATTACGCTTTTCATTTGTTCACTCATTTACAGGTGTTGACAAGGGTGGTGAATGCAATATGACATACCACAAATTCCATATTGATGTATCGCCACCCAGAAAAGGCATTAATAAGGCGGGACCTTTCTATAACATGGTAAGAATAAAAATCCGATATATGTATGAATGGATATAAATGAGCACGAATTTTAAGCTTGTGTTCAATCCTTCTGACACCTCTGAATTGTGCAAAGGGGAAAATGTCGAAGTTTGCGATGGCGCGACGTCGATTTAGCTCTAGTTAACAAAGGTGTCGTCATTGGTATAGCTTACCTCAAACATATTTTATCGAACGCTTAATCGAGTAGATGTACCATAGTTTTAAGAAATGTCTATTACTTACCTTATATAAATAAATACATATGGAATCGAAAGATTAATCATGTAAATGTAAATTTAATCATGTAAATTTGCCATATATTAAAGAAATGACCACATTATTTACCTTCTGGGGATGACTATCAGCATGTAACGTTGCTATTCAATTGATCAAAGTGCACTATTTATTACCATACTTTTTACATAGTGTTATCAATTCGTTTACAGGCGTTAGCATACACATCTTCCAATGCATCAATAGCATTGCAATGGCTGGACTACACAGACGATGAATCTGGTATCGATGTTTTAAATTTGACGTTATGGCATGCCGGACTGTGCTCGGAGTCTGCGTCAGATAACTTAGTTGAAATCATGTCAGTTCTCCTGAACGAAAACTACACAGAATACATGTTTACCAATCTGAGTCTTGTGGTAGGTAACTTGTTTGACAGACTGTATATTAATAGTTTATGCTTAAATACATATTTGAACAACATTCTAAGTTTACTTTTCCATAATATTATATTAAGTAAAACGGTAAATACTCTCATGAATAGACTCGATACAATCGAGTCAGCTACTTTCTCTCTTCTTTGCGTTTGTTGCCTGCAAGGTTTCCCCTTTTCAGTATGTATTGTTCGTTTTTGGTTATTATTTTTGGTTATTCGTAATTGTCTCATGTCAACAGTTCTTGAAAGTGTATGCATGTATAATATAGTCAAATACCTTTTCACATAAATATTTAATTGTTTGTAACATTTTGTAAAAGGGTTCATCGGTCTACTTCGTCACCATGGATGTCATAAACAGAGCGAGACTGATCACATCTGATAAAACTTCGCCTATAATATTTGACGCGTCTGTTCCCACACCAGGCCATGTCACTGAAGGAATGGACTTCAAAAGCGATACGGTATGGTGGGGATCTACAGCATACATGGAAGGTAAGACAAATGCTATTGTATATGTATATAGTAATGGCATATTATATATATGGGCTATTGCAATCATATTTACTCCGATAGCTGCTTAATATCGCCTATTAAAAGGAAAATATTGCAACGCATTTGCTGCCATGACAGATTATTAAAATATTTCGCTTCTACCTTTTCTTACGATTGGGAAATACAAAAATGAATAATAGCAGCAGTTATTTTCATGGAAAAGTGAACATACTTTTCTTTTCACTGAATTATTGTAAAAATATGCTATGTGACTGAATGGATAACACCTGTATACTTACGGTAAATGCAATCACCTTGCCTAGCAGATACGTTCCATTATATGATTCTTGTCTTACTTAAATCAGAAAAAAATAATCATGATGCATTTACATTAAACGTGACCAACTAACACGGAAATAACCTCCTTAAAGACAAATAAACAACAGATCGTTAATTAAACACATAATGAACACTTTTATTTTTCTTATAACCACAAATGCTGAATTAGACAACAGCATGTACATTGTTGCCTTACATGAAAAACACCAGATGTATGCTGAATTAGACATAACACAACGTGAACAATGTTCTCTTCTTATAACATCAGATGCGTAATAAATTCGACACACCACAAAATGAACACTGTTCTTTTATTTTTAAATAGGTACTCTACTTCACAAACCAGTTATGAAT
Source organism: Cyrtodaria siliqua (assembly GCA_037043455.1). NCBI lineage: Eukaryota > Metazoa > Mollusca > Bivalvia > Adapedonta > Hiatellidae > Cyrtodaria > Cyrtodaria siliqua. Next base: position 281,009 of record JAWPHD010000836.1, read on the forward strand.
GGGTCTGTCTGCTCATCAAGAAATATATCACTGACAGGAAACGGATGGAAAGCACTAGACATAAATGATTTAAACGATCCCATGGAAACTGAATGGAGTATTTCGCACCGAAATGCCAATATTTTCAAGAACACCTACACAGAGGCAGTGTCTATTAAGCTTTCACGTGATTCAAAATCCGACAGAATGTTTTCCGCTGCCTACATGCGAACTGCCGATATGCTAGACGGAGGGTTGTACGAGGTGAGTTCATTCAGTCGATATTTAAAATGTTTAAACTGACGCTATCAAACTAGAAGGACGGTTTACGAGGTAAATCAATTCAGTGAATAGTAATTCCCCAAGTCTCATCTGTCAAATGGGGACGCAAAACGGTCGGTCCCGTGTATCGGATTTTATCATGTCGATGTGCATAAATCTGCCGAGAAACAGTGTGCCTGAGATAAAACCTTATCTCGGCAGTTACGTTCCTATCCCGCCAGGTTCACCTTTTTTTAAGACGTCAGCACGTCTTTTGATGACGTCAGGGTATATTTGATGACGTCTGGGTATTTTTGAACGGCAAAAATGGGAAGAAAATGGTAAAAAGGTAAATTAAATGATGTTAAACGTTCAACATGATAAATAGAATATCATGTTAATGCCTGATCGTATCCAGTTTATCAGGTTCGGCACGAAAAAAATTGAAGCCCTCGGCACAACCTCGGACTTCATTTTTTTCTCAGCCTCACCTGATAAACTAAATAGGATCAGGGACTAACATGATATTCTCTGTATATCCTCCGAGCACGTTAAAGAACCTTTGGAACCTGATCGATGGTAAGAGTAGGCAGGCTATTCGGTTTACCATGTATCCTTCCCTCCTACCTGTGGGTGCTTTAAATAATCAAACCAATGTGTTGATGAGCCGTTAAACAACACTTCGATTCAGACATTGCTGATTTATATAAACAAGTGTTATTAACAATGTTCTTTTTCAATTAGTTATACAACATCGCAATCACAGTCTAATTGGTTTCAGCTGCTTAACTAATATGTTGCTTAAGAAAAGTAATATTTATTTTGTCGCCGAATATTAAAAGAAATATTATCCGGTACTTTCTGGCTCAATGGGAAAACATATTATTTAGAAGGTGGCCTACACAAATGAAGTGGCGTAATTTGATCTATTATGCTCAAATCCAAAATTGTGTTTTTCAATGTGCTTTTAGATATCGATTCAAGCAGCAGATGGCGATGGACACGCTGTAACAGGCGTTACATTTTGGGACGGGGAGGAGAACGATTTACATATCTTCGATCATAGGCCTGAACCTGATTGGACGGATGGAATATGTGCCTGCTGCTATGAAACCATCATCGTGAGTTTAACATTATAAGCTATTATATCAATAAATTCCATTTAGCATGTTTTTATATATGTTTTTTTATATGTGTTTTCCTTTTCGAAGAAAAACAGGACGACATTTGTAGCTTTTTCGTCGATGACGGTAAAGGTGAAGGTGTCAACGTTAAGTTTTGTGTTTAGCTCTGTTTCTCAGTAACTGCATGTCCTATATTAACCAAACTTGGACTAGTTGGTACTGTACGTGTCAATTAAGCATAAGGAGAGGAATGTATGAGATATTTTGGTGTAAACATATTTTATTTCCAAGTACCTACAACAATACACAATATTTGTACACAAAAACAAAAGGATAATAACGAAAAATAAAATCTTATAGAGTTCTTATCCACTAAGAAGTTTTCCTACCATTTTGCAACGTACTACATGCTTGGTGGTGGACCCTTTTACAGTTCGCCACTATGCTTTCCTCTTTAATTGTACGATGACGGACAGGCTTTGTACGATGACCGGACAGGCTGTGGACCCTATGATGACGCCTACCTAAAGCCCATTTGGACGGTGGCGTTTGATGTTTGTCTATGATCTTTCTTGTCGTGCCCTTAATGGTTTATTCTCGTGTTGCTCTCTGACTTCTGCCAAGTCAATGAGTACCTTCATTGTGGCTTTCTATGCTATTGTTTTTTGTATTATATTTACACGAGCATATTTGTGTTTTACTTATATTGCCTATTGATGCTGCCTTGTTGGTTAGAGATTAGCTCATGGCGTGTATTTCTTTATTTACACTGTCCTGTTTTAATGGGATGACAGTAGGGTAAGTGTGAGGTTAGGTGCACCCTAGAACCGGTTTAAACCCCCAGTGGCCTACTTTGCCAATGACCGTTCCAAGGCGGTAGCCCTATTGTCAACCCTTTTGTGTTTGTGATGTCGTTTGCATTTATTATTACTTTTGCCTTCTTGTTTGTCTGTTTGCGTGTTTGTTTCTGTGTTTTGTGGTTGACTGTCCTTCTTGAATGCTACTTTCCCTGTCCTATCGTTTTATATTTCTTCCTATTGCCTAGTTACTGTACCAATCTATATATGTAACAAAAATACAATAAAATATGTTTAAACCCAATGTTCATAGTAGATATACAGATGACCTTGAAATTGATGTGTAAGGGTCAATAACCTGGTCATGTTAACGTTGTTTTACTTTAGCTCTGTTTCACTCGTTTTAACATTACGTTTTTTCTTTTAGCCCTGTTTCTCATGAACTGCATGCACTAGATTATCCAAACTGGCTCAGTTTAGCAATATTTCATTTAGCTGTTACTTTGAAGTCCAGTCCATGCTAGGTGAGACATATGAATCCACATATTTATAACATACATTAATATACAAATAAGATACAGCAGTTTAAATGATATATTGACGTTGCTTTGATATATACCATTTTACTTGGTTATTTACGTTTATTGCAGCCTGAAGATTGTCCGTGTAACTGCACGGAATTTTTAGATAACCAGGAGGTCAACAACCAAACAACACTTAATACAACACCTAGTGCATCAACCGTATCAACTAGCACAGTGACATTAGACCCAATTGGTGATACTATTGAGGAACCTGAAATAGAAGCATATCCTAAAGTGATACCTGTATCGCAAAGAGCATGTGGTCTACAACTTTATTCAGGTAATTGATATTTACTTCACATAGCTTAAGCATCGAAACAAGTAGTTATGCAAGTAATAGGATTGAAGAATAAAATAACATAAAAAATATGTCCAAAAAGCGACTGTTCGCTTTGTGTTGAATTGGTACGGCTTATAATAATATGAGAAAAAACATGTCACTATTCAGTAAATAGTATTTAAATTGAAAACACTTCTAAAATCGTCAAACAAGAAATATATGTTGTAATGTATGTGAAAACCTATCAGAGGCGTTCACTGTAATGTTTTTTTTTCTGATATTACATATATACTGAGGGAAAAAAGTTTAGCAAGTTGTGTAGATACTGTATACAACATATACTGACATTTTGGGACTTTACGGTCTTGACACCTACGTTCATTTTTTCATTACGTCATTAAGACGTTCGACTGATATGGATGTTTGTTTAATAAAATATTGTGTCTATGGCAGTAGTTCTTGATTTTACAACCAAAAATGTATTATTTCCAGAGTGCAACAAAAACTTGCTAAACTTTTTTCCCTCAGTATAATTATGTTGTAAGACACATTCAGGTACATCCTCGCATGCATTGCTACCTTTTTATTTACAATCAACAATGGATCTTAATAATACAATATTAGAGGTATGAGTGTTATGATCAGGAAGACGACGCAATTTAGATAAATGATATCAGTCTCGTTGTACATATTCATATAATATTATATTACAACTTTATATTTGTTTCGAGTTGAGCAGTTATCCGATATATGGATAGGTAGGTAGATAGGTAGGAAGGTAGTTGCCATTATCTATTTCTATATGTGTACCTCTCGCATTGGCTTTTATAGCCCTGCACATATTGTTGGAATATATCAAAGAATAACATACCTTTGGTGTTTGACTAGTTACTTAAGATAAAAATGTTGCTCGGTGTTGTATACATGCTCTATGGTCTGATTGGACTTGATGCATTACGCGCTTGTCAGCGTATGTTATCGAATGCATTACATGCTGGGCACCCAGGTGCGTGCTACACAGATTCACTTTCCCTGGATGCGTTACGCTGGTGGGGCGTAATATTGGAGAACGTATATGTTTCCATATTAGAATAATGTTTGTTACCTTATGTTTCTTCTGTGGACAATGACAAACACAAAATCATGTGTTTTTTTGCTTACCCTACTGCACAGATGCAACTCAGATACATGTAAAAGGGAACTTATTTTTAGGCAACGACCTATTTTTAATGCCTCTTTTATGTGTCCGAAGGTCATGACCCTACAATTTGAGGAAATCCCAAATAAATTTATGAAATCACAGACTTTCTTTTTACCAGGCCATCTCATAGAACGAAATCATAGGGTTGAAACCCATGATAAATAATAATAATCAGAAATAAATAATAAATTCAAGGAAATATAATTAAATTTCCCACCTAGTCTCTCATTCAATCAAAATGAGGCTTATGTATGCATTAGACATGGGACTTTCCATATTCATTTTCAGCCAATCAGGCTGTCTTTTGCAATAGTGTACTGTTACCTTCTGTTGTAGGTCTTCAGCCATATGCCGTAGTCTGGTGTACGTTTCACAACGACTCGACTAGTACGATGTCTTTGAATGTTGAACTGGACTTTGACCCTTCCCAAGCTATGCATCGATATAAAACCGAATTCAGTACCTCAAAGGAAGATTTGTTGGTAATGGTTTTAAATTTGTATTCTTCTGTTTAATTGTTTAAATCATTAAACTGTTAATAAATCATTTGTAGCTTTTATATCAGTTGATGTTATATCAAATATATAGGTTTTATATAGTTTACTTGATATTCAGTTTCAGTCATCTGCATACCTTATTCTTCTATAGAAATAAAGCATCTTTTGATTTCTGTTATATTAGTGTGTCATATCCTACTATCTAACATTTTCTTTGTTTTTTAAGGTAACGTGGTGTATGAATGTGTATGCTGACAGTATTGAAATAGCGGAGTTGTGTGGTATACCAGTTCTTAGCACATCTACACGGTTTGTGATACATGTCTGGAACAAGAACAACTTCATGCCCGAACTAGATGTTTTTGATTTGTGGGAAACTCGAGCAATATTTACTTCTCTATCAGTGCCTCCAGAGGTGGACGCATTATGTCGTTACGGAGATCCATTCCAGGGTGGGACAAATGCGATTATACGATATGAGGCGGGAATAGGAACATCTCCAGTAACTGTCGATGTGGTTGATTATCTAACAGTATGTAGTATTGTAATTTCTATCATGTTATTTTTTAATTATCCGACTTTGTTTAACATCATTTTCATTATATCGTCCTGTGTATATTTTGAATTATAAGAAATCAAAACTACTCAGTTAATATAATACAAATACTTACTAAACGATGTATTAGTCAAGCATAATAATGTACTGTTTTATCCTCAGATATTCGAGCCATGTTTGCCATGTACAAACCCATGTTCAAGGTTAAGTTGCGACTCTTCCTGTGCAGACCAGGGCTATAAAGTGGTTGACTTCACACTCAGTGGTATTGATATGGGAACAACCAACAATGGGTCTTACTATATTAGAGGTATGTGTGTTATGGTCAGAAAAGTCATGAACATAAAGTATAAAACTAAAGTAAAAGATCAGGAGATTGTGATTATGTATATCAGATAGAGCAATTTCATTGCATGTAAACAAAAGTATGAAAGGAGAAAGTTTGGCAAACTATGTGGAGCTATGTTTCGTGAGCATTTGGTTGTTTTCATAAAATAACTTAACGAATAAGGGTCCGTGCTTCCATCCATCCATACATCCACCCACCCAAAACCCACCCATTTATCCATCCATCCATCCATCTATCTATCTGGGCCTAGGAATCTGTATTTGAGGAAGCTATCCAGCTGGTTTGTAGAACGTCGGTGGTTCTACCCAGGTGCCGCCCGTGCATGAAAATTGACCGGAGGGGCACCTGGGGTCTTCCTCCACCAGTGGAAGCTGAAAAGTCGCCATATGACCTTAATGACCTTAGCTGTTGGTGCGACTATAAAATCCAATTCAATTCAAACTATCTATCTATCTATCTATCTATCTATCTATCTATCTATCTATCTATCTATCTATCTATCTATCTATCTATCTATCTATCTATCTATCTATCTATCTACCTACCTACCTACCTACCTACTTACCTACCTACCTACTTACCTACCTATCTATCTATCTTACTCTTACACAGTGTTGTATTCCTTCTCGCCGACGTTAACGGGTCGGTGTTAACACAGAACACTCTTACTTGTCACTTATAACACGAAACACGATTTGTACTTATTTCGCGATGCATTGTATTTCTGTTTCTTTCCAGTTAAAGCAATACTGGGTTCTGGACTGGAAGTTATATCGTCGTCAAATGGTTTTTACATTGATTTGACACCACCAGTGTTTGACGAGGAAGTAATGCTATATTTTGACGTAAGACAAGGCGAGTTTACACCTGCAGAGTATCAGGGGTCTAATAATAGCATTAAAGCTGTCTGGTTATGCACAGACGATAACAGTGGAATACAGGTAATTTTTGTTTATGGTTATTTTTGTGGTGTTCATAACATTATATGTATACATTGGGTTTATGATGTGGATTTACGTGCAACGGACAACAAACATAACTGTTCAAAGAAATATAAAAAGATCGGACAGGGAATGTAACAAACACAAAACACAGAAACAAACATGCAAACAGACAAACAAGAAGGCAAAAGTAATAATAAATGCAAACGACATCACAAACACAAAAGGTTTGACAAAAGGGCTACCTCCTTGGAACGGTCATTGGCAAAGTAGGCCACTGGGGGTTTAATGTTCAAAACACCCAGACGTAAAATAATAGGCTTTTACTTACGGAATAAATTATAAGTGTTATTATATTAAACTACTAATGGCAACACATGTGCGAGTCCTTAGCAACGTTATAATACCACCAATCAAATGTTATCCAGTGTAGTTTAAATTAGGCTTCTCCAATACAGTTGTTTGCTCATATTTCTTATGTCAAATGTATTTCATACAGGTAAGTATTTATTTGACATATATTTATGAAAATAGTCCTTAATCTATTGTGGAACTAAATCGATCTCTTACAGGAATACCAATGGGCTATTGGCACGTTTATTGGCGGTGTTGATATCCAACCGTATACTTCAACAAACACTGTATCTACTGGTACAAACGATGGTTTAGAAGGTGTTCTACAGCATAATACAACGTACTACGTTAGCGTGAAATGTACCAACGAAGCACAACTCACCACTACTTGGGAAGATGAAATTGGTACAATTTCAATACAATTACATTTCGATTGCTTTACATTCCATACGCATAAACAACTATTAATGCACATATTTGGAAAACTAAAAGTAGGTATAAAAAGTCGAACAGAAAATGTAGCATTCACAGAACATAATCAGTCAAAAACACGAATTCAAAATAAGCAACAATTACAAGGACCACAAACACAAAAGGTTTGACAATAAGGGTAGATCTACCGTCTTGGAACATTAAGTGGCAAAAAGGCAGCTGGGGTTTAAAACCGGTTTCGGGCTCATCAAACATCACTCTTACCATTTGTTCATCCCAAGTTGAATATAACCTTTCATTTAAATATAAACATGCTGCCGCATTTTTGTTTGTGTTGTTGTACAAACTTCAAATTTGGGTATTCCTACATAATCCGTCGTTTGCATAACTTAGGTTACGGCAACAACTAATCAATTCACCAATAAGAAGTTTTTAAGCAATTTATTTCTTATTTTCTTCAAGGTGTAACCGTACTACTGGAGTCTCCAGATGCCGATGCGGTAAATGTATCCGTTGTAGGAGCAGAGGAATTTGACAATAAAGTATACCCTCAAACCGCAGTACACTCCTCGAATCCCAGTGCATGTGGAGAATCTTGGGGAGTTAGTCCAGACCCAAACGTTAGAAGATACGGTAAGGTTTATATTTAAAATCATTTCAATTGTTTAATACGGTATTACGTTCGCCATTATGTCGACATCCCCATTGTCAACATTAACGACGGACAAATTTCATGAACAACCCGCTCACGTAACTAGAAATCCAAGCTTATGTTATATAATATTGACAATTTATTCGACTTAACATTTCAGATTTCTGTGTGGGAAGCTCCATTAACAGTATTGACGACATCGTGCCATGTATTTGGGTTGGGTATAACACCTCTGGGATTGTAGAAATTAAAAACGGACAGTTATATGTCGACAACATCGCGTATTACAATCTGAGTGATATACAGGCACTAAGCGACGGATTATATGAGCCTAGTAACGATACAAGGAAGGATAACTCTTTTCAAATGGAAGTCGGAAGAACTCTTTTCTTGTTTATGAGGCTATGCAACAAGGCTGAACTTTGTACAAGCAAATTTGTAAATTCCATGATTATAACAAATAACAGTACTGAACTGAAGACATCTGAAAGTGGAGAGGTCATCAGTTTTACTATTTCATCGTCTGGAAAAAAACGCAAGCGCAGCACAAGTGAGGGTTCCGTGAAAGTTGAAACAACAGCAGGTATACACTATTATACATGTAAATATATTCTGTTTAAATGTTCAGAAAGTTCGTTATTACAATTGTATTTAGTTTACGTTGGTTACTAAAACAAGTTACACCAATCGTGTTCGATGGTGCGGGTTTAACGCGTCGAATGATGACAATAGTACCATGGTTATTCAGCATAAATATAGTCGTGATGCGAGAGGAAACCGGAAAATTCGGGGAAAGAACACACGTACGATCAATGCACCTGTAAACTGCAATTCCTAAACAGGGAACCGACTGCGCTACCCGACCGCGCTACCCGACCGCGCTACCCGACCGCGCTATCCACTGTGTAACCCGGACCTTATACATAAAAGATGTGGAGTGGAGTTTTTAGTTAAAAAGTGGTGTTAAATATACGGATTTACTAAAATTGATCGTCATTATGCTCCAAAATAATACTGAATATCAAAAGGTTAATACACGTGTTCATTTTTTTTATTATATAGGTATGGAGCCTGGACAAAGTATCATAATTAATGTGCTGACTGAATCCGACATGACGACTGACTTCAGATCTGATGCCTCTACCGTATTTGTTCCGTACATTGTGAATCCAGACTCTACATCAGACATGACCGAACGTCTTCTCTATGGAAGGTAAGCTAAAATGTTCAGCAGTTGCTGGAAATAATCGTCAAATGCTTATATGTGTGGGTTGTTTTGCGTTGATAATGTTTCATTAAAACAAGATTATATATATCTACATATTTAAAACACAAATACAAATAATATACTACTAGTAGTAGTAGTAGTAGTAGTGGTTACAATGACTTGTAAACACGTTTATTTTAAGGCATGTACTTGATCAAATATAGATATAAAAATCGAACAGGAAAAGCAGCATCAAGGACGACAGGCAACCACAATCACACACAGAAACAAAGAACAACTTTAAAGATGAATAAAAGGCCAAATAAAACATCACAAACACAAAATGTATGATACTAAACTCCTGTTACGTATCATTTTAGTAAAATATCAAACTTTATTGGTAAACCGTATTAATTTCAGAATACAGATGGTAAACATGTCACTAACTATAAGCCCCATTGGACAGCAGCCCTTACCAGGACCTATCAGATTTTCGTATCCCCAGATACGGTTTAACGCGTCGAATGATGACAATATTACCATGGTTATTCATTGGAATCCAGGTAGATTATTATTCTCAATATATACATATTTTAATTGCAATATATTTTGGAACAGCGAAGTAATACTCGGATCAGATTTGTAATGTCCATACTCAAATTTGATAATACGATAGAGATCTACGCGTGTTTGTATTATGTTGTATTATATATTAGTAATACATTTTAGTTGAATAGAGCAGTGAAACATGTTTTATTATCTCTCTCTAGCTATTTCAAGTTTTCCCTTTAGAAAGTACTTTTATTATTCGCTGTTTCTAAATAAAACCTTGTATCGTTTTCGCCGTAGTTATATCTGTTACTAGCAATCGTAACAATCAAAGTCAGTGTACATTTGCAATAAAGGTATGTTGGAGTAGGTTGGAGCTCTAACGGTGTGTTCCGAAATTATCGTTTGAGCTTGTCGTGATGAGTCAAACAATTTAAAATGAAACATACTCTTGTCGCCAACTATAAAATTTAGATTAGATAGTTCGTATAAAAAAGCAGGTGTAATTAAACAATATAAACTTGGGAATAGTTAGCATATCAATCAAAACGTACACGTAAAACGTTTTAAAATATACTAAGACAATAATGTAGCCAGCAATTATAAAACATGTGTTACCATAACTTGAGAGTAGCATAGACTATACATATCCTAGCTTTAATGAGACATAAACATTGTCTAATGACGGCACATATACACTACTATCATTTTAACTTACAAATAGATATAAAGGATAGCTCACCTTAAAAAAAGTCACAAGACATGCTGATAGGATACAATTGTCAAAGTATTTTAAAGATGCAACGACTGTACCTCTTTCTGTGATTCATGCTTATTCAGAAAATAATGATGCTGTGACTAATTATAGACATATTATGTAGTTGACCCGGTTTCTGTGCGATTCTGAAAATAACTCAGATGTAACATCCGTGGTGTAAATGCATTGTATTACACTGAATGCAATGACAGTGGTGTAAGTGGTGTATGTATATACCATTAAAACACGTACAGACAGACAGACAAAACTAGTTTAAGTCATGAAGATTAATAAATATTGCTGAAATACGCATGTAATAAAACACGTTACATTTAATAAAATACATGATTATTTAAAGACACTGAATAATTAGTTCATGAACATTAAGAAGAGTAAATAATGTTATACCCATGGTGACAAACAATATGTATGGTTAAATGGGAAAACTATTTTAAGTCAAGAAGATTAATAAATATAAAATCTGTAGACTGAATTACACATGTAATGAAACATACGTTACTTTTAATATTTGAATACACTGAAATATTAGTTCATGAACATTTAGAAGAGTATAGCAATGGCATAAGGGATAACTCTATTGATTTGATTGATCAATCCTTATTTCTAGTTTTTCTGTGCTCAACAGACTCCCCGATGTCTTCACGGTGTGAAGTAAGTATATACTATACAAAAAAAAAAGGAAAATGTAAAAAAGGGTAAACATATCGGACAGGGAAAGCAGCATTCAAGGACGACAGTCAACCACAAAACACAAAAACAAACACGCAAACAGACAAACGAGAAGACAAAAGTAATAAAAAATGCAAACGACATCACAAAGTGTTTACCTAAACAAATTTGGGCGATATGAAATAGGGAAAAACATAACAGCAATTACTTCCGAAACAATCCTAGTCGAATACATATATTGACAAATAGTGCACTGTAACTAGACTGTAACTGGACGGTGACGTGGTTAACGTTCCTTCCGGAGTTATATAACCGGAGTTATATAACAATTTAAAACATTCACATATAATTCATTTTAGTCTTCCAAGAATGGCAGATATCTAGCAGAACCTGCTCAAATGAAAACAATACTATCGAAGATAATGTGTCAGAGGAAACGTCAACAATAAAGGTATATACATCATGTGTTTACCCTATCTAGCATATATATGTATACGTTTCAAGAACCAGCAATATACTGTTCAAAGTGATTAATGTTAATGGCAATGGGCAAAGGCAATTCAATTATTTCATATTATAAACATAGCATTCGTTGATGAGTTGATTCAATGCAGTACTTCAAATTCAAAACAACATTTTTTAAAACTTTAGAATATGCAGTATTGGCAACAAACACACAGCACACACACTAGGACAATGTATAGCATAAAATAACCATGTTTTATGTCGTCACATAAACGTGTCCCATGAACCTATGTATGTCTGCATTCCCAGGTTTGTGATACAAGAAGGTCATCAAAATTAACTGACCGGGAAACGCAGGATTCGTATATGTCTAAGGAAACACATTTTGGAGTCGCTACTGTGTTGGCTGGAGTAGTTAATACTCCACCAGTATTAACTAAACCAACGTATATCACCGTCAGAGAGGATTCAGGTATAGGCTGAAGTGTTTTAAATGAACGAGATATAAGAATGTATGAAAAAGATTCATTTGGTAATATCTTAAAATGTTATCATCTGACAGTGTGTGTTTATGTTTATAGTAACCATACGGTAACTGTATGATATATATCCGAATTATCCGATTTGTTATCGTAAGATTTAATGTTGAGTTTTTAGTTTGAAAACGTTAGGGCAGAAAGTCTAAAATCTGGTTTCCATTGAAATATATGCCAACGTTATTACTAACATATAGAGGCAGATAACGATATGTTCATGTTTAATATCGATATATACATGTATTAGTTAATATTAGGTGTACCTTGTACATGTTGTACAGACAAACTATACTTAGTTGCCTAACATGTTAGAGATTGACAAAGGTGAGTTTATTGTTATAAATATAATAACAATCACACATTACACAAGATCATTATATATATATAATTTGTTATATGTTACAAGCACCAAGGCAGTACTTGCTAGAAGGGGATGATCGCGAGAACGACATCATACGGTACAAATTCCCCCAAAACACTCTGGTAACGAAGATTGGTAACATTGCAATAGACCAAGAGGAATGGTAAGCCATTTATACTCCTTCAAATCATTAGTAAAGATGTTTTCATTGATGTAATGGAAACAGACATAATTTCCGACAGGACAGTTTATCAAAACATCTTTGTACATGGGATACAACGTAGTATAATTATGTTAACATACCAATTTGCAGTAGACGTTTTTGGTTTAATGTGGTTCCTGAATGCTAAATTTCATGTTCCGCTTATTTATCTATTTAAAGCTAACTCTTTAAACTAAAATGATGGTTACGTTTTTCTTTATTGAAAATATTGTTTTTTAAAGGTTGTCTTTAACTTTGTGCCCACATTGTCACGGCATAGTAATGATAGACATACTACTAAGTGATGACCCAGGATCTGATGATATTCCCATTGCCGTCTCACACAGTTCCATAACGTTAGACGTTACACCGGTTAACGATCCGCCGTTTATACATATGTTTTCTCCTGATGGTACAGCGCTTTTACTCGCGGATCCCAAAGAACCCGTTATGGTAGGTAGTATTGTTACTATCGTTAAGACGTAATGACGAGTTCGATTAAAGACTTAGTAAGCTTTATTTTATATAGATTATATGTGTTGATTAGTTGTTTAACACATAACATGCAACTGTTAATCCAGTGAAATAAAATATTAATTTAAAACAAAAATACTTTATTTTAGTTGCAGTTGATGTTAGTTTCAAATTTAGTTTTATAAAAACGTCTAACACCTGCAAGCTTTATAAAAAATATATTTTGCCTAATATACAAAATCCTAACACTTGCAGTCTGTAAACAAAACTTAATTTAATCTAGTTAGATTTAATTATAAAGAATGTATTTAGTTTGCTATCATTCGTTTTAGATTTATTTTGAGCAAAAAGGCAGAAGCATATCTGAGAATGTCGGGGTAATTATCGCTTATGATGTAGACGGGTTTGAGGACCTTCAACTTTCACAATTTATCAACCATACCACAGGGACTTTTGAATTATCTTCAACTACACTACTACAGATGCTCAGCTTTATGAACTGCACAAATAAAATGGTTTGTATTTGTTTGCATATGCTCGTATTCATGTATAAATGTGTTAACATTTGTGGAATCATTTAAAGAAAATATACACCATCTCCCAAAACATCATATCTAAAAATGCCAAAAAAACTAATTAATGATTCTGTTTGTATTTGCAGTGCCAAGGATCAGCAATTCTAGAGGATGTCACAACAATGGACTGGCAGGGTGTTTACCTCAATTACACAATTTTGGATACTAACTATCTCGGACTAGATGAGATAAAGTTGGTGGCACAGGATAACAAGGGCACTTATTCAGACGTCATAACTGTAGTCGTAGTAGTCATGGAGATGAAATGCGAACACAATGGCGAATGTTCAAGTATGACTGCACTAATTAATAATATGTAGTTGAATACAGCTATGGCTACAATATCAAATACATAAAATGGTTGAGAGACTTCAAAATATGTGTACTCTAATTTCACTTAATATATTGTATCAAAATGAACCTTGGTGATCCTTCTTTGATGATATATATTTAACAATAAAAGTATAACGCATGCGCTATATGTAGACGACTTTTAATAATGGGTTAGTTTGTGGAGGCTTTGTTAAAGTCGCATACCTATAGTCGTCGATATGGAGATGACAGGAAGGTAAAGTGAAGAATTAAAAGATACTGTATGTCTTTGAATACAGATAAGTTTTTATTTGGTCTTAGGTATACATTATTATACATGTTAAACATGTTAAAGGGAACATATTCAAGTATTTTCAATTAAACGATTTACACCTGAGCTATTACAAAGGGAATTTCAGTGACCATGCTACAATATAATATAAAAGTCATACTTACTTAGATTTTACAAGTGATTATTATATGGGCCCTATTTATGTTCATGTTTTAGTTATTTATATTCAGACTCAAAACCGCTTCGGAGTTGCCGTTAAGGCAATCAACTTTGCACTTTAAAGTGATCTTATAGAAAATAGTTAATTTCTTTACTTCTTTATTTCATTATAATACTCAAATATAAATGGGTGCCGAAACGTCTAGGGTAAAAATTAAAATAGATGCCGAAATGGTTTGATGCCGAAACGAATAGGTGCCGATTCGTCTAGGTGTCGAAATGGTTTAGTGCCGAAACGTCCTGAATCGATCTTGATCACACAGACGCAACAACTTGAGAATTGTCTGCATTTATTAATAAGCATTTTTCATGTACTGATCATTGGGACCCTGCTTTAATTAGACTAATATACTATATACACAATAGTTTTCGTCTAGAAAATATCATGGTTTAATTCCAGGCTATAACATATAATACAAATATATATTGTGTCATAATTCTAGGTTTGAATCCTACCGAGTACACTTGTAACGATATTCGTCGAGCAGTGAGTTTTGACAAATACTACACATGCTCTTGTCCACCCTCATGGACAGGCCAGTATTGCGAAACTGACGTGGATGAATGCGTATCCGACCCATGTCCGACGCAGCAGACCTGTAACAACTTAATTGGAGATTACGAATGCTATTGCGAATCTTCCGATTTCTTGTGTAAAATGGAACTTGAAGCCTGGGAGTTCGCTCTGATTATCGTCGCCAGTTTACTGACACTTGCGGCTGCTATCATTGCAGTTGTCATCGGAATAAGGAAATACAAGTATGGCTTATTAGTAAAATTTTCAGTCGATCAGGCGGAATAAGGAATCAAGTTTGTCTAATTACCATTATATTATATTCAGTTGTGTATGAAATGTTGATCAGGTCGAACGTATGGAATATTACTATAGTGTAAATAAATCGATCAGTTTAAAAGAAGTATGGTTTATTATTACAGTTTATATTGTCTATGTATTCTGACAATTCGTTGAATAGAAATCAGTATTTCTTATTTCTATAGTGTACATAATAAATGAACTGTTGTCCTTTTTGTTTTGGTATTTCTAAAAGAAAATGGCTACAGTAAACAATAATATTTCTATGTATGTGTAAATGAAAAATGTCCTTTTTGAAATGTCTAACATAATATATGGCATAACGAACAACTGTGATTTGTTTCAGTGAATCTTTGGAATAGAATACATATAATATCTTCGCTCTGCTTAATTGGTAGCAAGCACATTTACACTTATAGTTGGAAAACAAACCTAAATGTTATTTTAACTTCGCTAATGTTTACATTGGATATGTGATTATGCATTGAGAAAAAAAAAACAAATTAGTGGTAGATACAAGAGTGTTAAACAACTGTCGAGCTCTAACGATAAGTTCAATTTGAATGTTCTTAGCCAAATGCAAGACATAATGCAACATTGATCTATCTGGCCTATGAAAGGTTTGTGTATAACTATTATCTTCAAATAAATCCTTTTGTTTCAGGATTAGACAAAAACAGGCATCGTATAATTCAGACGCGAATGACGAGGTCTGTATTTTTAAGAACTTTCACTTTACATAAAATATAATTATTCTGAGACGGTTCTGCATCGAATTGTATTCAGCACATAGTTAATTCAGGTCTCACACCTCAATTAATTTTCCCATTGGGTTACTGTACAGCCTTTGCCAACATCTGAGCTTCAAAGCAGGGCAGCAGACAGTGTTGTTGGTTTAATATCTTCTGTATAACCAAGACCAGTAATTTAAAACAATAAAATACATCAGTTAGCCAGGTTGGTTTGTTTTCTCGCTCATGTTTTGTGACCCCTATGAAAAAAAAAATCATACACTGTCTAGCTGAATATGCGGTACTTCGGTCAAACACTTCTGAAATTTGAATGAAACCTCATATCAATATGGGATTTTCTGTATCATATGTCTTTCACACTGCAGATGTATGCTAAAGCAAAGAAAAACCTATTTTGTTTTCAAATTAAAAATTGCCTAAAATTGAGAAAAAATAGAATTATTTTCTGTTTTCCGTTTGTCTCTAGGTCCATGAGCTTTCAGGGGAGATAATAGAGGTGTGAGACCTGAAAGCACTAAAAGATATATTGTCGTTGACAGTCTTACAAAGAATAACAAAATTATGTTTCGGGTATGAGACAAAAATTAAAATGTCGCTTTAAAAATCACCTTTTATTTGTCTATTATTCTCTTTTAAAATGAGCATTACAAACTTATCAATGCGTATATGTAAAAGTTATCGTTACATTTGTACAGGTGAATAGATCATCACAATGGCTAAATCCACATCTAGATGGCGCAGACGAATCAAAGGTACATGTGTATTACTCTTCTGAAATAATGGCATATTACAATCGGCCCGCCGTTACGATATTATTACGCCCTAAATCTCGAAAGATACTCACATCGGAAATGTATTAATATAACATTAAACTATCGCCCAAATATTTTATATTTTAATAAATGTTTTAAATTTTCTTCTTATGAAACTGCGTATGGTTACATTTGAACCGTAGTCCTACCTAACTGCACAACAACTGTTTCAATTTAATTTCGGATACTCGATATTTTCTTTATAATAAACGTTCATTATATAAATCGATCGAAATTCAAAATGTTATGCTTCGGGCGTTAGAAGTTCAGTTCGTATTAGAATATTTCTTAGCGGCATGGGTTTTTAGGAATATACTGTTTGTATTGAGATTACGTAAGACATACTTATACGTTTTCCCAACTTTTAATTCAAAACCATCATACACTTTTCCTTTGCTTTGTATTTTGTCTCCCGTTTAAACTGAGATGTAGCTTAAGGATGTTTTAGAATAATAACCAATCAGGATTGACGTTTTATAAACTATATCAAATTATTATTTTTAAAAAAAGTAATTATTTTACTTCTTTGAATTTCCCTTTTGATGTGTCTTGTTGTCTGTCTTTTTCATACTATGTAACACCCGTGTGTTTTTCTTCAATATTGTACTTAGTAAGTGATGATATATATTATGTTTCTGTATTTTTTACAAAACAATAACATTTTAGGTTATGGGTCAGCATAAACCATTCAAGAACAGAGTTGGAATTCTACCAGATGTAAGACGACTACGATTTCTAAAGCTACCGTTTTTATTTTATGAATAGTGTTTATGCAGTAGTTCTCTACCAATCTTATATAATTAAAAAAGGTTTACGAAGATTAGAATAACACAACTAAATAATACCATTTAAAAAATTATAATAACACAACTAAATAATACCATTTTGTCTTACATCGAAACTGCAAAATGTGATAATGATAAATACTTTTTAAAGCCATACATCTATTGGGGGTGACATTAGGGTAAGTGTGAGGTTTGGTGCACCTTAGAACCTGGTTTAAACCCCAGCGGCCTTTTTTGCCACTGACCGTTCCAAGGCGGTAGCCCTATTGTCAACCCTTTCTGTGTTTGTGACGTCATATGTCTTTATTCTTTATTAACATTGCCTTTCATGTTTGTCATTTTGCATGATTTTGGGTTTACTGTGTTCTGTGAAAGCTGCATTTCCTGTTCGACCTTTATACTTATTTTTATTCATCCAAAATAGGGACTTGAATACACCAACCATTATTGAGAATATTCTTAGACTTCAGCCCAAATGTGCATATTTCAAATACAAATATTTATTTTATATATTTAAAATATAAACATTAATAACAAGATGCTATGTGTAAATATGATAGTTACTAATAAATAACAATTGCATACGACTGTATCCTTGAATGTCATGGGAATAGTTATGAATAAAATTTGAGTACTTGAGTAAGTACTCAAGTCTAAGAATCTTTGGAAATTGTTACACTCGGTAAACAATTGAAGGCTGCAGTTTCGGTTTGGTTTTATAAGGTAGCAATACATAGCACAAAGCTACGTATGTCCCTTACCGGTTTAAAACGGATTTTACTGAATATACATAAATAAATATAACACTATTAGCCAATAACTGGTGTACGGTTTACGGTGATCATGAACATTTAAAATAGCACCACAATACTAATCCGTGACCAGCGGGGTCTAAACCTAGTCTTAACTCGGAGGGAACAAGCAGTAAACGAAATGTATTGACATTTTCAAGAGGTCAGTAATTAACAAGCAAATTCAAGCTATAAAAAAGAAAATTCCTTCTAAATACTACTAAATGTTTTTTTAAATAAAATGCATTTTATATCATGTTCAATGTAAAACTGCCAAAAACACGTATTCTGCTTTAAATGTTTTAATTTACACATATACAGTGGTGACGTTTTTATAAATGGAGGTGCCAAGTTGACTACCAATTAATGTGTCGAAGACTTGTTGCTCTGACTTTTGCCAAGTCATTGAGTACTTCTTTGTGGCTTTCTATGCTATTGTTTTTTGTATTTATATATACCCGAGCATCTTTGTGTATTACTTATATTACCTATTAATGCTGCCTTGTTGGCTAGAGAATAGTTCATGACGTGGATTTCTTTATTTACACTGTCCCGTTTTATTGAGATGACAGTAGGGTAAGTGTGAGGTTTGCTGCACCCTAGAACCTGGTTTAAACCCCCAGCGGCCTTTTTTGTCACTGACCTTCCAAGGCGGTAGCGTTATTGTCGACCCTGTTTGTGTTTGTGACGTCATATGCCTTTATTGCCATTCCTGTTTGTCGTTTTGCGTGTTTTGGGGTTAACTGTGTTCTGTAAAGGCTGCATTTTCTGTTCGACTTTTATACTTATTTTAACACGTCATATAGAACATAATTGTGAAAAGCACATACTAAGAAAAGCGTGAATGAGACTGCACTTTAAACTATGACATCATTTACATTGTTTAAAGCCCAGGCATCCATACTTATATACAATCTTCGATGAAAGGCAATTATGTTCACCTAAAAAGGCAGTGGACAAGATTTTAGTAAACAGGTAAAATATAACGTATTTCTCAACATTCCGTGAGGTTATACGACTAACAAAAACACGTAATTCCCGAGCGAAAACAATAATGCTCAATTTATGCCTGAAAACACATTGACCATTAAATCAAGGCTTAAAATAAAATCCTTTTATATAAAATCAATTGTTTTAAACGCATTATTGTACTGTTGTATAGGGACTGGATGGAGAAAGCGACAGCGATGAAATTAAACACCCAACTCCCGTACCGCAAATGTCACAGTTAGTACCAAGTTGGAAACCAGATAAGGTAACTACTTGTGTGATATTATCTCACATATTCTGTTCCTATATTGCAAAATAAAGTTTTAATAAATGTTCTATATTCGGTTTTTTAAGACCGACGAAAATTAATTTATACTTTAAAACTGATCAAAGTTTACGTATAGTGTCTAATTTGCTATTTATATGTCAGTGTTAACATGTGTTACTTAAACCGCTATAGATGTATTATCCAAGTCCATATATATATTTTAAACTAGAACTTATTCTATTAACCCATTATTCACACAGAACGCTGCGCAAATGCCATCGATAGAGACCATCGAAGCACTGACAGGCAGTCGCCCAGGTTACTTGCTTCCAGGTCACCACCGCGTGAAACCAGTGAATGTATCAGGAAAAAAAGAAACCAAAGCATCAGATTGTTAAAACACAACAAAACATTGTAGTTATGATGCCATGTTTGTGACATTATACATAAATTCAAGGCAATAAGAACGAGAAAAGCATGGTGATTTTAAATGTATGTGGTCGTGTTGCTTTTAGTTTTGTCTTTAAAACTTACGTATGTTTATTGTGTCTATATAATCATTGACACAAATGTTGTTGATTGTTTTATAGTTCGTTCCTATATAATCAGAACTTCTATGTATTGTGTATATACCTTCACTTATTTTGTTTTCGGCAATATATGTAATTCACATGCTGATCCATCACATGCTGAATCGTATGCACCAATCATATTTCAGATCATAAAAATTTGTTATATACAGTGTAATACGAATTTATGGTGTAACTAACCAGCTGCCCCTTTGGCTTTGCCTCCTATTTGTCTACTGTCCTGAAGGCTCAGGGTTTTCTCGGGGTTCTATCCCTATGTAAGGCAACAATTCTTAAAACCATATTACGAGGGGCGTTCATTATATAATGCAACTATGGTCCTAACATTTAATTATGGTCAATTGTTGTAGTTATTGATACGGATTATGTTAAAATAAACTTTCCCCCATTAATTTGTCAAGTTTCAGATACGTCCATCCAATAAAAAATTAGTTTTGAGAGCATTTTTTTAAGACATGAAAATGATACTGAACACGCCAAAAACGGAAGAAAACTATTTTGACTAAAAATCTGATTTCGACGGCCAATATGGAATTGTTTTGCCTAAACCACAAACTTTATATCTTCCATATGAAAATGTTAGTAGGTTTTATTTGTAATGGGTTTATTTTTGGGTTTATTGCTCCTTAAATGTTGTCAGTGCGACAGAATAGATTAAATTTTATGCTAAAAAATCGAAGAGCAACTTCAGGCTTTACTATTTTTGGAGCGGTGTAACTAAAATTGTTGATTTTATATTAAATCTTTAGAGTATCCCTTGCATTCGTTACCAATAAATTTACAACCATTTTCCATCATATCTTCAAACTGATTATTTTTATTGGAATTTGATATTTTCAGGACTTCTATATTTCCAAGAAAACGGCATTTCTTGCCTTGGACTATATCGATGTTTTGTATTGAAAACATCGTTTACGTAATATTTACACATACTCCTAGTTACAACAAAAGTTTGAATAAATTACTTTGCTACAAAAGGCATTTTCTTATGAATTGAACATTACAACCTATGCAAATTCATTAAACTGTTTTGCCGCTTTTTAAGGCAGTGTATATGAATATGTCCCAAACAAACAGTCGTCATAGACTTATATCTTCAACACTAATTTTAATAAAAATTTCAGAAAGTGTCACTAAAGGTTCATTCTATAAGATCATTTTCAAATTCCGTGTGTAAACCTCACACAACGTGAATACGACGGCTAGTTGCATTATATAACGAACGCTCCTCATATGTTTAAATATTTCAAAAATACTGTATGAAACAAATATGGAATAAATCTGATTGGTTACTATGTAAAGTTTTTTTTCCGTTTCATTTCCGTAATGACAGGATGATTAAACATTGTTAAAATTATCATTAATTTCTAAATTTTCATTTTGACAAAACAATACTATTCAGATAATTTAAGAACCCAAGGTGTTAGTCCAAATCAATATATTTACTTTGAAAACATTCACTGTATTATTTAAATAAGCTAGCTTCATTTCATAAAGCCTATTAATTGCATTAAATATCGTTATAATAGATGCGACTCGGTTTTGGGGAAAGAAATGTTTAAACTATGATTGAACGATTATTTGTTATGTTTATGTTTTTATTAGTGAATATTTAGTTTTTAGAACACAATAAAACAATTATTATATTGACCATCGTTATAATTTCATAAACATCTGTTTGTTATTCATTCTTTCTCTTTTATCACTCTTTAGCAAATAAAATATTGCTTGCTGCAATACATGTTGTTATTTTTTATTTTGCCAATATACTAACGTTACTAACGGGTCCGCTATTTCAAAAGTGGGTGTGGAAGGGTTGAGAAGGTGGCAGTGCAACATATGGGCACATGTTGCATACGTCTAAGTGGAAGTGTAGTATTCCCACATAGCAGACAACCTAAATATGTGTGATAAAACATGCAGACAACCTAAACATGTGTGATAAAACATGCAGACAACCTAAACATGTGTGATAAAACACAGGGCGTACCGCCTGGGACCGGTCAGTGGCAAAAAGGTTTACATCGTTTATAGCGTGCACCAAAGCCCCTGTTACAATATGTAACAATAACAGGGAAGGGTAACTAAAGAAATACAATCCTTACAAACTAGGTAGCATTGATATGCAATTTCAGAAAAAGAGAGAGATGACGGTGATACATATATTAACTTAAAAATCAACAACAAAGAAAGCCACCAAGAAATTATTACATGACTTGGCAGAAGGCAGAGCAACAATATAATGGACCATTAATGGTCAGTTTTAATTGAATTGAATTATTAGCCGCTCCAAACAGAAGGGAAGGATACACAGAAGTCCTTGTTCGGAGCAGATACTACAATACACTTGACCGCACGGTTTACGACCTCATCTGACGGACGAGTCTATGGGAAATGTATTGCTCAAGGCTACATCGAAGTAACCCCGTGGCGTCAGTGAGGCTGTATTCCGTTATCAGCGGCTTCAGAGTAGAACGTAAAAAAGAAAGTTGGCATAACTTGCCAAGTTTGCATATAGAAATTTGTATTGAAACTTCTTTAAATGGTACGAATTCCACACCCACCAAACCCCACCCCGCAGAAGCTTTGATTGCCAAGGTATATGTGTTCGTTCCAAATTTGGTCAACATGACATTTAAGAAGAACTCCCTTGTCACTAATACTAGAACAAACCTAAGTCAGAAATCTTGTTTACGCAAAACGTAAGTAAAAAATGTAAACTTTTAGTTACCTAAAGTGAGTTGAACATGTTATTCTTAAAGGTACTTGGGTAAATTGGCAATAAGCACAATTGGTAATTTTGTAACAGAGTTATGCTCTTGATTAAGTTATGTATTTTGTGTCCGGTCTATAGTTTATAAACCGCTTAAGTAATGTGAACATTAATGTGTGATCATCAATAGACAAAAAAAGGCATGGTAGTGTGTTTAAGGTCACGCGTCGAGTTCATGCAGTGTTTGTTTCCGTTTTAGTGATTGTCATTTATTTCATTACATGTCACTGCGGAAATCAAGATGCGTCACTGTGATTTAATAACGAGAAAAACAGACAAGTATCATGGATGAAAAATCGTATTCCGTATTGAAAGTAAAGTACCTGGAAGTCATCATGGATAATAATATCCAAATGTTGCCGATTACGGAATTATACTTGATGATGATGATGAACTTTATTTCCTCCACTTGGGAGATTATCATACTACAATTATGGTGAGACATATCGAGTAATGACATTATGGCAAATATGTAATTTCAAAATAGCATATAAAACGTGACAAAGGGAACAACTATTATATAAATACATATATAAACACCCATACTCGCACACAAACACACATATATACATGTACGCATACATACGCATACTCATTTATGCATCCATATACTAGCTTACGCGCTCACCCACGTACAAGTGGGCCATATATCAAGTCGCTATAATGCGACTGTGCTAGTATCCATATTATACGTTGTATTTTCCCATTTTGACCAGCCTTAATCACGAAATCGAAAATTGAAGAAGGAAGGGCGCGGGGACGGTTTTTTTTTCACCATAAACGGTTCGGGCCATTACGGGTACGTTAGTCAACGTGTTCTTTACATTAAGTAATTTTAATGCTACGTTTAAGGCAATCATATTACTGCAATAGCAATTTATTCTTAGAATAAAGATTTACAATCAAAAGCGTATTTAAAACATCGCTTTAAAAACGCATCTTGGACGCTTCGACAGAGTGAAATACCTATATCCGCACCGAGAATTTTCAGAGTAAATCTGGTTTCGTCCATTAAACTTAACTCGTTAGTGAATACCGGGCCACAAATGAGTTTCAGGTCGTTAAGCAACGCGGCTCTCACATTTCTACTAGTCGTACATTTTGAAAGGACATGAGAGATTGTGTCTTGATGTACACCTGAACAGTTTATACATGTTTTATCTTCCAGAATGATTGATCTTGACCATAACAAGGCAACGAGATCTACGATATATAGAGGAGAATGGTTGCGCGACAACTCGTATATTATCGCGGGCCGTATTTCTGTATGTAAGATTTTGAAGTATGCGAAGTCTTGATCTGCGTTTAGTCTTTCGCGCCATAGATTCGTTTCTTTGGCGATAACGGCTGTATGCACTTTCTTCTTCCATACCTGTTTACTCGGCAGAGAATTTACATCTCGTAAAAAATCATTAATGATGCCTTGCAAATCATATGTATCTAGCAATTTGCATATATCGGGAATAAAACCTTGTTGGTTATCACTCGTATGTTTAAGATACATGAAATAACGTCTTAAAAATACCTTCTGACATATCGTTTCACTATTCAGTGTTAAAATCTTATGCAAAAATACAAGTTTTCTTTTATCTACCTCTGCGGATAGACGTATAAGACCCAACATTGGTTCGCACATATCTGACCGAGTACGTGTATGAAATCCCTGAATCTTTTTCACAATAAAATGTTGTAACCTATTTAACATATCGACGTCTGATTTTGTCATATTATTCCATAATTCGCAGCCATAAAGTGCGGTTGGTATGATGATTTTCCTGTATAAATTTGCTGAAGTCAATGGGTTTAGGCCCAGAGGACGAACTCCAAGCCCTATCATAGCGAAAAACGAATTTCTGGCCTTTTGGCATCGCTCTGTTATTCTTTGTGCTAACTTATTATTTGAGTCTTGTCTTATTCCTAAATGAGTTATATTGGTTGCTTGTTCTATGGTCGCATTTCCAAATCTCATTTCTAGTGCATCGTCTGTCCTTTTAAGAGGGTATTTCATAACAAGTGATTTGTTTACGCTTATGGTAAACTTCCATTTCTGGGAATATATGTAAACCATGTCAAGCAAATGTTGCAGACCTACCGGGGTAAGTGCTATAAGACTTATACCATCTGCGAATGTTGGGGTCCCACTTTTAACTGTAACACCCTAGCGCTAAATTTGGAAGTTTCCAACGTTTGCAGTAATTCGTCTACGTAAACGAGATAGAGAAATGTAGAGAGGACCCCTCACTGACGTTCTCCACGTTGGATGTCAAATGGATCTGACGTCATTCCGTGTATACGTACCACACATTTAAGGTTAGTATACGCTTCCTTTAAGATGCGCCACAGCTTACCAGTAATTCCTAAGTCGCCAATTTTGGCTAGAAGCCCATCGTGCCACACCCAGTCATATGCCCCTTTTATATCGAGGAACGCTATGTAAACCTTACTTTTCTGTTCGAGTTGGTAAAACATAGTCTCTTGGAGATTGAAAGACGTAGTTATACAGCTTAAACCTTTTTGAAATCCTTGCTGTTGCAGGCATGGAAATCGAGTACCTTTTGTCTTCAAGAAAGTATTGAACCTTTCTAGGAACAGTTTTTCGAACATTTTGTTAAAACATGATATCAGCGCAAATGGATTTTCGATATATGTAGATGTTAGTACATACATGGAAGATGAAAGTTATGAGTCCACCTTAAAGGGACACACGGCAATCGAGTTTAGTCAAACCTGCCTTTTCTACATAAAATTGCATTTGTGTAATCATTAATATTAATTATAAGAATAGTATAAGGCAAATTTGTTTTTGCATATTACTAACAGTATATTTCATCAGTAATATATTCAAACCCATGATGGAATAACGAAGAAAAGTTGAACAATCAACAATGTATTTAAATATATGCAAGTAGGTTTAAAGTCAAAATGATGCTGGATTAATAAATCGAAATGCTCAACCCGGGGTTAGAGGGCATAAACGGTAGCAAGCATTTTTCACTAACTTTCATGAATAATCTCAATCAAACAGAGTCTGCAACATTTCTTTTATTTATCGTGTTCGGCGATTTCCAAATTTCTCATTTAATGCTTCTCCCTTTAACAAGTACACCAGTGAATACAAACTTGTAGAATGTTGGTATTTGCACTGCAATAGCAAACACATGGAATATTTAAAAACAAAACATAATAATATGATGGGTATGACAGATATAGAGGATCTTAAACGAGTTCCCATTTCATATAAGATTTGTGAAACGAGTTACGAATTATTTTAATTTTAACGAGCCTTTTGGCGAGTTAAAATTAAAAATAATTCAATACGAGTTTCATAAATCTTATATGGAATGGGAACGAGTTTAAGATCCTCTTTATCACAGAACATTGCAATCAAATTAGTAAAAAATAATTCAGATGGATAATAGAACCGCCACGACGTCAGACACACTTTAGCGCCAAAACGTCATAAAATACGTGACGTCGTAACGTCGCGTCTCACACATAACGTTGCGTATAAAAGAGTTCGTGTTTTACCTTTTTACAAAATAGCAGTTTACGCCAACTTTTTAACAAACCAACAACAATGTTTTGTATAACGTGCATTATTTTTATAAGCTGTCATAAATAATAAGTTTATGACTCAGATCTGGGTGAATTTGTAATAAATAAAATAGTTTCCGTTAATAAACTTGCGTAGTGTTACAGGTTTAACTCAACCAATCAAAATCGTTCCAGGTTGTATTACAAATAATAAGTTTATGACTCAGATCTGTGTGAATTTGTAATAAATACAATAGTTTCCGTTAATAAACTTGCGTAGTGTTACAGGTTTAACTCAACCAATCAAAATCGTTCCAGGTTGTATTACACGTGTGTCATACAATAGAATATTAAATGGGTGTTCGACACTGCTAACAAGGGACGTTATGTGATAAATATGAATATTTAGTAGCGTCACATTAGTCTTTGACACTAATGTGTACTTCGACCAGCCTACATCTGCCTCATGAGTTCATGTACGGAAAGCCGTAATGGCTTTTATTAATAACATAATTTGGTGATATCACCTATTGGAATAGGCGATGATATCATGTATTGGAATAGGCGATATAAACAAATGGTGTTTACAAAGGCAATACGACACCCCATACTGATGTTTGTGTTCATAGTTTTACATTGTTCTCCTACTGAACAATAGGCAGCTAAGTGTACGCACGTAGACTCATAAAGTTGGTATGAATCACACTATGTATCGTTTCCGTATATGTTAAATGGCATAGTTTTATGATTAATCCAGTAATTTGATTCAACTGTCTATATTCCTGTTCCTGTGACTTTCAGTACAATGTTTAACCGCTCTATGTACATGACGAAAAACACAGAGAATAATGCTTACATCTGCTAGTCGACTCGAAAAAGAGAAAAATTCGTCGTTGAGTAACCGTTACATTAAAAATGTTGTCGTCGAGATGCGGTGACACTTTCAGGGAGAAACCGTGACATGCATTTTTTTAAGCAGTTCTTTTTAACCCTATAGACAAACAATATGAACTAATTATTATGTTCTACTGGTTTCTATACATGTTTTGATAAAGCATAACGTGTTAAAGTGCTATACGTTTTGATTTTTTTTAAGAATTCATTCATTTTATAAATTGATGTATAAAATGTGGTTTATATAGAAACTATTCAAACACTTTTATTAAACATAATTAGTATTTACTATTTTGAATTGTTTGATTGGTCAGTCATTATCCTGTGCTTAACGGAGATAACGCGGTCTTTACTGTGTAAAGTAAGCAGTAAATTGTTCCAGTCAAATAGAAAACTTGCTCAACTGAAACAATTAACGAAGAATGCCAGTCGAATACGCATACTATACACTGCAAATAATAATATTATAAGGGAAGCAACTCGTGCTATATGACAAGTCTAACAAGTAAGCATTATGCAACCTGGTTGCCATACTTCCTCTGCGAGTTAAAATGAATGTGTGTATTATTAAATATAGATATGAAAATAAAATAAAGAAAATAAAGGAGGATTAAAAAAGGTGTCCTAATATTGTTTATGTAAACATCATTAAAAGCGGCTCTACACACAAAGACGACAAGTGTACGGTGATTATGAAGCAGGTGTTACAAGTAAATAGAAAATAACATTCATTCACACTCATTTAAACAGTCAAACTGAAATATATTCCAGGGAGGATTTCTTGACACACACACACACACACACACCACACACACACACACACGAACAGAAAATCACGAACTAAAACGGTTACTGTCTTGTATGCACCCTCTCAGAAATAGTCCTTTCTCTTATCCTTCCGCCAAATGGCTATAACTGTGCAAAACATCGGGTCTGATGTTAAAACCAACACAATTCACTTCTGTGGCCAATTCGCCGTATAGATATGAGCATATTATGATTAAAAACACTGGAGCTATTTTCCAGGTTAAACCTTCTGAATTTCCTCCATTTCGAGTGTTAGGGTGAAACTCCCTGCTATTATTTCAAAATGCCAAAATCGCCATTGATGCAGAAGGCTGTTTCTCAACCTGAATCTCGGGGTTGTACTGCGCCAGGTAGAAGCCATTACATCAAAATGATAACATACATTTGTATATTTCTTTAAATTCACATGAAAGAAAAACATATTAGAATAAATTAAGACAAGTCTCCCCCAAGACAATGCTTCTAAAAGGCGTTCAAAACATTTTACTCACAAAAATAACCTAATATTGCTTGAACATCAAACGAGTCAATACGTGGTCCCGCCTTAATTCTATTAAGCGATGGGAAAGCTTATATTCGCAGAAATTTATAACGGATATGTCGACAATAAAACACGTTTAAAAACATTTTTACTGAAAAAATGCGATAACCTGTTTAAAATTACCTATTAAATGTTTTAATTTTTCCATATTCAAACTATTAAGCCGAAATTAAGGTTTTATATCATACCCCCAGGCAACCCCGTTTTCGCTTCTTGGAGAAGGGGTTCGATGGAGTATGAAAGTTAATACTCGGACCATGTAATGATTGTTGGCTTGCACTAGTATCCTGCCATATTAACTTCAAAGATCGCTCTCATGCAGATTGACAGGAACCAGTCAGATTGCAGAGATCGTAACATTTGTTTAATACGAATGTGTGGTGAAACTAACCATTTGGTTAGAACGTCGTCTATTATGTGTCTGAATTGAATTGAATTATATAGTCGCACTAACAGTCAAATTCATATGTCGACTTTCCACTGGTGAATGAAGACACCAGGTGCCCATCCGGGCAATTTCGCGCACAGGTGGGTACCTGGAAAGAACCACCAACGTTCTGCAAGCCAGCTCGATAGCTTCCTCCACAAAAGATTCCTAGGCCACTGAGGGATCGAACCTACAGCGGAGAGGGGCAAGTGATTTCAAATCAGTGACTCTAATCACTCGGCCACGGACGCCCCTTGCGAATAGGAACTACATAGGTTTATATTCAATTGGTGGTAGTAAACCTGAACATATTAACATAATATTGTACATTGAGGTAGCTTCCCCTTGTAGGCAAAATATGGGGGAACTATGGTATTAATTATTGAATCGGCGTAGAATACAGGTACAGATGACTTACAGCTGATACAAAAGGTTATTGTTTTATGTTCGTGTATTATATAGATAGCTCATTCAGTCTACTATTCAGCTTTATTGCAATGCGATCAGCCATTCAAAATAAAATATCGACTTAATAACATACCGTATGAATTTGTTTATTGTTAACATTCGGTCCAACTTGTTTACGGATGGGAGTACACACATAAAATATATGTAACAATGGTAGGTTTTTTAATACTGTTATCATTCTTTGTGTTTCGTTGGATAGCCGATTATTTGAATCATCTAATTTTATGTTTAATACTGACATATATAAATGTAGTTTACTTAAACACTTCTCCTTAATTATACGTACTAATTCCCGTATCTGCAAAATATAAATAGCTAAGAACTGAACCCGTGTATTCCTATTCATTATTTAATAAATTATACATTTGATAAAAAAAACGAATTTCTATATGGTCCAAGTGGATATGCATAGTTCTTACAAACATTATCTGACTTGTCTTTGCTCATGATTTAATTATATTAAAAAGATTGTAATCCATATGCATATGTATTTATATACAAGTTATAATATGTAGAATAGCCAGTTCTCTAAGATATAATTATAATGCAACGTAGCTCAACAATGTGTTTGTGTTTTTGTTTTCTTTTCTTTTATCACTTGTATGTATTCTGTAGTATAGTTTTGGATTTTCTGTGGTTCTGCGTTAGGCGTTAAATACAAAAGAAGTATTGTGTTAACATTAATACATATAATAATGAAAACAATAACATTTTTTATAGAGTGAACAACTGACAGATGAAGAAATGACAGGCACGTTTGTTTATTTAGTTCTTTATTTATTACATATTGTCATTATGAAGAATCTAACGAGGTCTACAAAAACAATATTAACATATATCTAAATAAGTATTTCTTTATTTATTACATATTGTCATTATGAAGAACACTAACTACCAAATCTAACGAGGTCTACGAAAACAAGATTAACATATAAATAAGGGTAGCAATTGCAACCTGGGCTTAAATTCATCAAATTTTTTAGCACAAGTATCAAAATCTCACTTTTTTCATTTATCAACACAAAAGTATTGGTAAGAATTGTGATTTTTAGACATTTTCTGTTAAATTACCTTTAAAACTACTCGTTTCTGTAAGTCAATAAAGTAGTTTGCTTGTTTTAATTTGGAATTAAAAAAAAATGAGATTTTAAGTCGAGTCCGATTCTTGTGCTCAAAGTTTGGTGAATATTAGGCCAGGCAACTGTCTAGTAAATAAATACTGAAAATGTGATCCCTTGGAAGCAGCACATACAAACAAGAGAGAAAAGTAGCAGACTCGGTTTTATTGAGTCTGTTCATGAGAGGTAATTATAAGATGCAACACCTCTCACGCCTCCTAGCACCGGCTTAAGAGATATTCTACTTTAAAGCAACACAGAATGGTCACGTTAAACCACGCTTTCTGGCGTTATGTGACGTTGTTTTGTGTGAAGTTACGAGTCATATGAAACATTGAATCTCACATTTGTTCTTTATTATTATTATTAATTATTGAATAAACAAAACGTTGGCAAACAATGTTCGGCAAGCCGTCGAATTATATGTTCAAACTCGACTAATAAATTCAATAACAACAAATCATTCCTGTAAAAAAACTCTATGTACATTCGACTTTGTTGCTTTGGTAGTTGTGTCTCAGAATTTGATGCATTTGTAATATTTATCAGATAGCTATTATAGTATAGTTTCATCTGTTGTGTACAAACCACTATCTTTCTAATTGTTGCACGGTTGTTTATGCACGTTTCATTTTACAGATTGCAAACGAGCGTTTGCCCTATTTGACCGTGATGGAGACGGTGCCATCAGTACGTGTGACCTTGGTTCGGCAATGAGGACAATGGGATACAGTCCTACTGAAAATGAATTGCTAGACATGCTTACTGAAATCGACCCTGAATGTGAGCTAGCATAATGAGTTTTTTTTCGATTACAAACTGAAAGTTATTAGTTGTTTTAATTAAAGTAAAGCCTGTGTTGTATTATTTCCAATATGTTTTAATTCTCCACAAGCACACTACTCGCACAAAGAAACATATGATAACTACAGGTATTGATTCTACCATGTAATTAAATAATTAGTTTCAACACAGACGTATTAATTTTTGTTATTAGATCTGTGGTTTCAAGCCTAAATGTACGTTTATTTCTCGCTTTTATGTGTTCATTGCAGCATTTTAATTGATAAGCAAAACTATTTTAAGTAATATTTAAATTAACATATAATACTAGATGTACTAACAATGGTGTAACGTTCAGGTACGCATGTGCTACAAAATTGTATCTTAATGTAAATGGAGGATGAGCTTGGCATGTTCATTCATGTTAGGCGTCATATAACCTTTTATGTGCTGGTGCACCGTATTCCTATGGGGACTAACTGCGTCATTTGTCGCAGATTTCTTTAAATATCGCTGTGAACGAAATGTAATGTGTCACCTGCTAGCCATGAATACATTAGTGATGTCTTTAATAATTCAGTTCGGTATGTATATGACATACTCAATGTTGGGGGAAAAACGTTCTTTACGCATATGGTTACAAATATGTATCCACCAAAGCTCACGTTGAATAAAGCCAACTGTTCCGATACCATAGCAGCATTCCTCGATCTTCATCTCTCGATTTCAGATGATTACCTACATACTAAAATATATGATAAGATAAATGACTCCTGTTAAAAACCGTTATACATACAATTTAAATTCCTTATCCGAAAGATAAACACAAGAAGTATGCGAATACTACTTTTTTTAGGCTATGGTACAATGGCATTTCCAGACTTTTTGTCCATAATGGCAAAGAAGTTGAAGGAATACGAGGGCGAAGAATCACTTAGACTTGCCTTTAGAGTATTTGACAAACACGACAAAGGTCGAGTGAGTATACAGTTTTTAACGCCGTTTGGTAGTTAGATACGTGCTATTTAAATACACCCTACATGTCCTGTTCGACTTTTCAAGCATCTTTGAATTTACATGTTTCTTCTTTTCGTCTCTTAACAATGTTTTGAATAAATGGGACTTGTATCTCAGGTCAGTTTTACATAATCTCTGTTTTTCAATATCGACAAGCCAATTGTTATATTGATAATTACAAAACGATATATGAAATTGAATTTGCGATATCACTAATCTGCGTATGAGTAATTATTTAAGGATATCAGATATTACATTACGTGGTCCCGACTTAATTCCATTAAGCGATGGGCGATTGTATATTACCAGGATTTTATAACGGATATTTCGACAATAAACACGTTTAAACACATTTTTAACGAAAAAAAGCGATGCTCTGTTTAAAATTTACTATTAAATATTTTAATTGTACAATATGCAAACTTTTTAGCCGAAATTTAGGTTTTATTTCATACCCCAGCCCATCCCCGTTTTCGCTTCATGGAGAAGGGGTTGGAGGATATGAAAGTTAAT
Organism: Cyrtodaria siliqua; assembly: GCA_037043455.1. Taxonomy (NCBI): domain Eukaryota; kingdom Metazoa; phylum Mollusca; class Bivalvia; order Adapedonta; family Hiatellidae; genus Cyrtodaria; species Cyrtodaria siliqua. The sequence goes on from JAWPHD010000836.1 coordinate 314,332, forward strand.
ACTTGGAACACGTAATGATTTATCGATATCAGTAACTGATTTATAGCAAGATTGAATAAGATAAACATTATCAAGAACTGAAGAATCGATACGAAATAAGATACCAAACAGCTGACGCACCAGTAGACAATACCTTTAATATCTCAATAATAACAATCAATAAATCAAAGCAAATTTCATTCTGAACGAGACAAATATATTGTCAATAACGACTGTAAATTTAAAAAAAAATCAAATTGATGTGTCAGTATGGAAAACAAACAAAAAGAATAAAAAATATTCGAAAAAGAAAGGTGGTTCGTTAGAACTTTGGTTCAGTATATATACTGAAATGAAAAAGAAACGCATAATCAAAAAATTGCCTATACTACACTATTAGATACACCTAATTCTATGTAATATTCCAGATATATCTCAACGTGTTTTGTACAAAAAGAGGCTAATTACAGAAAGGACAACTCTGTCATGTAGCCATGTAATCAAAGTATACTTTGTTACAGGAAATTCATAAATATTGAAGTTTCGCTTGAAAAAGTTAAGCCATTTCAGTATTGTGTTTAAAGTTAAGAGATTGCAACGTTTAAAGCCTAAGTTTGCTCACCTGCTTGAGCCAAATGCGCATTTTGTCGATAATAAAACGTTAAAGGAGTAAACATTGGTGTGTTCGGTCCTTTTTAAACCTTCTTTCCGAAATGACAGGCCTAATGTCACCCTGTACCATTCGATTAGCAGTAGCATATTAAACATACAATATATAGCGGAAATACCCAGTATGCGTTTCTTTTTCCTTTCAGTATATATCAATATTAAAAAGCATGTACGTATCATCGATCAGTATTTCAATTAAAGATATGAAATAAAGATATGTGTTATGTAAACACAAACTCAATTTCTTCTGTCTCTAATTAAATTCTTGATATGATTATTTGCAATTATATATTGAAAATGTGAGATTTAACGCAGTATTGAGGCGAATTGATGTTCTTTATCGATAAATAAGGAACACATGTTAAAATGGATAGTCACATACATGTAGTTATTAGTTTTATGTTTCTTATCTTAAACGATGTATGTAAATAAATTATTATTTATTTATTAAGGTAACTGTGGCAGATTTCCAATACATGATGGCAAATTTGAAATCTCCTTTGTCAGACCATGAGGTAGACGAAATGATCAAAGACGCCGATCCGAATCGAACTGGAAACATCGACTATAACGGTAAGAAACTATAATTATTAATATTTGCTTTATAACTGAACGATCGGCAATAATGTATTTAAGCAGATAAATTAGTCTAATAGAATCTCTAAACGTCTCGTATATATACTGCTAGAATATTATTTCTTATAATCAGAGCAACGCGAAATTGTGTTTAAACCAATTTTCAGTAAACTGTATGCAAAACAAATCCTTTATACATACCCAATGACATTTAAAATAATTATATGATAAACCATTGATTCAGATTTTATTTTATATATTTCAGAATTCATCACAATGTTGTCCAGCAAATGAGTTCACTATGGAGAGAAGTAAAGCAAGCGCTATACTGTGTATGACTTTGTATATGCTGTCGTATCATAACATACAATGTGTTCATTGTTTATCGATGCTGCTTTTATATTTATAATAAAATGAATCAAATAAACACTGTTGTTTTAATGTTCAATGACTAACAATACCTGGAATGGCGTTTAATTCGGTGTTAAATCAGTATGACAACACAAGTTTCTTTAAACTATTATGATATGAATAGTTCAAAAAAGTGTTATTGCATATTATAAATTGTATATTATGATGTTATTAATTAAGTGGTTTCATACTGGCCAGGTTATTGGTCCAAGGACTGTCATATTGCCCAAGGCCTTCGGCCAATATGACAGTCCTTGGACCAATATCTCTCTTTATTCCTATGTTTTAAATATCATTTACAGGTAAGAAAAACAAGAGATATATGTTCAATATAACATTTAATAACAAGTATCTGATTCAAATAAATCTTCCACTGTTACCACTCGATGGCGCGTGGGAAAATCACACACGAACTATTTCAGCGAAGTCGATGTAACCGAATTTACAAATAATCAAACCTTAATTATTTTGATTGTCTACATTATATAGACGAACTAGTTTATCGTCGAAAAGCTGCGACGTTTTGTTTTTTCTTCAAAATGGCGTCCTTAAAGAAAACAAAGCCTTGGTCGTATTGGCCGTGTTGGCTTATCCAATCAGATTGCTTGAATTTCATATTGGCCGAGTTTGTTCAAAAACAACATATTTATAGACAAGTATGTGTGTCGCAAGATGACCCTAGTTGTTGGGACTAACTCAGGAAAGAACCAATGTCGGTGACAGTATTTACATAAGTTTAATGCAACTTTTAAAATATGTTAAATATATATACAACTATCAAAGAAAAACAAACGAATATACAGATCAAAGATGAAAAACGCTGTTCTCGTAGTATTATCATGAATACTGACTGTCTATATATGACACGAAAGTGGTGTGTTGAAGTTACAACAATGTTTATGATCAGTAACGTTACAAAGAAGTATGATCTAACGAGATGTATATGATGCGCGGGACTCGATGAACATGATGCTCGCCTCCTGTGAACGTTGATTGTCATCAAAAGCGTTCTATAAGGGTTGATGACGCGATGAACAGCCTCCAATGAGGTTGTGCGGTGAAGTTCCTCCACTGAGGTCAGATGACGGGCCAACCCGGGGTTTGTTGCTTGTATGAACACCTGACCATGTTGTCCAGGTACGGGGACCGTCTTCACCCACTCATTATGTTATGCGCTGAATCACCTAGAGGGCCTGCACACCTAAAATCCTTAGCTCCACTCCGTGAGGCTTAGACTGTAATGATACGTACTTTTAGACGTTGGTTCATTAACACAACAATCTTATACAATCATCGTTACACAAACAAATCATTATCTAGTAAATATATGTGAGCCACTCTCTAATTATGACGTTTAGCAATGTATACGTATTCTACAACGCCATTGATACACATCGACATGTATACAGGTATAATTATCTTCTCACCGTTAACCAATGCACCTAATATAAAACGTTATCAATTTAATCGTGTATTACAATTAATGACCTAATACAATAAATATGGCTATTAAAGTTAAGTTCTTATGCTAGTTGTATCAAGTTAATGGCATGTAAAAGTTGACCGGATGTACCGATATCACAAACAAGATGTCGACGCCCATTGAATACAAATGTACAATAAAATTTCATAAAACAGATTTACTAACCACATATTGTCTGTGAATATCACCTTTCCCAAACGACTGCTCCAAGCAAAGCAAAGCGAACCAACTATCAATTGCACTTTATTTTATAACCCAACGTGCAGCCCAATCATTCCCCACGTTCATTCCATGACACACGTGGCAACAGACGCAATTTTCTTATCTACACGAAATGACCCTTAAAACAATTTTGCCCTTTAGCGAGATAAATTGTAATTTGACGTGCATACTAATGCTTTCAATTAGATAGTTTTAGTGTGCTTTTTGTCGAGAAAAATAGGAAGTTAAGATTGTGTTTCTAATGGGAGACATTAGTACCCCTGTTTATTATTTCCGCCCAGCCTTATCATCACTCTCTCCTTGATCCTAGTATTTTATCTCGCCTTGGTCCTGGTATTTTATCTCTCCTTGGTCCTGGTATTATATTTCTCCTTGGTCCTGGTATTTTATCTCTCTTGATTGTATATCAGTGTATTGCATTGTATTGCATTAAGATTGTTTTGGATAAATATGATAATTTCAACATTATTATTTTCATAAAAAAAATACTTTGAAAGTGGTATATTAATTCATAAATAAATACAAATTGTATACATATTTTAAATGAATTGAAAACAAATTTAAAAACAAAAATGAGATTGCAAAGGTTTATAATAATGGATTGAAATGCATTCCGATATAGAGAAACAACATTACAACCTGAGGTGAACCAAATGGTTCGAACAAGTTGTATGAAGTTTTCAAAGGAGACTAGTCACTGATGTTCCTCACTGATATGTTCGATACAAAGTAGTAGTAGTAGTAGTAGTAGTAGTAGCAGTAGTAGTGGTAGTGGTAGTGGTAGTGGTAGTAGTAGTAATAGTAGTGGTGATAGAGGTAGTAGCAGTAATAATAGTAGTAGTAGTAGTAGTAGCAGTAGCAGTAGCAGTAGCAGTAGTAGTAGTAGTGGTAGTGGTAGTGGTAGTAGCAGTGGTAGTAGTGGTGGTAGTAGTAGTAGTAGTGGTAGAAATGGTGGTAGTGGTAGTAGTAGTAGTAATAATAGTAGTAGTAGTAGTAGTAGTTGTAGTAGACGAAGTAGTAGTAGTAGTAGTAGTAGTAGTAGTATGTATGTATCTTGATATAACAATGTGACGATAACGAAACATCAATGTCATCATTTAAGAGTAAGTGATCTGTATGAACTTAATAACTACACATTGCGCCTTCTTTCTGAAAAGTATCACCATCCTAAACAAGATGAAGTTCGTCGTATAATTATAACGGCTGCTGGGTCGGTAAGGAGCAAACAAATACATACTTATTATGGGTTCAACTTTACTATATAAAATGTAAAGGCACTACCGTTAAATGTCATTATGATCCACCAAGTTATAATACCATAGGTTAATACAGTTGTATTTGTAATGATACACATCTAGAAACAATGTATACTCAATCAAAATGTAAATTACCCATTTATTCTACCGTTCAGACAAAATTATAGACCTACAAAGCAAAGGGAATACGATCACACATAATGCGCATATTGTATATAGTATCCACGATTTGTCGCATTATGGCGGGTCGCTACGTTGACTATTATTATTTAGCATGATAGTATAACAAAGCCTTTATAAATAATCATAGTGACTGCTGTAATCTCGCCCGTCGTATTTATTGTGTGAATCAGTGATCGCTATGTTTTAACTTGACTGCATTTTTAACGTATTTAGATTTTCACATAAGGACATTTTAATAGCAAGAAAAAATGGTAAGTGTTTTTATTAATCAATAGCTATATAAAGTATTCTAAATTTTATCATTGATAAATATGTTTCTGTAAAATTGTTAAATGGCAAAACATATATTATTGCTTAATTTTAAAACTATCATTAATTTTGACTATTAATCCACATGAAAACCTGGCATATAGTATATTTCATGGTATCAACTGCTTAGTATGATGCCATATTTTGGGTCTTACAATTATTCCTTATTGTGTCACCACAGAGTCTTAGAACAGCGAGCATTTGGTCAGTCGTCCTAGGTCAGATTTAACGTCGTGTGTCATGCTTTCTAACTTTTAGAATATGGTATTAGGGTAGCTATAATAATGACAATAAATGGCATTTTGCATTTCTTGCAACGCTGTTAGATCAAATGAGATACTCAAAGTCGCGGTTTACTCGAAATAAGCCGTAATGGTGATCCAGCGAGCTCGGTTCGAACATTTGCTTACATTGAAAGTTAGCAGAAAGACCGTGAAATGAAACATAAATTCTAGTAAAACGAAGTATTAGACCAAAATCAAAACAACAATGCCAATAGGAAAGATGTGTCATTGGTATTAACATGACGATCAGGGGCGTAGCGTGGCCGGTTTTCAACATACTCTTTCACATAACATACGAGGTGCGAAGCGTAAATTGGTAATTTCCACCCCTACCCACTCGCCCCTCTGATTTTATTGCACTTTTCAACTTTTTAGGCTTTTTATTTATTTTGTATTTATTTTTCCAAGTTACTCCCGGGAGTAAGGGAATATTCCACGCTACGCCCCTTACGATCATAAATGGGACTTCTTTTTTATATCTGTGAATGTATGTTATTACTTTATATTCCTGTGCTCATTTCGAGATTCACCAGGCAATCAAAGTGAGCCATGCAATTTGAAAGGTGGCAAATTATGCTAGAAGTTTTAAATTTTAAACTGCTTAATTAATGGCGGCCATTTTATATCATATAAGCATATTTACGGATTCATCTTAACTCCTCGTTCACTAATTGTTCACTAATAACTGTTAACTAGTGCATGCATCAATACATGCGTTTCTCCCGCCCTCTAAACCCACGAACGTGCACGTACGCATGCACGCACGCACACTTTCATGGGTAATCCTAAAGATGGGTGTCTGAATAAATAGTCCCAGGTACAAAGGCGTGCAACAACCACATGCTTTGTGCCGTTAAAATAATGCTCTATAGTTGTTGATGGTTTTATATTAATGGAATAATAGTATCGGGTAATAGTATACTTCACTGTAATTATCGACAAAAAGAAATTGAATACTATTATACAATACTAATGCCTTAATATTATACCTTTGTGAATGAAATTTCGAACTACGGGTTGTAAGAAGTTCCTATTAGTATACATCAGTTTTATTTGTCTAAGAAAAGTCATGATACCGTGTGTTTTAATAAAATTCATATTCGTTATTGCGTTGCATGCAACTGATTTAAACGAACAATTCCAACGCGGGCTATTTCTAAACCCAGAGAATTCATTTAACACTTAACCCGCTAAGCACGACTATAATAGCCTTTGCGTCCATTGTAAACCCAGATCAGCCTGCGAGTAACTCACAGTCTGATCAGGGTTTACAATGTCCGGCTGCTGATCAGTCGTTTCCCCCGAAAACACCCATTTGTCACATAAATGGAATGGTCTTAATTCAAAGAAAGAATAGTCCTTTATATATATGTAGCGGGTTAAGGGTTAAACATACTTGATTCTCTATATCAATAGGGTTGACTTATTTGACTATCTGTTATAAATATCGGGCAACATATGGTGTATTAGTTTAGCCTTTTATTAACAATTTAAACAAACGATAGCACGATGATATAGAAAAATAAAAATCTGACTTTTTTCATTCAATTTTAGGCGGAACAGATGACAGAAGAGCAAATTGCAGGTAAATGGATATACAATATAAACTTTCTTTATGAATCGAGTTTTCAGCATTGAATCTCTGAGTTCTCAGCATTGAATCTCCGAGTTCTAATTACCGTGAGGTAACGCTTGCCGAGGTATACGGTTATTTTAAAAAGTGTATGGAGCGGAATAGTGATTTGACTATATGCATGAGTTTGTTGAGGGGAAAGGTACATACACTTTCACTTTAAACGTATTTGGGTATTTAAATGATTCAAATCATTAATTTTTGTATGACTAAATCGTCCAAATTTGCTTCCTTTTTAACTCTTCGAGTATAAAAAAATATAAAAGTCGAACAGGAAATGCAGCGTTCACAGAACACAGTAAACTAAAAAAACACGCAAAACGACAAACATGAATGGCAATGAAGGCAAATGACGTCACAAACACAAAAATGTTTGGTGTACAATTCGATCACCGTTGAATAAATACATAAACTATTGTGAGTTTTTAGATGGTAACAGACTATAACAGTATTATATAATTGTAATGCAAATGTGTGCAAAGATTTGAAATGGATATTTAACATGCATAGTTGCATCCCAACACCAAGTACACTCAATGAAATAAATATGTTTAAATAACATTAAATAATTGTCCTTTTTTGTTCTACGTCGAAATGAAAATCTCATAAAAGCTCATTTTTTGTACTTCAATTATTGCGTCAAGAGCCCTTTCGATTGACATGATTAAGAGTGTTGACCATGTATGATAAACTATTATCTCTCATATGCCTTACAGAATTCAAAGAAGCATTCAGTTTATTTGACAAAAACGGTGATGGTACGGTTTCCTCTAAAGATCTGGGTATCGTAATGAGAGCATTGGGACAAAACCCCACGGAAGCAGAACTGACAGACATGATAAATGAGGTCGATGCTGATGGTAATTACATTGCTCTATAACTGTTCGATACTGATGGTAATTTGGTAATTAAATTGTTCAATATATTGCTTTACAATGGAGGTAAATCATTAAATGGTCCAATGTAAGCAGCTGTTAGTAGCTTGTTATAGCTTTTAAAGGGGTTAATACATCCGCCGACAAAATTAAAGGGGTTAATACATCCGCCGACAAACCATATTGATACTGCCTATCACCACCATAGTGAAAACATGACACACGTTATACTGAGCAACTTCCTCAATTGTGCTAACATTGGATAAGATAATTGTTTACGATCATGTATATCGCTTTTAACGGTCAATGCACCACCAATGCTGAGTAAAATAGTATATGATCATTGATAAACAGCTGGAAAGGATTCCATAAGCATTTTACTTTCGTTCCAATCCATGTAATATTGTATATAACATGTGTAAGGTACTTTATCTTTGAAATAACATATGTTTAAACCAAACAGCTATTACAAAACAATTATGTTTTAAAGTACAACGTTGCTATTCTTACATTATTTAAGTCGAATAAATTAGGGGAAATGAATGTAAAAGATCATTTAAGATGAACAGATTTACATAATTATGTTATATTTTTAATATTAACAGTAATTTACTCGATTTAGGAAATGGAACGATAGACTTTCCAGAATTCTTAACAATGATGGCGAGAAAGCTTAACGATGTTGATAATGAAGTTGAACTGAGAGAAGCATTTAGAACATTCGATCGTGATGGTAACGGACAGATAAGTGCTGCGGAGTTACGTCACGTTATGACGAACTTGGGTGAGAAATTAACGGACGAAGAAGTTGATGAAATGGTCCGGGAAGCGGATTTAGACGGTGATGGGCAAGTGAATTATGAAGGTATTTGAGCGTTAATACAAATAATGAAAAACTGTATCATTAACCTTTGATCTACTTCCTCGTGGAAAGTATCCGATGTATTCCCATGTACTCACCAGTATTGCTGATATTAAAAGCATCGTTTAGATGGTTCAAAAGGTAACTGTGTGATACAACGTAAATTGCATGAATACACTAGTCAAAATTGCTAACCGATCACTTGTTATTTTCTTATTTATTTGTCTCAGAAAAATAAAATATATGTGAAATTGGAAATAAATGTATTGAAAAATGTTCTATAAGTAATCACATCAGTAAAGCAAAGTATTTTATGAATTTCAAAGAAGTTTATTGTATCGAAATTCATAGATACCAGTAATTTCAAAATTTACAAAAATCAATATCGCGTATGACAGCCGTTTGCGTGTACAACAGCTAAACAGCGTTGTCGCATGGAATTTATGTAGTTATGTAGAAAACGCTGAGGTATGTTATTCCAAACATTGACAATGTCCCTTGTGAGGTCAGCAATATTTTGTTGCCTTGGTAACTGTCGCACACGACGGTCGATTTCGTCCCACACATGTTCGATTGGATTTAAATCCGGACTACATGGCGGCCACTCCATTATTCGAATGTTGTTGCCCTGAAGTAGCTGACGGGTAGTTCTTGCAGTATGGCAAGGTGCATTGTCTTGCATGAATGTCATCCCACGGTTAGCGCGAATATGGGGAATAAGCGTTGGTCGAAGTATTTGTTGCTGGTATTGGTCTGCGTTCAGGTTTCCTCGAACAACCACCATATCAGTTTTAGTGTGCAAACTAATACCTCCCCAAACCATCACTGACCCTCCTCCAAAATGAGATCTTTCGTTGACGCAATTATCCGAATATCGTTCCCCATGTCGTCGATAAATTCGCTCTCTGCCGTCAGACTTCTGAAGATTAAATCTGGACTCATCTGTAAAGGCGACATTTGCCCAGTCTGCTCTGGTGAACCTCAAATACCTTCTGGCCCACTGAAGCCGAATTCGCCGGTGTCTTCCAGTCAATACTAATCCCACAAAATGTCTTCTCGCTCTCAATCCCATGATCCGTAGTCGATTTCGTACTCTTTGATCACTCACGTTTCTATTATGGACGCCTATTAAACGTCTGGCAATATCTGTCGCTGTTATTCTTCTATTACGAAGGTGTGTTACAAGGATGTAGCGATCTTGACGCTGCGTTGTCACACGTCTTTTTGGCCTTCGGTAAAGGTCATCAACACTTCCGGTGCGATTGCACTTGAGCCAAAGGTCGTAAATTGTTGAAAAACGTCTGTTGACTGTTCTGGCTACCTATAAATATAAAACAACTCATTCTTGCGACTTTTTCAGAAATAATGAACATGGTTAGACAGAATCATGTACGAACGAACAAACGAAGTGACGGACGGATGGACGGACAGACAAGTAAACTTATGAATAAACTAACCTGCCAGAAGGATGAGGAATATTATAATACACAATACTGGACTTGAAAAAGAGAAAATAAAACGTTGAAAATCGATTAAATAAATTAATAAAAATGAACAAATTACGCAATGTCCTTTACCTGCCGAATCGAAGTACCAGCAATAATCATACCTACGGCCCGTCCACGCTCTTCCGTTGTCATCCGACGCATTTTTTATTTAATTTTTAGTAAGTTTTTGTTTGGGATTGAAACGATAAACAATTCCGAGAACACAAACACATGTTCAAATCTTACCTCGTGCAGCACGGAATAATAATGCGATTTCGCGCCAAAATAAGCCACGAGACCGGAAGTGCGGATTTTGAAGTTACAAAATGTATTGATCGTTTTGTTTGCTGCTCATATTTATTTGTATGAAATATCAACTCAAAATATACAATATTTGATATAATATTCCAAATAATAAAATGACCGGTTAGCAATTTTGACCAGTGTATAGTACCAAAACGGAGTTTCCGTCAATATTTAAAAAGTGTTATTGTTAGATACTTATACTTCGACGTGGTGCTTATGGACGTCCTGGGTAGCTGTAATACTTCGACGTGGTGCTTATGGACGTCCTGGGTAGCTGTAATACAACTACTTAAGGCCAAAAGAGTTACACGGTTCATAAAATATACTTAAGGCCAAAAGATTTGCACGGTTCTTTATATTATCATATTTTTTTGCAAATGGTTTCAATTTTTACATTCATCATTAGCTGTCGTAATCTAAAGCAATCGCCTTAAACTTTGTCACCCAGTTTTCAATACAACTGATCACTTCACGGTTCGATACACACGATTGAAAATATTAAATTTGGGTACGTTTGGAAGGAATTTTGTTATATGTTATGAACCGTGCAAATCGTTTGGCCTTAAGTATATATAAGGCAGGGTATACATGTATAGATAAGGAGAGGAACCAAGATAAAAAGGGATAAAGGTGCACTGAGATGCATATACCAATGTTATTTAAGTAAATACGTGCAAATATACTAGCTGAATAATACTACCAAATATATGAAACACTTTCGACATGGTTGTTGTTCTTTTTATCTCTCTATTGATGACTATACAATCTTGTTTCTTTTAGAATTTGTGGTAATGATGACAAGTAAATAGATGATATCCACCTCAAGAAAGGTAAATCTTGTTTTAGGCTACCAACTGTTTCCCATCCTCCATAGTAACGGGAAAGATAGTATTGCTTCCCAGTCGCATAAGGACACGTGCTGTTACAGGCACATCAAAATGAACAGGTTGTAAAACGAATATTTGCAAAATATAGACCAATGGGCACTCGTGCATCCTACGATTATATCTGTTGTTCAGTTGCTGTTCTCAATAATAACCAAAGCAGTCAATGACTATTTAATGTTTGATCTCTCAGATGTGTCAAGTTAAAGGTCTCCGGCCATGTTTTGTTTCATGAACATGTTTATGTGTTTTTAAAGTTCCCGGGCCATGTTTTGTTTCATGAACATGTTTATGTTTATTTAAATCGAAATCAATACACAACAATAGATATTTACAATTCACAGATTGCATTATTTGTGAAAAGCGAGAATAATATTTTATTTGATGACATAGAACATTTTGTATAGGTAAATTAATCCACAGTTAAATGTATTTATCAATTATCTGGCAATAGTTGTGCAGTTACACAATTCAGATTTACCTCATTTCTCCGTGGAGTCACGCAGTGGTAAAAGTAGTATATACGTCATGCAAATAATACTTATTTTTACATACAACTTAGTAGCGGATTTAAGTATATGTTTCTCTCCGGGACTATCAAGAAATGTTCATATGATGTTTAAGAGTTAAATTTGTGAATTGATAATACTACAAAAACGGTGGCCATTCACCTTTAATAGGCAATAAAAGTAAATATCATTCATCTTTAACCCTGACTAGTTTGACAACCCTTATATGTGTGTGATGACGCATACTTTGATTTTAGGTACCCGTGTAAATGTTTTGAATGCGTGTTTGTGGATGGCTGAAGTCTGTGAATGCTACAGTTTCTGTTCGACTTCTCTTGTTGCTCTGGCTTCTGCCAAGTCATTGAGTACCTTCATTGTGGCTTTCTAGGCTATTGTTTTTTTGTATTATATTTACACGAGCATTTTTGTGTTTTACTTATATTGCCTATTGATGCTGCCTTGTTGGTTAGAGATTAGATCATGGCGGGGATTTCTTTATTTATACTGTCCTGTTTTAATGGGATGACAGTAGGGTAAGTGTGAGGTTTGGTGCATCCTAAAACCGGTTTAAACCTCCAGTGGCTTACTTTGCCACAGACCGTTCCATGGCGGTAGCCCTATTGTCAACCCTTTTGTGTTTGTGATGTCGTTTGTATTTATTATTATGTTTTCCTTCTTGTTTGTCTGTTTGCGTGTTTGTTTCCGTGTTTTGTGGTTGACTGTCTTCCTTGAATGCTACTTTCCCATTCCGATCTTTTTTATATTTCTTTGTATACCTACTATTAATCTGTAATTATTACCATATACTGGTTGTGTTCTTGAAGTGATTTTCTTCTGCATATCAGTCATATTTATAAAATAATTACCAAAGTCTCAATTCAAAAACAAATTCGTTCAATTATGTTCGTATGTTTTCTTATTATTCTAAAGCTATATGCGTGTATGCTGTGTTAAACGCGAGTGTCTAGTTTGCATTATCTCCAGAGAAAGTATTATTTCTGTATCATGATCGACTATTTCTGTATCATAATTGACTATTTTTGTATCATACTGGACTATTTCTGTATCATACTTGAAATGTAACCAAGCCATTCATTGATAAAACTTAGTTATGTATGTGTTTAGGTTAAACCAAGGTGTTACAATGTCAGGTTGTCAGGTTGCCAGGTTGTTGAAAAACATAGGATTTATTGGATTTCTGCACTGAGAGCAAAAGTTATGAAAGCGATTAAGTGAGCTTTTTCAGTTATCCATAAAATTGTAATTCTGCAATTATGATAGCAGTTATATAGTTTCTATAGCGTGGATCGTAATTGCTTTATAGACCTGACGTTAAACTCACCATCCATTCTTGAGAATATTCTTAAACATAAGCCCAAGACTTTTAATATACAAATTTCAATCTCAAATATGTCTGTACGTTTAAAGTATAAACGTTCATAATAAGCTACTATATATAAATATGATAATAACTAATAAATAGCAAATGTGTATGTGTGTTTATCTTTGAAGGCCTTTACAATATGTGTGAAAGACATTTGAGTACTTGAGCTCAAGTCTAAGAATAATTTGAATAATTGCCAGGCGTGGAGTGGTGTTACTTACAATTTTATGGGTAATTACTATAATTTATATATGTTCGATCAAGTGCCGTTTGTAGTTTTAAAGACGATTTCTAATGAAGTAAGTGTATGTACCAGATCAGCTTCAACTTGAACTTTCTTTTATGTAAGAAATAAATTAAAATTTAAACGAGCCAATTTGATACTTTCTTCCTCAACAAGAACATGTTTTAATTGAACTATTATCACACATTCCAGATACATCCTGCAATATGCATGAAGACGAATCATGAAGAATAAAGCCTACACGACGTTTTCATACCGAATTTTAGTTTTCTGCAGCAGTATGATGACTTCGAAGATTTTTAATTACAGCTCTCTATATTTATATTGTGAAAGTTAAATGTATTTATTCCTTCTGTAATGTATTGACTGGACTATAAACGTTAAACTTACACAATATGTATGCATAATTCAATGAAATGTATAGTAAAGTGGTACGAAAGATACAAGTATAAAAGGTCAGAATAATTATATATGCATCCAGCACTGCTTCAATATCATCGGTATTTGCCAAAGTATAATTTAACTTCATAATTATGTTATATTGTCTGGTACTGATATGGCTGTGTTATTAAAAATGCGTGTAACTCCGCCTGTGATGAGTTGTAACAGGTATATATGAGCAGTTACATAGTGTCATTATATAAATATCACATTCATGAGAGGGTGATAGTAAGAATGTTCACCCTGAGGATATGATTATCGCCCGAGGCAAAGCCGAGGGTGATAATCAATATCCGAAGGGTTAACATTCTTACTATCACCCTTTCATGAATGTGATATTTATTTTATTATACCGAAATCCGCTCGTGCCAAATTCAGTAGGCCTACAGATTTCACTTTGCGGATTTTTTAAAATATGTCTATGAAAGTTATATCGTTGGCTTGTAAATGACGTATCAAAGAAAATGAGTGGTGGTTTATTAAAATCGGTAAAGTACTTTTGAAGTTATGATGAATTAAAAATAGCATTTTACAATACTGAGCCAATGACGTCACCGAAACAGTACGCACTCCAATGCGCATCAAATCTGCGCATGCGATAATTTTTTACTATCACCCTGCGATTTACTATCACCCTGTACTATCACCCTCGCGTGAGATAGTAAGAAATTACACATTGTTGTCTATGGGGATATAGCATGGGCGTTTTATGTGAGGTATAATAATAGTAATTACTGTGTGTGATCATACACATGATTCTACATATGTATATGTCATCACGTTTACCATGCAACAAGTGTATATTGTTCAAAAATGCATGTATACATTCACCTTCGATGAAATAAAATGTTAAATACAATCAATATATTTTACCAAGATTTATCTGCCAACCCAGAATATATAAAACAAAGTATCCTCATTTTTGGCTCGACAATTCGAAGAATAAGAGAGCTTATGTAATCACCTGGGCGTCTATTACCAACCCACTCTCCATCTAAATAATACATTCCAGAAGTTTAAGTTCGTTTTTGTTTATTTATATTGTTTACCGATACACACGGCATACCTTTCCCATGAAAATCATTAGCCCTCAACTTCTACCGGTGTAAATAAATAAAAATCCCGGCCAAACTATTTTCTCTTTCAAACAAAGCATTATTAAAGTTCTCCGGCTGTGTTTTGGTTCATGAAATGATTATGTTTATTTAAATCGAAATCAATACACAACACTAGATATTTACAATTCACACATTGTAATATCTATGAAAAAGAAGAATAAGGTTTTATTTGATGACGTAGAAAACTTTGAACAGGTAAATTAATGCACAGGTAAATTCATTTATCAATTATCTGGCAATAGTTGTGCAGCTATGCAATTCAGATTTAGCTCATTTCTCCGTGCAGTCACGCAGTGGTAAACGTAGTATCTACGTCATGCAAAGTAGTATCTACGTCATGCAAATAATACTTATTTTTACATACAACTTAGTAGCGGTTTTGAATATATGTTTCTCTCCGGGACTATAAAGAAATGTTCATACAATTATGATGTTTAAGAGTCAAATTTGTTAATTGATAATACAACAAAAACGGTGGCAAGTCACCTTTAATAGGCAATACAAGTAATAACACAACGATGATCGTGCATATATTTGGGTATAAACAAAAAAAGCCTACTTGAAGAAACTATTATCTAATAGGACTATAAGTGCTTGCTAAACTTCTTGACAAGTTCATATAGTGTAATTTTCCAAATTGCCGTTAGTAAGAAAGCTTTTAAATTAGTATTGTTACAGACCAAAATGTGGTTATTCCTATAGCAAAGGTTTTTTATTGAGAGCAATGAGCTTGCCTTCGATAAGATTCTGTGGTAAGGTTGTTTATAGTGTGGAAAAGTCTTAAGTACGTAAGATGAAACTTGACGCTTATTGCAAATTTCATCAAGAACGTCCCCTGAATGTTTAATTGAACAAAACAAAACGGCCACAGTTGTCATAAGCTTTAGCACAATATTGTTTAAGTGGTCTTTAACGACAATAAAACAAGAAGTTAAAGTTCACATGGGTGCAATATTTAACAAGTGTGCTATGAAAATAAATAAATCATTTACAAATGTGACCAAGCAAACAAAAGCACGTGTAAAGTAGATACGTGTTGGACTAAATACATAGCAAGTCCAAACAAGTCATACGTATTGTCAGATAGCAGTGATACCCGAAAATCGAAAAGTGTCGAATAGCGGGAGGTTGGTGGATACAGTTTAGGGGTAATATTTCAACTGTGAGTTAAAACGCAGCATTATTCTAAACGTAAATAGTGTAAACATGATACTTGTGTAGTGTGGCTTTAAGATTCCGATCTTGATCGTCTGTTTATTAATTCACTTAATTACGACGCATTCTTTACGCTCTTTTTTGAAATACTGCAGTCTTATCTCAAGTGAAATATTACCGAATAATCAAGTCAGTGATTTATTTCCTCATAGTTTCGGTTATTATCAAACAACTAATTATATTTCCCATTGAAATCAATGTTAAAATGGCATATATTAATGATTTTCTGCCACTTCAAATCAATTAAGCGTAATGCAGCAGTGTCATTTTTATATTGCAAACTTATTCTTCACTTGAAAAGTCACCAGAAAAGACGGAGTCTTAAAATGGAAGAACAAGTTTGCTTGTTTACTGAACTTTTCAAGGGTACAGCTGGTATCACTGCGCTTTGTTCAAAACGTTATTCATGGATTCAAATGTTAAACGTGTTTATCCACTTCTAATAAATACAGCAACAAATACATCTAGAATTATCACTTAAGGTGATGAATACCTCCGCTTAAATTCTAAGTCAAAGCGCCATATTTCCGTAATAAATTAGGCAATCAACAATGGGCGATGTAGAGGGCCACAAGGTCATCAGTTGTTTTGTGTATATGAAGTTTGGGAACAACCCATTCACAACTGTATGAGGAATGCAAGTAATACAAATGTGTTACGCGACGAGACGGGACGCGACGCGACAGAACAAACATGTTACAGGAGGCGACACGACGGAACGTTACGGACAGCGTGATTCCTACATAGACCATATTTCATTTTGTAAAATTTTATGACACACTGTCTGTAGAACAGAAATGGGACATTTCACCCAGCATAAAATGCCCTTTATCAACATAAAGTGAGCGACTATATTTTTTGATTTTCAATACGTAATTTTCGGCGCATTTTCTATCATCCAGCAACCTAAAATGGCAAAAGTGTTCCAAAATGGCCGGATGACTGCAGAGAGCTCCCCTCCCCTAAAAGCGAAATCGTATTTTTATTCCAGATTCCAGACCGTTTGAGAACCAAATTTTTTAAATTCACAGAATTAAAGTGTATTTAAGCGAACACATGTTGTGGAACTTGTGACTGATCTCCAAATATAGCCTATTTTGCATTGTGTTCAATGGGCTGATTTTCACAGGTACGACACCTAGATGGACAAAATGTCTTTTTCTTATTAATGCCGAAATCCAGTTGATTTTTCCTGTGAAAGATTGCATCTGAGTATGAAAAAAGCAATTGAAATAGAATGTGTGTGTTTTAGGGTGAAGTTTGGGGGTCCTAGTGATTTGGAGTGGCCCTTAAGCACTTTAAGAAGGCTCTCAAGTATCTTTAAGTGGATTAGTGGCAATAGGTAATATATTTGTCTCATTTCCTACAGTAAATGGCAATTTTTTTATTTTAAGGTACCGTATGAGGCTAAAATCGGTACTGACATGTTGACATGACGCGGCTCTACGAGGATTCTTACTTCGTATCGGAAGCCTGAGAACCTGTAAATTGTGTACGCGATGATGGGTTTTACAATCTGAAACTGAAATATACAGAAATTTGTGGAATTCAGCATTTATTTTAGTTTTTTGCTAAACATTGTGTAAATCCCACCCGCTTTTCTTCTTTAATTCAGATGAAATCACTATGCAATGGAATACAATTGTTATTTAACACATTAATTTGTTTTTTTGTTAGAGATAACGGTATAATCCACTGAAATATATACTATTCTGGTGTGTGATTCAGTTTTGTCTTGCTGTTGCCCAAGACTTGAATGTATTACTAATAGCTTTAAAACTGCTACTGACATATGGGGTAGGCTTAGTTTTTGAGTCATTACTTCAATTTTGTCTTTTTTTCTGGCATTTTATTGCCAAACTATATATTTTATTGGACATGAGCTCCAAAGCAGCCTTATGGTATAGTTGTGCATTCATGAGTGATTTTGATATCTACACCCCATAGTATGTGTATATTTTAGTTTGGTATATAGAAGGCAACGTTTGAAAAACTTTACTTGATGGATATATACCAAACGGTTCATTTATTTTGACATGTTTTCTAGTTTTGTATAGCGGGTCTTAAAATCATTGATTTCTATTAGCCGAATGGTTCCTTGCATGCAGGAACTGAACCGAAAAGATAATAAGGCCTTGCAAAAGCATCTGATTTTCCATTCTGTCAACCTTATTGGTCAGTTAGTTAATTCTAACCTGATGTTAAAGTATTATGTCTGTTGTCATGAATTGTAAGTATTTGACTGTGTTTGTCAGGATTATTTCTTTGGAGAGTATCAGCACAGAGGTTATAGGTAGAGATGTTGTTTTGACAGATGTTTATTTCAAAATACGCATAGTGTTAAAAAATGACGTGAAATGTTGAAGCGCGGAATCGGTGTTTTATTCCAGGTATAGGACCGTTTGCGAGCCAAATGTGTGAAATTCACAAAATTAAAGTGTATTTAAGCGAACGAATGTTGTGGAACTTGTGACTGATCTCCAAAAATAGCCTATTTTGCATTGTGTTCAATGGGCTGATTTTCACCGGTCTGACACCGTGTAACAATCAATTGTTAATACGCAATATCTCGGCACATCTACTATCATTCAGCAGTCGAAAACGACCAGACAAATTCATTCACTAAGTAGTATTTCTTATCGACAAATCTGATATATATACTCGTACTACTGATCAGAGCTGGATGGTCGTTAAAGTTGTTATGACTCCATGTGATGTAATATTATCATATTAAACAGTAGCCCATTAATTAGATCTTGCAAATAGCGCATTTGTTCATACAAGAACATGCTAATATATTATGTTTTTGGTAAATACGTTTACTGTAAGTATATATTATGACCGTAATAAAGAGAAAACAACACACATGCATGTTCGTGACGCGCCACGAAAGTGTATACTGTTTGTTAACCTTTAGAAAGTTGAAAATTGAAGAACGGTACTGCATATTTTGTTATATAAGAGAAGCAAAAAACACTTTTGATTTGAATGTAAACTGTATGATAAGGCTTACGTACAGAAAATAGTTGAAGTATACCCTGATTTTTTGGAATTGTCCTTTAATTGATATAAAATTATCAGAATTATGGATAATGCATCAGTATGATTTTCATAGAAAAATAATTTTTCACTTGAAAAATCACCAGAAAAGGTGGGGTCATATGTCTTGAGAATGTGTTCGTTTGTTTACTAAACCTGTCAGTTGTTTTCATTGATAGTTGCTCACAAAGCATATGCATAGATTAGAAAGTTGAAAAAAATGTTCATCAATAAGCCATTAAAACCTTTGAATACACTTCTTATTCAAACAAAAACAATATACAACTATTTAATTCCTTAGGAGTGAATGGATTAGAATTATTTATCAGAGGGAGTGACTACTGACCCGAGAAGGGTACTATTGCAAGAGGCGGCACACCGAGTGCAATAGTAGCCTTCAAGGGTCGGTAGTCACTCCTGAGGATAAATAGTTCTAATCCATTGACTCCTAAGGAATTAAATAGTTGTTTTATTATATATCATAAAATATAACAGTTTTGATTTTTTACTAATAAAATTAAAATTTGGAGTGTGAGCCGTGTAAACAATGTATCTGCTTCCTTTGTTGATTTAAACAAGCGTCACAGACACATATCCACTATTGTACAGTCACCTGACGCTGCGTCACTGACACAGATCGACTGTTGCACGGTCACGTGATGCTACGTCACTGACACAGATTGACTATTGCACGGTCACGTGACGCTGCGTCACTGACACAGATCGACTATTGTACAGTCACGTGACACTGCGTCACTGACACAGATCGACTGTTTCACGGTCACGTGATGCTACGTCACTGACACAGATCGATTATTGCACGGTCACGTGACGCTGCGTCACTGACACAGATCAACTATTGCACAGTCACGTGACGCTGCGTCACTGACACAGATCGACTATTGTACGGTCACGTGACGCTGCGTCACTGACAATGTTCGACTATTGTACTGTCACGTGACGCTGCGTCACTGACACAGATCGACTATAGTACGGTCACGTGACGCTGCGTCACTGACACAGATCGACTATTAAACGGTCACGTGACGCTGCGTCACTGACACAAATCGACTATTGTACTGTCACGTGACGCTGAGTCACTGACACAGATCCACTATTGTACGGTCACGCGACGTTGCGTCACTGACACAGGTCGATTATTGCACGGTCACGTGATGCTACGTCACTGAAACAGATGAACTATTGCACGGTCACGTGACGCTGCGTCACTGACACAGATCGACTATTGTACGGTCACGTGACGCTGCGTCACTGACAATGTTCGACTATTGTACTGTCACGTGACGCTGCGTCACTGACACAGATCGACTATTGTACGGTCACGTGACGCTGCGTCACTGACACATATCGACTATTATACGGTCACGTGACGCTGCGTCACTGACACAAATCGACTATTGTACTGTCACGTGACGCTGAGTCACTGACACAGATCCACTATTGTACGGTCACGTGACGCTGCTTCACTGACACAGATCGACTAATGTACTGTCACGTGACGCTGCGTCACTGACACAGATCGACTAATGTACGGTCACGCGACGTTGCGTCACTGACACAGGTCGATTATTGCACGGTCACGTGATGCTACGTCACTGAAACAGATCGACTATTGCACGGTCACGTGACGCTGCGTCACTGACACAGATCGACTGTTGCACGGTCACGTGATGCTACGTCACTGACACAGATCGACTATTGCACGGTCACGTGACGCTGCGTCACTGACACAGATCGATTATTGCACGGTCACGTGACGCTGGGTCAGTGAGACAGATCGACTATTGCACGGTCACGTGACGCTGCGTCACTGACACAAGTCGATTATTGCACGGTCACGTGACGCTGCGTCACTGACACAGATCGACTATTGCACGGTCACATGACGCTTTGCTGTTTGTTGTCAATGACAAAAATGTACTATTGCACGCTAAATTTACTATTGCACGGTCACGTGAGGAACTATTGAACGGTTGGCATATCCCCTACTTATAATGTTTCCAAAAAAGAAATATGGAGATTTACTTTTTACAATAGGAACTTTTACCTCGGAGGTTTATATGCAACCGGTGTTGGTGGAATTTAATGTCTAATACAACTTTGCGTGTTGGTGCCTGTTTTGTGCGAACGTTCAATACAATATTGTTTATCGTGTATCATATCAAAACTGTATACTACATATTTCATCATAATACATAAATACTACTTCTATCAAGACCGCAGTGGCCAAGTGCTTAGATTGCCCACTCTCAATCGCGGCCACCCAAGTTCGAGTGCTTGCTTAGTGCTTATCATACATTCATACATACAAGAAACGATATCATACATACATACAAGAAACAACGATAAACAAAATGATTTATTGATTTTATTGTTGTTAGTCAATCATAGGTAGCACAATCGGTCGAATAAAGTGTTTAGACAAAAAGTATTAAAATATTTACCTATATTAATAACTTTAAAGGGATATAGTCCATTTTCTTGAGAATGGTAAGTTAATCGGTTTATTTAGGTGTATTAGCGACTATTGCATCTTTAAGTAATATCTGTCACAAAACGGTGGATAATCCTAGGTCTTATACAAAACAGTGCAACACGAAAGCAAATAAGATAACATTTACTACACAACTCCTTACTCTTTTTATTTATGCCAGGATTATAAATAAAATATCATTGTTATATTTCATTAATTGTACCATTTCGTTTACGAGCTGTACGTGTTGTTTTTTCGTGGCCATTATTGAAAGGGGAGTTGTATTGATGTTACAATTGTGCTTGTGCGACTATGCCGCGTACATTTTCAGAAAGGCCGAGATGGAAACATCCATACAAAATACCAAAATGAACCAACTCAATGAAACCATACTCTATCTATTACTTAATCCGCCGTGTACTGATAATAGTAGTAATAGTAGTAGTAGTAGTAGTAGTAGTAGTTGTTGTAGTCGTAGTAGTCGTAGTAGTAGTAGTAGTGTGGTGGTGGTAGTGGTAGTGGTAGTGGTAGTAGTAGTAGTAGTAGTAGCATACATGTAGTTGTATAGAATGGCATTGTAGGATATCAAACACTCAAAGCGAAGTGGTCACATTTAATGTTTATATTAATACTATATATCAAGAGTTATAATAATAATATTATTATTATTAATAATAACAAGGTAATACTAGACATGATACTATTGGGCATAATCAAGTATGCATTTACTATTGACAGAGGGAGTGCAACCGTATTATTTATAACACTATGCTTAACCAATTAATGTCCGAGCGGTCACCATGTAACTGTCGGAGCGTTCTGCTAAATGTCCATCAGTATACACTGATGTACATTCAGCAGAAAGGCCCAACAATTACATGGTGACACTTATGTTATTGCCGGAGCGTTCCGTTGAATGTCCATGAGTGTCACTATGTAAGTGTCCATCAGTCCATCAGTGTCACTATGTCGGAGCGTTCTGGCAAATATCTATTAGTGTGTCACAGTGTAATTGTTGGAGCATTCCTCCGAATGTCCATCCGTGTCACCGTGTAATTGTCGGAGCATTCCTCCGATTGTACATCAGTGTTACTATGTAGTTGCTGGAGCGTTCAGCCGAATGTCCATCAGTGTACTATGTAATTGTCCGAGCATCCTTCCGAATGTCCATCAGTGTTACCATGTAATTGTCGGAGCATTCTTCCGAATGTCCAACAGTATCGCTTTGTAACTGTTGGAGCGTTCAGCCGAATGTTCATCAGTTTCACTATGTTATTGTCGGAGCGTTCCACTGAAAGTCCAGGAGTGTCACTATGTAATTGTCCATCAGTGTCACTATGTATGTATCGGGGCGTTCTGGCAAATATCCATCAGTGAGTCACAATGTAATTGTTGGCGCTTTCTGCCGAATGGCCATCAGTGTCAGCATGTAACTGTGACGGAGCGTTCTGGCAAATATCCATCAGTGAGTCACAATGTAATTGTTGGAGCTTTCTGCCGAATGGCCATCAGTGTCAGCATGTAACTGGTACGGAGCGTTCTGGCAAATATCCATCAGTGAGTCACAATGTAATTGTTGGAGCTTTCTGCCGAATGGTCATCAGTGTCAGCATGTAACTGTGACGGAGCGTTCTGGCGAATATCCATCAGTGAGTCACAATGTAATTGCTGGAGCTTTCTGCCGAATGGCCATCAGTGTCAGCATGTAACTGTGACGGAGCGTTCTGGCAAATATCCATCAGTGTGTCACAATGTAATTGTTGGAGCTTTCTGCCGAATGGCTATCAGTGTCAGCATGTAACTGTGACGGAGCGTTCTGGCAAATATCCATCAGTGAGTCACAATGTAATTGTTGGAGCTTTCTGCCGAATGGCCATCAGTGTCAGCATGTAACTGTGACGGAGCGTTCAGGCAAATATCCATTAGTGAGTCACAATGTAATTGTTGGAGCTTTCTGCCGAATGGCCATCAGTGTCAGCATGTAACTGTGACGGAGCGTTCTGGCAAATATCCATCAGTGAGTCACAATGTAATTGTTGGAGCTTTCTGCCGAATGGCCATCAGTGTCAGCATGTAACTGTGACGGAGCGTTCTGGCGAATATCCATCAGTGAGTCACACTGTAATTGTTGGAGCTTTCTGCCGAATGGCCATCAGTGTCAGCATGTAACTGTGACGGAGCGTTCTGGCAAATATCCATCAGTGAGTCACAATGTAATTGTTGGAGCTTTCTGCCGAATGGCCATCAGTGTCAGCATGTAACTGTGACGGAGCGTTCTGGCAAATATCCATCAGTGAGTCACAATGTAATTGTTGGAGCTTTCTGCCGAATGGCCATCAGTGTCAGCATGTTACTGTGACGGAGCGTTCTGGCGAATATCCATCAGTGAGTCACAATGTAATTGTTGGATCTTTCTGCCGAATGGCCATCAGTGTCAGCATGTAACTGTGACGGAGCGTTCTGGCGAATATCCATCAGTGTGTCACAATGTAATTGTTGGAGTTTTCTGCCGAATGGCCATCAGTGTCAGCATGTAACTGTGACGGAGCGTTCTGGCAAATATCCATCAGTGAGTCACAATGTAATTGTTGGAGCTTTCTGCCGAATGGCCATCAGTGTCAGCATGTAACTGTGAGTGACGGAGCGTTCTGGCGAATATCCATCAGTGTGTCACAATGTAATTGTTGGAGCTTTCTGCCGAATGGCCATCAGTGTCAGCATGTAACTGTGACGGAGCGTTCTGGCGAATATCTATTAGTGTTACAATGCAATTGTTGGAGCTTTCTGCCCAATGTCCATCAATTTCACCATACAATTGTTCGAACATTCCTCCAAATGTACATCAGTGTCACTATGTATTTGTCGGAGCGTTCTGGCGAATATCTAACAGTGTGTCACAATGTAATTGTTGGAGCTTTCTGCCGAATGGCCATCAGTGATACCATGTAACTGAGTCGGAGCATTCTGGCGTTTATCCATCAGTGTGTCTCAATGTAATTGTTGGAGCTTTCTGCTCAATGTCCATCAGTGATACCATGTAATTGTATGAGCATTCTTATGAATGTCCATCACTTCCATCATGTAATTGTCGGAGCATTCCTCCGAATGTACATCAGTGTTACTATGTAATTGTCGGAGCATTCTTCCGAATGTCCATCAATTTCACCATGTAATTGTCGGAGCATTCCTCCGAATGTCCATCAGTGTCACCGTGTAATTGTCGGAGCGTTCAGCGGAATGTTCATCAGTTTCACTATGTTATTGCCGGAGCGTTCCGCCAAATGTCCACTAGTGCCACTATGTAATTGTCGGAGCGTTTTGACAACTGTCTGTCAGTGTTACCATGTGTTTTTCGAGCATTTAAAGCATACTTCGTTTGAATGTATGCCGAATTATGAAAACGAAATTTAGGCAATACCATCATATACACCTTTCCTTGTTAAAATTTGAACACTCAAAACCGTTTATATACTCACCACAAGTTAGACAGTTGTTGTGTGCGCTATGGTGCATATACTTTAATGAAATTAACTTTCAGCAGTAAACATTTCTCATTAAATCTCCGCCGCCTCGTAAAGGTGTACTCTCTCTGAATATATTGTTGTTTATATGATTCGGATGGTTTGAAAGGCAGTATGTTGTGTTCGTGCTAATGCATTCTAATGTATAGGACCTACGCATACACTCTTTGGAAGCACAGTGTAAGTAAACATTTAGTTCAGCTAAGTTAATTATGTAGTATGATAAACGTTACATGTTCTTTTTCATCCAATTTCTCTTTTTATTTTGTTAAAAAGTTGTATTCTTTGAAAGCGTTTAACATGAAACGTGCATGCATTAATCACCGGGATGTATGCGGAGTTACAACGTTAAAATATGAGTAGTGATTAAAAATACAATTAAAGTCATATGGTTAAAATAAGCACACCCGATTTGTATCTCATTTTTATTTCAAAGCTATTGGTAGCGTGTAGTATATCGTTTATATCAGTAGCGGACCTAGAGAGGGCAGGGGTCCATCCCCTCTGAGCTTAATAAAAAAATACAATTAATAAAAAATAAAAAAAATTAACAAACACGGAATCATAGCGTTTGAATGTCCGCCACGAAAGTGAAATAGAGTTTAATTAACATTGTTGAAGTGATACGGGAAATAATTCCCGAGTGAGAAAGATTCTTGTGATATAGAAACGAGTGCGTTTTCGCACGAGTTTCTATATCGCAAGAATATTTCTCACGAGTGGATTATTTTCCGTATCACGACAATACTGTTAATTAAACTATATAATATATATTCTGTGACGCATGGTCACACGTTCTAGTTTTATTGTTGTTGCTTTATATTCGGCGGGACCGGGGGTGTCGGGATGAAGGATTTGATTGGCAATTGATTTTATTTAGATCGGACCCCACGCCCCTAATTTCAAATCCTGGATCATCCGCGCATGGCAGCTTATAGTATCAGTTACACAATATCGTCGATATATTTTCAGTATAAAGATTATTATATTTGCGCATCGTACTACGATAGTCTTAAGCAAATGTACAACCTCTGTATTATATTTAAGTTGTGATCCTTGATATAAATAAACAATAGATTCGTAAATTAATCCATAGTTCGTTGATGATTTTATTTGCCTTAAGATACACGTTTAAATGTTATCTCTTCACGTTTTACACACCGGCACAAATACCCGAATGATGAATGGCTTTATAAAATCCAATATATTTGTATATACATACAATAAAAACTAAACACAGATACGTTAATTGTATCAATAGGCTTTTGGTCGTAGGAATAGTATTTTAAAGGTTAATTACTGTTTTAGGTACGCTTATTTTGGTGTAATTAAAGTCAGATGTATAAGGTTATGTTGGATATAGTGTCACGTGATAATTTGTTTTAATTAAAATTGGATAATGGTAAGATATAACGCTTTCGTATTTCTCTCATAATGTACAATACATGTATTTGAATATATCTTTAGTAATGTGTTATTTAATTTGAATACTATATTCTTATGTAGCAATACGTTTTTATATTTTAATAATATGTTTGCATTTGGACTCCTCGTTTTTGCGCAAAGTGTATGTCAGTGCAAAACTAGTGTATTTTGTTACACTAATTGTACACTAACGCCTCGGTCTCCGTGGCCGAGATAGTAAAGACGCTTCGTCTAAAGCGTTCTCGCCTCTCACCACTGCGGGTTCGAATCCCACTGGGAGCTCGAGAAAGTGTCGATTCTTACGATTGACGGACAGTACACAGTACTGGATCTACCCAAGAAAAACGATGTGATCTGCCTCATCCACAAAAAAATCGACTGTCGTATATAGTCTAATATGGGCTAAAAATGTCGTAAAGTACCATTCATTCAAACAAACAAACAAACAACAAACAAACAAATATAAAATAAATACTTTATTTGAGTTGCAACATTTCAGTATGTAGACACCTGAACGGAGTCAAATAGCGTTGAGAATAAGCTGACAACATGATATATACATAGTGAGTTGAATGCTAAGTTCAATGCGCTATAAAGATAAAAATCAATGCTTTTCATGCTAATATAGCCATAAAGTTGAATAAGTCGAAATAAACATGTTTTTAAAATGGATATAAACATCGGCTACTATTTTGTACTCAGTCATTATACGCGCATGTATTACGAAAATACAAACAGGATTTGTTTCTAATTTTAAAATACACAATAATTTGGTTTTATAATACTGTATGTATTACAGATGGTATTACCACTATATTACAATTTTACTTTTTTGCAGGCAGAGACTTTAAATGAAGAACAGATAAACGGTAAGCAATAGAACTGCTTAAACTACTTAACAGCGCTTAAAACGCACCTGTGCAACTGAACTATTTAGAAAAAAAGAAACCACTTGTTGTAAATATGACTGTAGTATGGGGATGATTCTAAGACCCAAATGTACCTATGACGGGCGAAATGAATGGGTGGCTTTCAGTTGTTAAGTTAGTCGAAATTAACAACGTAACGCAAATGTAACAAAATGGCGTGCCGAGGTCGGGAATCAACACTTTTGTATTCCCTTCAAATGTGTGCTGGCCCCGTGTGGTTCCCGTGGGTGGGGGTGCGTGGGGTTGGGGGGGGGGGGGGCGGTTTGGTCACGGGGCAAAGAATAGGGCCACTGCAGATCCCTTTGGAGGGGTAGGCAGAGGGGTAGTAGAATCCGCCCCACCAAATTCATGTTCAGAGGGGTAGTAGAATCCCCCCCACCAAATTCATGTTCATTTTATCATTTTTTGTTCATGTTCATTAAAGGTCTTCATCATAATCCCTGCATTGTTTCAGGTGCCATCTCGCTCACATCAAAAGAGCAGTGGCAGAAAAACAATAAACGTGGCTCCAGCGTAAATGGAGTTTCTACGATAGAATTTGCAGCAACTCTGCAGTTCAGGGTGAGAAGGTTCTAGGCCCATTTTCCATATTTTATCTCGATGTACATGGAGGATGAGCCTGGCATGTTCATTCCTGTTAGGCGCCATATAACATTTCATGTGTTGGTGCGCCTTAAAACCCAATTCAATTCAATTCAAATGTGTGCTAACATATACACTCAGTACATTTAAAAGCGCAACATTTTTGATTTTCGATTATAGGAAATAGTCCACTGGATTTTGGTTCAAATCAAGATTAATTTATTGTATTTTATGTTAGTACACAAGTCTCTTTGTCCCAAATGTTAACATATGGCGATAAACAGTTGCATAAGATTTGCTCTACTTCTTTCAGTTAAAGCTACACAGTCCCTATTTTAACTGGTAATAACTCATGAATATGAATGAGTCACGTGTGAAGTAGTTTTAAATTTTGTATCGACGAACACCCCAAAAGTCGGTATATAAGCAGAAATCGATGCGAAAAATTTCACATTACCACATACAGGTAACATCAATAAATATACGGCTTCAGAATATATCCGATAAAAAAATAGTTGCCCGGGACGGGATTTGAACCAGAACCTTGCACTTGCCAATTTTGAAAGATGTACGCTGAACCACTAGACCACGGCTATTTATTGGTATACTGTAGCATTTCTAAATAGGCATTACGTAATAAAAGGCGCGCACACACAACTCATCAAGCGCTAAATAACAAGTCGAGACCTAGTTGTTTTTGAGGCGAGGTATTGGTTTCATTTTGATAACATACAGTATTACACAGGTAATGTTAATTTACACGTGCGACAAGATGGACTACATATTTATTGATCCATCTTGAGTTGCGTTTAAATATGTTAAGTTATTTTGCCTCATAATAAATGGTAGTTAGTATACAATTGTCTCAAGTAGTTCTGTGGATAGAGCACCAGACTTGAAATCAGAAGGTTCGAGCCCCGAAAGAGGCTAACTTTTTTTCTGCAAAAATTACTGTTACCAGTGTATAGGTACGATGTGCACTGGTCGATGTATATACAATAAATGATTTCCTGCGCTGTATTTGCTCGCTTAAAAACCCTTTTCGACTTGAGCTGGTGAACATGAAGTTACAAATAAAGACACGCCTACAAAGAATAAATCGATTGATATAGAGACTGTAGCTTTTTCAATCCTACGCTAGAAATTCAAAATATACGAAGTTTTGCGTTTTCAAATATGTTTCGTTTATATGAGTCAAAACTGTGTATCAAGTTATTTCTGTTTATTTCAGTTACTATACATGTTTATCAGATCAATTTAGAGTAATTGAGAGAAAAAAAACACAAAGTGAATAACACAATGTCTCACTTCTTATGTAAACTATCTGTGTGTAAAATATATTAGCTTTACAGAAAGGTTATGAGACTGTACAGCTTTTATTAAGTCGCTCAAAATCAAATCCATTATTTTATTTTGCATATTACTCGTTATTGTTAAACCATAACTGTTAACTTTTACAGTGGCTTGTATGTAAATAATATTGTGTAAACATTATACGGTTTACTATAGCAAAAAATAGAGCAAAATATTATCGTTATTGTCGATTATAATTATATAATTTAAACATCAATAGGCCGTATAAAATGTGCATTCTTCAGGGTTGTTTATTTAAACATCTGTCGTAATTGTTGTTTAAAGTTGAATTAAACTGAATTGTTGTTTAACGACTCATCATCATAGATTATTTATTTATTTCGAGCTATACTGGTTCCCTGAATTTACTCTTTGGGATACCATCCCAATGTATTATATTTGTATTACGGATGGCGGGAGGTGTACAGTACTGATTCTACCCAGGAAAAGTGGGTGGTCTGCCTCCACCACAAAAACCGACCGTCATATATAACCTTACATGTGTTGCAAATGACGTAAATCACCATACAAACAAACAAACAAATAATTGTATTGTCAGGGACCAGTATAATTTCGAGCCGCATCAAAAAGGAAGGAACCACCGTAATCCGGGAACCATGCCCCTCTTTTATTATCGAATATATATGCTATGGTTCTTGATATACTTTACTGCACGGGATCGCCTGGTTTACGTTCCGGTCCACCTGACGGTACCGAGGGCACACCAAAGAATCCCAACGAGTCTCTAATCCGTGAACTCCGGTCTACCATGCCATCCTTTGGGCCACCGCCCTAACCTATGCATACCTATCATTTATTTGGGGGTTTACATCCCGCAAACACGCAAAGGTTATATGGCGCCAAATTGAAATGAACCTTCCAGAGCCACCCTCCATTTGCATTGAAACAGATACAGAATGTGTCTAAAACCTTCCCATCTGCAGAACTGCAGAGTTACTGAACATTCTGTTATAAACTCGTTGATTTCTGCCACCATTCAAGTAGCATCTGAAACAATACAGGGATGGCGATGTAGACCTTAAAAGAGCATAACAGAAATGGCAAAATGAACATGAATTCGGGGGATTTTACCCCTCTGCCTAGATAAGCAGTGACCCTATTCTTGTCCAAGATTCACACGGACTTTATCATTTATTGACGTCACACGGACTTTATCATTTATAGACGTGCCTAGCAATGCAGTAACAACTTCGGCCGAAACAATACACCCACTTATTCGTTTTATCTTAAAGCCACAACTTGCTCATGTTCGACCTTAACGGAGGTGATTCAGACTTTGTGTCGAGTATTAATGTCTTATATTAACCGTTATCCCCAGGCGTTAATTAAAAAAAACTAATAAGCCTTAGGTAAAAAATAATGCGACCTTTTAACCGGTGCTTTGTTTACATGCGCAATACCTGTGCTACATGTATAAATAAACCATTTGGCCCTGTACCCTACCTGTTTTATGCTAAGCGCAGCGTTCATGAGATACAACGTAATAGCTTATCACTTTTTAAACTGTTTATATGGCATCGATCTGCAAAGTTTCTGTTCTATTACTGTATCAAGTACTTCCCTAAGGCTTCCAACTACTTCGTGAACTGTTTCGTTTTACGTTTTAATAAGCAAAGTCTGCCTTTAAATATCACGTTGCTTTTATGAACTAAAAGAAACGCCTCACGGCTTTGCCGTATAATGATTACTATGTTTTGAAAACTGCATAATATACCAAAAAAACACATTTAGGAGATTTTCATTTATCTTAATTATATGAGTAGGCTTTTCAAGTTAATTCTGTGTGAGCCGACGTCAGAAAGCTTTCATCGTGCAAAACATTATAATGAATATTGTATGATCATAAATGAATTACGAAGGATGCAGAGAAGAACTTTTAAAGTTAATTACGTATGGGGTGTTTCTTTGCAGTAGGAATCTCCAGGCACACGCCATATTTTATACTCGGTTCATGTTTGCAAAGTAAAAAAGCAATCGTTTTGATTTATGCAGAATACAGTTACTAGTTTCATTGGAATGCTCACCGAGTAATTCATAGACGACGCATGCATATACATTTGTTTACAGATCTTTTAAACAGTAACACAAGCAGAGTTTAGGGGAAAAAATGCATCAATGTACATTTGCTTTCTATATTTGTATACATGTTATGCGTGTACATGTATACGTGTAATACATGTACACGCATCGTTTTAAAAAAAAAACAGCGGGAATTCAAAAGCTCTGTGAAGACACTGCATTTGAACCCTTCTCGCCTCTTACCGCTGCGGATTCAAATCCCACTGGGAGCTCGACTTGTAAATGAGAAAGTGTCGATTCTTACGGATAGGTGAGATAGACAGTACATGTTCCACCCAGGAAAAGTTGAGTGGTCTTTCTCCACCACATTCAATCGACCGTGGTATATAGCCTGAAAATAACGTAATCCCATTGAAACAACCATCAGAGGCTCTCCTTTTAGTTATATATGTATATTGGGGTAGGGGGTGGGGGCGTGGGGAGGAGGGGGGGGGGGGGGGGTGGAGAGAGAATCAGATAGCTTTTATCATTTGTGTACGCAATGAATGTGTTGTAATTTTAAGCGTAATGCACCTAAATATGTTTGCCTCAAAGTGGTCAAATAAAATCCTTTCATTAATTGCTACATTTTACAAAATTGACACGTTTGATTTTTTTTTTTTTTTTAACTTTAATTTTTGGGAAAAGTTTACCAGTCACTATTTGAGTTTTCTAAGTAAAACTGACCTAGGTATGAAAGTTAAAGGTGAACGAGTCCGCATGCGCAAAACATTGTACAACTGTATACTTGACATAAATCGTTTCTATAAACAACGAAGAAGAAACAGCCTTGGTGGTATTACAGCTATACGATGTTCATATAAGGTAGAAGTGAACATTTTCTTTTGAGTTTTCACATTTTTAACACACTACCATATAGTAGCAGTGATTATTCACTCTCACTTGCTAACGCACGAGCCTTCTTTGAGTGTCAACCGTACCATGGTGTCCGAACCGGCCATGGTGTCCGCGGATACTATGGCCTATGCGTAGGAGGCCATGGTGTCCGCAAGACCATGCGTCGCAACGATATGCGATCGACTGTAAGGTGGTATTATAACGTATTTGGTGGAGTAATAATGACTGAATGAGTAAATTGAATTGAATTAAATCTTGTTTAATGGCTCATTAATTAACACATTATATGTTATTTAGAGCCACCCCAGAGAGAGAGGAATGTGGTATTAAAGCTTAGTGAGTGGTGAAATAATGACAAAATGAGGAAATTGAGTTGAATTGAATATTGTTTAACGGCTCATAAACACAGTATAGGTTATTTTGAGCCACCCCAGAGAAAGTGGAAGGTGGTATTATAACTTATTGAGTGGTGAAATAATGACTAAATAAATCAATTGAATTGAATATTGTTTAACGGCTCATGAACGCATTATAGGTTATTTAGAGCCGCCCCATAGATAAGGGAACTTATTGAGTGGGGAAATAGTGACTAACTTGTTGCGTGGGGGAAATTGAATCGACACATTACATGTTATAGCCGCCCCAGACCATAAAAAGCAATTGATGTCTATACCTCAGAGAGAGTGGAAAGTGGTATTATAACGTTTGAGTGGTGAGATAATGACTGAAAAACGAAACTGAATTAAACTGAATTTTGTTTAACCGCTCATCAACACATTATAGGTTATTTAGAGCCACCCCAGAGAGAGTAAAAATACCCTTAAGAATCTTACCCTTACGCCTTAACAGTGGATTGTCCGCTAAAACCGTTCATTACCCGCACCCGACTAAACTAATGTGCTAGTGTGCATAATTAAAAACATATTTATTCAGATTTTGGTCGAAGTTTAATTTCCATTAAAGGTAAACCTTTTTTATTATTAAATAATGAACTTGCGGATTTAACTTTCTCACGAGAGCCTTGCTGATAAATAAGTTTGTGGAGCAAAATGGCCGTTGTCCCTTTAATCCTTGATTCATTTACCGTAATATATATTACATTAATTGTAATACGGCACGGGTTTGATTTCGTTAATACACATGCATGTGTGCGTGTGTGAGAGGGTTGGACGGAGTGGGGCGGTTAACATTGCATAATGGTATAATTCTAGATAGTATAAATGCAATATAGACCCAAATATATTACCCAAATACATTGAAATAATTGATCGATAAGTTGTAAACCTATGATTTATTCAGTTTCAAGTTGCTACAAGTGTTTACGTGTGTTTATGAGGGGAATGTGGGTACTACGTATGATTTCGTTGCTACATATGTATGTGTGTGTGTGTGTATTAGAGGGGTGGGTGGGTGGAGTTGGGAGTGTTAACCGAGATACAAATCTGTTTTCCTCACAAAGGGACTCTAAATCCTGCCAAGTATAATTGTGTGCGGTATAAATTTCAATGCATTTTTTTCCTCTTATCAGTGTCATTATGTAATAGTCATTAACCGCCTTATGGGATACCACGGTCAGGTGCATGATATATGGTTATTACCCTGCTGTGTGGATAATTACTGTTAAGCAATTTACTGAGGTATCCCATTAGGCCGTTAATGACTATTGCGTAATGAAACTGATAAGAGCCAACATATGTGCATATTGAAATTCACACCGCTCACTATCATTTGGCCGTCTATTCATAGATTATAGATGTTTATCTACATTTTGAATTGAATTGAAATGATTTAGAGTCCTTTTGTAAAGGAAATAGGTTTGTATCTAAATATGATTTTATATTATGCTTTTAATTGAATTTAATATTATTTAACAGCTAATCAACACATTAAATTGTTTGGCATTAGAGCCTCCCCAGAGAGTGTGGAAAGTAGTATTATAACGTACTGATTGGTGAAATAATGATTAAATAAGGATATTTAATTTTATTTAATTTTCTTTAACGGCTCATTAACACATTATATGTTATTTAGAGCCAGCCCAGAGAGTGAAACTATACTATTACATGTCTTAGGTGTGAACGCGCGGAAAAAAATCAAGAAGTTCATCCTTAAGTCTTGACAGCGGATTGTGTGTTCATGAGCCCTTGAACAATATTCAATTCAATTTAATTAACCCCTCATCCCTACACACACACTCAATAAGTTATAATACACCTTCAAATTTCTCTCTGCGGTGGCTCTAAATACATTATAATGTATTGATGAGCCGTTTAAACAAGATTCCGTTCAATTCTATTTACTCATTCAGTCATTATTTATCCACCCAATGCATGAATCTTGTAAACGATGAAAACGAAAAATCACTTGTTGGCTCTTTGTTTTTTCTTATTCAACTTTATATGTAATCTTTAAATTTAAAATAATTCTGCTCTGCGAACATTTAGCGAATAAACAGCTAATTTATTATCAGAACTATATTTCGGTAGAATGAAGTTTATACTTAGGCATATCACTCCGCCATTACGTGTCTCATATGATTACGGTTAAGCGCCTGCGCTTACCACATAACTCTAGATAGATATTTTATCTTATACTATTAACCAAACTACATCCAAAATGTCCAACATAAGTGATGGTTTGTTCTACAGCTTACCACTCAATTACCAACCTCGTCATTGCCGTGGTAGAATACAACCACTGCAATCTCACAAACACACTGTCACATGCAGAGGGGTAGGACACCCCAATTCATATTCATTTTGTAATTTTTTATCATGCTCATTCAAAGTCTTTATCATGAGACCGCGTATGCAAACGTGGCTCCATCGTAAATTGAGTATCTGCACTATAGAATTTGCAGCAACTTTGCAGTTCTGCAGGTAAGTCGGTTCTAAGCCCATTCTGCATATTTTATCTTGATGTAAATGGAGGGTGAGTCTGGAATGTTCATAACCTTTCATGTGTTGCTGCGCCTTAAAACCCAATTCAATCAACCGTATCAATGACGGTATCAGGTCGGGATGTTGAAGTTCGCCATTTTGATATTTTACTGGGGTCATGTGACACATTATCCTTTTTAGGCAGACTACGTTTAAAATCATTGACAACGGTGAAAGGTAGAGATAATAATTGCCCTGAACATGTTTGCCACCGGAAAGCATTAGAAAACATGTTGAAACGCCTAGCATATAGTAGACTTGAACTAACACGTATAGCGAGACAATTTTCTCTGTTGTCCGTCGATGCGTTATTTTAGCATTTTAAATCATTTAGATTTAAACTTAACGCCTACGAGCAAAAGTAACAAAGGTGAAGGTGTCGAGCTGAAGGTGTAGGCACACACGGCAATCTTTAATTTTGTAAAACTCGCGGCGTCCCTTTTTTAGTTTTTTTTATATAAATTGCATTTGTTCAGTCATTACTATTACTTATAAGAATATTATAAAGTAAATTGTTTTTGCATATTTTTAACTGTTGATTATATTTCACCAATAATATATTCAAACCTATGGTAGAATAACGAAGAAAATTGAAAACTCAAAATTGTATTTAAATACATGTACATGCATGCAGGTTTAAAGTCAAAATGACACTACATTAATAAATCGAGAGAATAATACGATTTTTTTTTCTAGTTTCTCTATTTTATTTGTTTTTGTTTTTCACGCTTGCCAACAAAAATTGTATTCACTATGTATGACTTTTTTCAGAATTCCGCGAGGCGTTTAGCCTGTTTGACAAGGATGGCGATGGTACAATAACTACCAAAGAACTGGGTGTGGTCATGAGGTCGCTGGGCCAGAACCCGACAGACAGTGAATTACAGGATATGATAAACGAGGTCGATATAGACGGTGGGTAGTATATAATGTAGAGCATATTATGTCAGTGCCTTTTACTAGTTGTTACATGTTTTCAAATAATTTGTAATTATTATTTTATTAGTTCAAATGAAATAGATTGTTCATATTACTATGTTGCTTACATTAAAAATGTAATAAATGTCAACTTCTGCGGTAGAATAACGAAGAAATATTGAAAAATGAAGAAAAAAAAACGGTGTAATTTATAATTCTCGTCTTGACAGAGGGATTTTAAAACTTAGAACCACACACACACACGCACACGCACACACACACACGCACACGCACACACACACAAACACGGACACGCACACACGCACGCACACACTTCCAGATTGCCGTATGTCCCTTTCATGGATTCGTACCAAATTAAATGTTACGTGGGAGATTATGGCACATGAATGTAGACATGTAGGCAAATGTGGCATTGCGCTATATACTAGCAATCAAACAATGTAAATATAAATTCCAGGCAACGGTACCATAGATTTCCCAGAATTCCTCACAATGATGGCTAACAAAATGAAGGACAGTGACCAAGACGAAGAGCTCAGAGAAGCTTTTAAGGTAGATTGCCTATATGTATACGATATAAAACGACGTCTCTTTAATATTCGAATAACACTATTGGCTTGCACAAACTTACATATATAACCCTATTGATCATATGATACGGTAACACGGAGTGAAATTTCACATACAACCGCATTGCATATATTACGGTTTACACAGCTATTGCATATAATACAGTTTACACAGCGTGTTACAAATAACCCTATTGATTATGATACTGTTTACACAGTTCGTTACACATAACATTATTAATTATAATATACTTTTACTGTCGCCACTTCGCAACTTTGAAACCTTCTCGCCTCTCACCGCTGCGGGTTCAAATACCACTGGAAGCTTTCCTTGTTCAGTGCGACAGTGTCAGTTTTACGTATACGGGAGGTATACAGTACTGGTCCGTACGAAGGAAAACGTGGTTGGTACGCCTACCGCACTAAAAATCGACCGCAATATATAGCCTGAAATGGGATGAAAATGACGTAAAACACCATCCAACCTCATCTATGGAAAGTCATATTGCAATAAAGACGTCTTTCGCACCGAACATAAAACAATTCATATTCAATTTTAGGCTTAACCAAAACAGATATTGTGTAAACTTTATTCAGGTTTTTGACAAAGATGGAAATGGTTATATCAGTGCAGCAGAACTGAGACACGTAATGACGAATCTTGGCGAGAAATTAACAGACGAAGAGGTTGATGAGATGATTAGAGAAGCCGACTTAGACGGTGATGGCCAAGTCAACTATGACGGTATGTTGAACAACTGTTGACGCCTTGCCAACTAATGCTTCAACATCTGTATAATTGGTTCTTTAATTTGATGCAATGGGTGTATTCAATTATTTCAGAGCATATGCAATCTACCTTTATAGAAAACGGAAAAAAAGATGATTACTGTATTAACGATCCATGTCAGAAAATGAAGAATCATCGTAATTATTAGTATAGTGATAGTCAAATCATAAATGCTATAATTAGACATGTTGGTGCATATTGTTTGGGGCGCTTGTTTCAGCCAAAGGTTTTTCTGCAGTAACTTGAGCAATTTAAATAATACGCAGATCAGTTATATATCACTAGAACTGGTATTGTTGTGGTAAATAAAACTACTTCACTTTTGAAAATCGGTTGAGAAATAAATATTTTACAGCCAAAATGATTTTCGATGGGACTTTTCCTATGTGAATTCCTTGTTGGTGGGACAGCAGAAAATTAAGAAATTTCAAATAAATTCAATTATATTTTGCTATAAAACTTTCAGGGTGTCTTCATTAACTAATATCGAACAGTTTAAAAACATTTTTGGATAAAAATTCTAAAAAGAAATTACGAAATTTTCATGCAGCAAAACTTTGCATTGAATATGACCCATCAAAAACAGCTTTCGCACATGCAATTTTTAATTCTCAACCGATTTTAAAAAGTAAGGTGTTTTTATTTACCACTAAAAATGTCTGTTTCACTGATATATATCTTGTTTAGTTAGTAGATGTATTTTGTCTGAAAAATCAAAAAAACCTTTGACTGAAACAAGCGCCCCAAACAATAGTCAATTTAGTTAAAGAGCTAAGGACTTGTGCATTATATGTTTGCTGAACAAAAAGTTCAGAGATGTAAACATGGTAAAGCGCGCTTAATTTATGCTTTTATTGCTCTTTTATTTTTCAGAGTTTGTACAAATGATGAAGGCTAATACGGCATGAAATTCAGATGTTGTCGTAGATATTTTAAGGTAATTTAAGGTAAAATATCTTAAAAAGCTTACAACTTGGATTAGCCGAAGTACCAAACAAACCCAAGATGACTTGTTCATTTATGCGTCGTGGTATTTTGTTTTGTTTGTTTGTATTTTGTTCATGCTTGATTGAGTGTTGGTGTGTTGCCTAACTTTTTTTTACGCCTATTTACAGGTATGACGATATACCGCTGTTTAGTTGTATTCGTGGGGCACATGTGGTGTTGCATTAATCATCTATTATCACCAGTAGGCTCAGTAAACCCGAGCATGAAATTTAACAAAGTTATCAAATCACTTGTCAATGTCGCCTGCAACAACACTCATCACTTGTCAATGTCACCCGCAACAGCACAAACCACTTGACAATGTCGCCTGCAACAACACATTCACTTACCAATGTCGCCTGCAAC
Source organism: Cyrtodaria siliqua (assembly GCA_037043455.1). Lineage (NCBI taxonomy): Eukaryota > Metazoa > Mollusca > Bivalvia > Adapedonta > Hiatellidae > Cyrtodaria > Cyrtodaria siliqua. The sequence continues at coordinate 353,532 of JAWPHD010000836.1, forward strand.
AACACAAATCACTTGGCAATGCCACCTGCAACAACACAGATCAGTGTATACTGTTTGCAATACACCAACACAAATCAGTTATACGGTTGTCTGAAGTACTACATCACAAATCAACTACAGTTACACTGGACCTTGATTAATCCAATAATTTAACTTGTATTTTACTTTGTATACGCTCTTTGAAAAACAGGACGTATTATGGTATGGCGTTTCCCGTCCGTCCTTCGTCCGTAAACAATTACGCTTTCCGCGCACTATCTTCAAAAGCATAAACTTCAAAAGCTTAACATACTTCCACGATATTGCATAGGTCCATATACCTTAGTTAGAGGAAAACCCTCATGCTTTTGGGGTCAGTAATTCAAAGATCAAAGTCGCTATGACTTCATATGTAACTCAATCTCATTAAAATTACACCCTTCGTCACGCTACGATGCTCTACGCTACCCGGCGGAGAGTATCAAAGCGTAATTAGGATTTGATCATGTTGATGTTAATGAGATTGTATGTAAATATGGAATCCGCGCAATAATTGCAAAAACATAACAATCTCATAAAAAATTATAAGTTCATTGCTATTGGTGGGTGAGAAAAAAGTGCAGTTGTTGATCAGTTGGTCAATGTTGCCGTGACCTCATATGATCTCATATGGAAATATTCATTCCGCGTTATCAAAAGCATGACAATTTCCATCATAAAACTGCATAGTTTTCGTTTGATGTCACTAGGTCAGAGGTCGAGCGATAATTCAAAAAGTATAACACCTATACACTCATGAAACGTCATATCGACCTTGAATAGAAGATGGCCCTATTGCTTGAAAGTCAATTGGTAAAAGGTACAGATCACCATGACGTCATACGGACAAACGCTTTCCCCGCAATAACTTCGGAAGGTTATTATAACGCATACACTCATGCAAATGTACTTGTACAGTGACATTGCCCTTGGTAATGGGAGAATGCCTATCGCTTTTTGGAAAACTAAGTCAAAGGTCAAAGGTCACCAAAAGCACGCAATTACTCCGGAAGTTTAACACCTTCAATCAGGTTTGAAACGTCATACATGTATTGCCTTTGTTGAGAGGAAAATCCCCTATTTTGGGTCAGTTGGTCATATGTCAAGGTCTCTATGACCTCATATACATACGCATTCCACACTGTAATTCTGAAAATACAACACCTACAGTCATGGAACTTCATAGATACATTATCCTTGGTAAAATGAAGAACTCTATTGTTTTTGAGTCAGTATATGATTGTCATAGACCCAATCCTGAGAAACACTTCCTACTATAAACTATTAGACCTAAAATCATTTATTAGTATTTAGAAAAATAATTTCCAGGTTAAAATAATGACTCTTATTATTTTAAGGTTAGTATGTCAAAGGTTAAGATCAGTTACACCTTTTGAGCCAAGTTCTATACTATTTCTCTTTGTATAATATTATATTCGTATACCTACACTCTTGAAACTGTGTACATATAGCATATATGGTGCAACACAGACCCGCAATGGTTTTATGGTTAGTAGTTCAAAGTCAAGGTCACTGACCCGATCATGAAAAATGTTTTTTTGGGGGGTTCATTCATGAACGTTTGACCTACAATCTTAAATTGAGTTACGGGGCACCAACACACAAATGTTAAATGTTAGTTGCTTTTTGTCAGCAAGTTAAAAGTCTAGGTCATGATGACCTGAAACCTAGGAAAATCGCTTTATAAAACATGCTATATTCTTTGACTAGTCCTTGGTATTTCATTTCACTATTAGTCAGTTTTTTAATTGACTATTAGTCGGTATGTGTTTGAACTAGTAGTTGATATGTGTTTTGACTATTAGTCGGTATGTTTGTTGACTAATAGTAGGTATGTGTTTTGACTAGAAGTTGGTGTGTGTTTTGACTATTAGTCGGTATGTGTTTTACTAGTAGTTGTATGTGTTCTTACTAGTAATCGGTATGTGTTTTTACTAGTATTTAATAATTGTTTTGACTAGTAATTGGTATGTGTTTTGACTAGTAGTCAGTATATGTGTTGACTAATAGTCGGCTTGTGTTTTGACTAGTAGTCGGTATATGTTTTTACTAGTAGTCGGTATGTGTTTTGACTATTAGCCGGTTTTTTTGTCTAGTAGTCGGTATATGTTTTTACTAGTAGTCGGTATGTGTTTTGACTATTAGTCAGTATGTGTTTTACTAGTAGTTGTATGTGTTCTTAACAGTAGTCGGTATGTGTTTTTACTAGTATTTAATATGTTTTTTGACTAGTAATTGGTATGTGTTTTGACTAGTAATTGATATGTGTTTTGACTAGTAGTTGGTATGTGGTTTGACTATTAGTCGGTTTGTGTTTTGACTAGTAGTCGGTATATGTTTTTACTAGTAGTCGGTATGTGTTTTGACTATTAGCCGGTATGTGTTTTTACTAGTAGTTGTATGTGTTCTTACCAGTAGTCGGTATGTGTTTTTACTAGTATTTAATATGTGTTTTGACTAGTAATTGGTATGTGTTTTGACTAGTAATTGATATGTGTTTTGACTAGTAGTTGGTATGTGGTTTGACTATTAGTCGGTATGTGTTTTGACTAGTAGTCGGTATATGTTTTTACTAGTAGTCGGTATGTGTTTTGACTATTAGCCGGTATGTGTTTTTACTAGTAGTTGTATGTGTTCTTACCAGTAGTCGGTATGTGTTTTTACTAGTATTTAATATGTGTTTTACTAGTAGTAGGTTTGTGTTTTGACTAGTAGTCGGTATGTGTTTTTAATGGTAGTCGGTATGTGTTTTACTGATAGTCGGTATGTGGTCTTACTAGTAGTCGGTATGTGTTTTTAATGGTAGTCGGTATGTGTTTTACTGGTAGATGGTATGTGTTTTTACTGGTAGTCGGTATGTGTTTTACTGGTAGTTGTTATGTGTTTTACTGGAAGTTGTTATGTGTTTTACTGGTAGTCGGTTTATGATTTACTGGTAGTCGGTATGTGTTTTACTGGTAGTTGGTATGTGTTTTACTGGTAGTTGGTATGTATTTTACTGGTAGTCGGTATGTGTTTTACTGGTAGTTGGTATGTGTTTTTAACAGTAGTCGGTATGTGTTTTTACTTGTAATTGGTATGTGTTTTGACTAGTAGTCGGTATATGTTTTGACTATTAGTCAGTATGCGTTTTGACTAGTAGTTGGTATGTGTTTTGACCATTAGTCGGTATGTGTTTTTTACCAGTAGTTGTATGTGTTCTTACCAGTAGTCGGTATGTGTTTTGACTAGTAGTTGGTATATGTTTTTACTAGTAGCCGGTATGTGTTTTGACTATTAGTCGGTATGTGTTTTTACCAGTAGTTGTATGTGTTCTTACCAGTAGTCGGTATGTGTTTTGACTAGTAGTTGGTATATGTTTTTACTAGTAGCCGGTATGTGTTTTGACTATTAGTCGGTATGTGTTTTTACCAGTAGTCGGTATGTGTTCTTAACAGTAGTCGGTATGTGTTCTTAACAGTAGTCGGTATGTGTTTTTACCAGTAGTTGTATGTGTTCTTACCAGTAGTCGGTATGTGTTTTGACTAGTAGTTGGTATATGTTTTTACTAGTAGCCGGTATGTGTTTTGACCATTAGTCGGTATGTGTTTTTACCAGTAGTTGTATGTGTTCTTACCAGTAGTCGGTATGTGTTTTGACTAGTAGTTGGTATATGTTTTTACTAGTAGCCGGTATGTGTTTTGACTATTAGTCGGTATGTGTTTTTACCAGTAGTCGGTATGTGTTCTTAACAGTAGTCGGTATGTGTTTTGACTAGTAATTGGTATATGTTTTTACTAGTAGTGGGTATTTTTTTTGGAATATTAGTCGTTATGTGTTTTGACTAGTTGTCGGTATGTGTTTTACTGGTAGTTGGTATGTGTTTTACTAGTAATAGGTATGTGTTTAGACTAGTAGTCGGTATGTGTTTTTAATGGTAGTCAGTATGTGTTTTACTGGTAGTTGATATGTATTTTTACTGGTAGTTGATATGTGTTTTTAATGGTAGTCGGTATGTGTTTTACTAGTAATAGGTATGTGTTTTGACTAGTAGTCGGTATGTTTATGTGTTTTACTGGTAGTTGATATGTATTTTTACTGGTAGTTGATATGTGTTTTTAATGGTAGTCGGTATGTGTTTTACTAGTAATAGGTATGTGTTTTGACTAGTAGTCGGTATGTGTTTTTAATGTTAGTCGGTATGTGTTTTACTGGTAGTCATTAAGTGTTTTACTGGTAGTCGGTATGTGTTTTACTGGTAGTTGGTATGTGTTTTTACTGGTAGTCGGTATGTGTTTTACTGGTAGTCGGTAAGTGTTTTACTGGTAGTCTATATATGTTTTACTGGTAGTCGGTATGTGTTTTTAATGGTAGTCGGTATGTGTTTTACTGGTAGTTGATATGTGTTTTTACTGGTAGTTGATATGTGTTTTTAATGGTAGTCGGTATGCGTTTTACTGGTAGTTGGTATGTGTTTCACTAGTAGTCGGTATGTGTTTTGACTAGTAGTCGGTATGTGTTTTACTGGTAGTCGGTATGTGTTTTACTGGTAGTCGGTATGTGTTTTACTGGTAGTCTATATATGTTTTACTGGTAGTCGGTATGTGTTTTTAATGGTAGTCGGTATGTGTTTTACTGGTAGTTGATATGTGTTTTTACTGGTAGTTGATATGTGTTTTTAATGGTAGTCGGTATGCGTTTTACTGGTAGTTGGTATGTGTTTCACTAGTAGTCGGTTTGTGTTTTGACTAGTAGTCGGTATGTGTTTTACTGGTAGTTGGTATGTGTTTTACTAGTAATAGGTATGTGTTTTGACTAGTAGTCGGTATATGTTTTTACTGGTAGTCGGTATGTGTTTTACTGGGAGTCGGTATGTGTTTTTATTAGTAGTCGGTATGTGTTTTTAATGGTAGTCGGTATGTGTTTTACTGGTAGTTGGTATGTGTTTTTACTGGTTGTTGGTACGTGTTTTACTAGAAGTCTGTGTTTCACTAGAAATCAGTATGTGTTTCGACTAGTAGTCAGTATGTGTTTTGACTAGTAGTCGGTATGTATTTTGACTAGTAGTCAGTATGTGTTTTACTAGTAGTATGTGTTTTTATTAGTAGTCGGTATGTGTTTTGACTAGTAGTCAGTATTGTTTTGACTAGTAGTCGGTATGTGTTTTACTGGTAGTTGGTATGTGTTTTTACTGGTAGTCGGTATGTGTTTTACTGGCAGTCGGTATGTGTTTTAGTGGTAGCTGATATGTGTTTTTACTGGTAGTTGATATGTGTTTTTAATGGTAGTCGGTATGCGTTTTACTGGTAGTCGGTATGTGTTTCACTAGTAGTCGGTATGTGTTTTGACTAGTAGTCGGTATGTGTTTTACTGGTAGTTGGTATGTGTTTTACTACTAATAGGTATGTGTTTTGACTAGTAGTCGGTATATGTTTTTACTGGTAGTCGGTATGTGTTTTACTGGTAGTCGGTATGTGTTTTACTGGTAATCAGTATGTGTTTTACTGGTAGTCGGGATGTGTTTTTATTATTAGTCGGTATGTACTTTTACTAGTAGGTATTATGTGTTTTGACTAGTAGTCAGTATGTGTTTCGACTACTAGTCGGTACATATTATACTGGTAGTCGTTATGTGTTTTACTATTAGTCGCTAAGTGTTTTGACTAGTAGTCGGTATGTGTTTTGACTAGTAGTCGGTATGTGTTTTTACTGGTAGACGGTATGTGTTTTGACTAGTAGTCGGTATGTGTTTTTACTGGTAGACGGTATGTGTTTTTACTGGTAGACGGTATGTGTTTTTACTGGTGTATGTGTTTTTACTGGTAGACGGTATGTGTTTTTACTGGTAGACGGTATGTGTTTTTACTGGTAGTCGGTATGTGTTTTTACTGGTAGACGGTATGTGTTTTACTATTAGTCAGCGTTTTGACTAGTATTTGGTATGTGTTTTGACTAGTAGTCGGTATTTGTTTTTGCCAGTAGTCGGTATGTGTTTTACCAGTAGTCAGTATGTATTTATACCAGTAGTCAGTATGTATGTTTACAGTCAGTATGTATTTTTACCAGTAGTTGGTATGGTTTTTTACCAGTAGTCAGTATGTATTTTTACCAGTAGTCGGTATGGTTTTTTACCAGTAGTCAGTATGTATTTTTACCAGTAGTCGGTATGGTTTTTCACCAGGAGTCGATATGTGTTTGTACCAGTAGTCGGTATATGTTTTAGCCAGTAGTTGATATGTGATTTTACCAGTTGTCAGTATGTGTTTTACCCTCAGTCGGGATGTGTTTTTACCAGTCAGTTGGTATGTGTTTTTACTAGTAGTTGGTATGTGTTTTACCAGTAGTTGGTATGTGTTTTTACGAGTAGTTTGTATGTGTTTTACCAGTAGTTGGTATGTGTTTTACCAGTAGTTGGTATGTGTTTCTACGAGTTAGTCAGTATGTGATTTTACCAGTAGTCGGTATGTGTTTTACTAGTTAGTCGGTATTTCATTTACCACTAGTCGGTATGTGTTTTACCAGTTAGTTGGTATGTGTTTTTACTATTAGTCGGTATGTGTTTTACCAGTTAGTCGTTATGTGTTTTTACCAGTAGTCTGTATGTTATGCAATCATTCTACACTTGGAGGGAGGAAGCACTTAATTAGCATTGCCTGAATGAATGTTAACTAGTTTGTGTTTTAATTATTGTATAATTATAACGTTATTTAGGATGTCTACTTTAGCCTAGGAATTAAAATGTTTTCCTGATTAAATTTATATTAGCTGAATTGTTTGTTTTGTAATGAACTCTTTAAAACAGTTATTGAGTTATTGATGTATTTTATTTTGCAGAAGATGAACAAGCATTCAACAACATACAGCTATATACCCATGATGGACGGGTTATCAGACTGGCTTCATGTCAACTGAAGACACAGCATATGCATTTGTGTTGCCGGTTCATATCGTGTTGAACTTTTTGTGTTGTTATAAATGCTTGAATAATAACGTGACTGTATGGTTGTATGTGTTTCTGAAGTCGAAATAATATATTGACATTACCATAACATAGTTCATGTACATGCTTTGAAAGTAATATGTAAATCACAGTACAAATTCGTAACATTTCAATTGTGCTACATCGAAAAGTATTATATTCAATCCCATTCATTGTTACTAATGTACAGATAGTCGGCTTCGTGACTATTCGTTTACAGATAGCGTCTTCGTGGCGAATATTCGTAAGAAGCGTAAGACATTTAACTAAACAAAAGTGTAATGTCTTTTATAGATACCCATGACAACTGTAACAAACAATTGTGATTGTTGTCAATTTGTTTTCGTAATGTTGTGTAATAAAGATTCCTAACACAAGAGTTACACACACGTGTAATGGGAAATACACATAGTGTAGGAACACCGTTCATAACGACACAATTCGGCATAGAATGTTACATAAAGTTACATGTGTAGTCTTTACATGGTTGTTACAGTAGAACAGACTGTCTGAATATAATAGTTTACCAGTTTACACAAAAACAGTTTCTGATATCTCATAGTAAAGTGTTATGACAAAGAGTTCTATGTCAAATATGAATATATATTTAAAAGTGTGTTTTATATGTAATATTTATATATTTATTTTCCGAGTATATGTTATGTCTACTGCTTTTCGAGGGCCGAAGGACCGAGAATGCATTAAAAATCGCATATACGAGAAAAATAGTCCATGTTTTGTACCATAGCTCTGATGTTTTTACACAAAGTAGTTGGGTACACCGTGCTATAACTTCCAAATCTGTCAGTTATAGCACGGTTAAAATACACCCTCAAGTATTGCACCGGTCTTCGGGTTTCTGTGGTCTCATCGAGCTAGTTGATTTAAACATCGAGCTGGTTTAATTAAATGATATTCAACTTTGCAAATGCAAAATAAATGTTTGGCGACCACGCTAAAGAAAAGTGTATCATTTGCAGGAACAAAGGTAAAACCTTAAGAGCTATGGTACAAGCTAATACGAAGGGCATGGTAGCAATGCGTACATTCGTTCAAGAATAACTTTTACGTTATAATTGCTATGTATATTATAACGGATGTTATACATTGGTAATTATGTTACGTATCAATCTTACTTTGTATAATAGATGATATTTCAATTGTGCTTGATGTATATAGTATTATCTGAAATAAAAGTTTAGAGTTTTACACAACTGTCTCGTTACTTTGGTTAGTTATAACTGGAGCGTTTGTTAGTTACAAATATACTCTAAATTAAAACAAAAAAATACATATAGACACGTGAATATTTTATTGTATCATGAAAACGGATATATCACAACGAAATGACTGATACACAATGTCATACAAAACTAATGTGAACAAGTTCTGGTAAGCAGTAAAACATATTTTCTTGTTCTTATTCCACGACTAGTGTAATCATGTTTATTTTAAATTCCTCCCAATCATAAAACGCTGATTTCCACGGCACACTTTAGTCTGATATTACCATGGTAATAAATTCTGAAACAAACAAGAATATCTTGATTACGTAATTATTTAAATGTCACTGTTAACTCTGCGGAGAAGAAATCAAATAATCATTAACGCCTATTTTTGCCATTCTTTTAAACGTTTTTGTTTCTTTAGAAAACGGTACTCTAGTTATATTAAACAAATAATTCAGTGGAAACATTTGATTTGAAATTGTTTAATACTTTCGCTACAACAGTCAAAATCATCGAGTTTACTACCAGTGCATTACGTGGTCCTGCCTTAATTCCATTAACCGATGGGAAAGCTTGTATTAGCAGGATTTATGACAGGTATGTTGACAACAAAAAACGTTTAAAAACATTTTTTTATTGAAAAAAAATTGATAACCTGTTTAAAATTACCTATTAAATGTTTTAATTTTACAATATGCAAATGTTTTAAACCGAAATTAAGGTTTTAAAAGTTCATACCCCAGCCAACCCCGGTTTTGCTTCTTGGGAGAAGGGATTGGATGGGGTATGAAAGTTAATACTCGGACCACGTCATGGTTGGCCCAGATCAACCTGTACACTATATGCAGGCTGATTAGGGTTACCACGTTCGCCACTCAGTAATAATGTTTTCCAAAACACTTTTTATATAAAATAATACCGGAAGGTTTAAATTCAAATTTTAGCAGACGATAATTGAAATTGGGGGCGACAGAGTTAAAGCACTTAAACGCTATGTAAAACACGTAACACCATGTGTAACGACAAAAAGTAAATATAGGATCCTTAGTTACCTGCATAATCAACAATACCGTCTCCGTCGGTGTCGGCTTCTTTTATCATTTCTTCTATCTCCTCATCTGTGAGAGTTTCGCCGTACGTCGTCATGATACGACGGAGGTTTTCATTTGAAATGTTGCCTGTACCTTCTTTGTCAAATACCTGGAAGATGTTAACATAGATGTCAATACGCGTGACCGATTCTGTTTACGATTAGTATAGAAGTGTGTGTCGTAAATAGCGTCGTTCTAATTAAATCTTAAACTTATAATAACACAAGTTTTGAAAGTAAGAATACAAACACTGTGTTAATATATATGAAAACACTTAAAGTTGATATCCTGCCAACAACAGGCAAATTTTACAACATATGTACACCGTTTCTAAGCCTACAAACGATAATGTATATATACTGACGGTCAATGAAAACGCACCAGTAGATTATATGGTGTGTGAAATTGGCTTGCTAAAGTAATTTAAACTAATAAGTGAATATTTTGAAATTGAAGCATATTAATTTACAGTTGCAAACAATGATTGTCTCACAATTCCTAAACATGGCGTATAGTGTTGAATAAAAGTCACATGGTTAGAAAAAAAAGTCGCACATTTTAACACCAGGTATGACCAACCGTTTTACCGTTCCTAGGAAATCATCCCGATGTCACGTTATTCCAGCAAGATAACGTCACTAGTATCTCTAGCTAAGTGTGGCCTGGTGTTATCTTGTTGAAATAATTCATAGGAACGGTAAAACGATTGGCCATAACCGGTATTAAAATGTACGACTTTTGTTTTCTACAGTTGTGACTTGAATTGAACATTATACGACACGTTTATGACGTCTGAGACAATCAGTGTTTGCATTTATTGGCACATGTAACATATGTTGCGAATCCGAGCTCTTAAACTGCAATATAAATGCCTTAACCAGCCACCCTATAGTTATCGCTGCCGAGGCGAATTATGAATTACTAACTCAATTAATTTTACGCATTTTCAATTATGGGTGTTTTAAGTACTGGGCGTAAATCTAGACGGTTAATTGGCAAACGCATTATTTTATGACCTCAACACGTGGATAAGTTTGGATAAACGGTTTTGTAGTAAAATTTGGCGGTTTCATTTCTTTATTGTTTTACGAATCAAGTTAATTCAGTATAATTTCAGGTTTATCACTGTTTCTATTTTAAAAGTGGCATAAAACTTCAATCAAAAACTATTTGAATACATCTTGTAATAACGACGTTCACAATTCCATAAACTGGCTACAACACAAATTACAATTTAGAATATTTGAATACTTTTTTTTACCGCACATTGGCTATAACAAAACGTATCATGTAACATAATAATATAGAGATTGTCTATAAACATTGTTGAATCCGGAATGTTTGAGTCCATTATTAATATTCAAAATGTGGAGCTCTTTATTATCTGGCGCTATTTACAGTTTGACTATTGTTCAGGGCGCTTGTTTCAGCCAAAGTTTTTTTGACATTTAAGACAAACATTACGTGGTCCCGCATTAACTCCATTAAGCGATGGGAAGGCTTACATAAGTAGGATTTTATAAAGAATATTTCGACAATAAAACGTTTAAAAAAACATTTTTCACGGAAAAAATACGATAACCTGTTTAAAATTACCTATTAAATGTTTTAATTTTACAATATGCAAACTTTTTAAGCCGAAATTAAGGTTTTATTTCATATGCTTCTTAGAGAAGCATTGGATGGGGTATGAAAGTTAATACTCGGACCACTATATGATACATCTAATACCTAAATAAGGTGTATATCAGTGAAACAGACATTTTTAGTGGTAAATAAAGTGCATTACTTTTCAAAATCGGTTGAGAAATAAAAGTTTCACGCGCAAAAGTTATTTTTGATAGGGAGTTTTCAATGCAAGTTTCTTCTGCATCAACAATTTAAATATATATATAATTGTTATCCAAAAATGGGTTTAATTTGTGTTGTATACATGTAAAATAAGACACTCTGAAAGTTTTGTATCAAAATATTAAGGCTAACTGAAGTTATTTGACATTTCCTAATGGTCTGGTGTCCCAGCAACAAGGGATTTACATGCAAAAGGTCACACGAAAAAAATGTATTTACCACTAAAAATTCCAGTTCTAACGATATTTAATTTATGTACATATTAGTTAAAGTACATTATTTAAATTGCTCATGTTAATGCTGAAAACCCATCAGCTGAAACAAACATACAGTAGGTACTAATCATCGATCGATAGTGGCGAATGATTTATATCATACCTGAATCAGGTAAGTAAAGATATTTTCAAGACAAAGTACGTAGAAAATGCTAATACTATAAGAGACAGACAATACCTTGAACGCTTCAATAAGTTCTGTTTCTGGATCTGTGTCCTTCATTGTCCTGGCTAGTAGGTTTAGAAATTCGGGGAACTCCATCATAGTTTGTCCTACAAAATCAGATACTTGTGATTTTGTGTATGAATGAAGTTCAAGGTAAATATATATATTATTTCCCGTTAATGCTTGCTTAGGATTAGGAGAAAAGAAACGGATACACTATATATCAAAGAATGATCAATCAAAGGATCAAATTTAATAGATGTTTGTTTGATTCATGGTGTTTTAGGTCATTTTCAACACATGTAGGTTATATATGACGTCGATTTTTTGTGGTGGAGGCAAACAACCAACTTTACCTGGGCAAATATAATAAAATATATAATAGAAAATGAGCAATGAAAAGAGGAAATAGAATAGATAAAATATATAATAGAGAATAAGAAAAGAAAGGATGAAATATAATAGATAACACTTATAATATATATAATTAATCAGAGAAAGTACTAACAACACCTTTTCCTTACACTCATCAATGTAAACACGTAAAACCTCTATATACAAACTATGAACAACCGGGGCGGGGCCTATTTTGAGGTAGACAAAAAAACACAAAGTTTGTGCGGTCTCGGGAAGAATGTGTTTAAGGTTTTGGCATTTTTTTAGCAATTTTGAAAGACTGTGTGATCAAGTTTTTCTTCTGTAAGTTTCTCAGGCATACAGAAGCAACTCTATAAACGTTTAGCAAATTTGGTCCAGTGGTTTCAGAGAAAGTGCTACTAACGTGGACGTTGGCGCCGACGACTTCTACACCGACCAACAACAGCCCTGCTGGCCTTTGTATTGGTCAGTCCAGCTGATAAACAATGAAAGGAGTGCATACATGCACTACCTCACTATTATAACCTTAAGTATGTGTGTAGGGGGTATAAACTGTATATCTAATTATACCTTCTTGTTCAAGAGAGGTTACAAGATCCTGCAGATAAGCCTCCGTGGGATGCTGTCCTATTGCCCGTAGTACCGTTCCGACCTCTTTCAGGGAAATAGTGCCATCCCCTTCCTTGTCAAACAGACTAAATGTCTCTTTGAACTCTGGAAATCAAACAGTCAACCAATGAACGAGAAATAAAGGACCTGTTTAGGTATATGTCAAAAAAGTCAATGGTTTAGATAATTGGTTTTGTCTGCATAAGCAATTAAAGAACACACTGGCATATTATGAAATATGGCAAAGGAACTAGTCAGTTCATGTCCTTGTCAACATAGTTTCCCTTTCTTTCGTAAATGTTGGATTAATGAGACTTATGGTTTATACAGCCATGAAATAGCTGGTGTGTGTATAAAACAAACGGTTATTAATTTGGATACAAGAACATGTTATAAATGAAGGGGAATAAAAGTAAAATAACCGCAAAGTATCATGCTCAAATCTTCGCAATATACACATAAAAGGAACACTGTCATATGTAATGACAGGCATAAAAAGAAAGACTTCGCAATGGTATACCAGTTTTTTCAAGATTTTCTAGGTAACTGACAATTTCCACCCATTGAAATAGTATGTAATACGATGCACCTAATACACGGGTCCGATAATAGACACATGTTACAGATTCTCAGTCTTAATTAATCCGAACCGCTTCAATTTTATCGGTAGTATCAATTAATCACAATCGGCAGTATGCAATTTATAAATATCACATTACGTGGTCCGAGTATTAACTTTCATACCCCATCCAACCCCATCTTCAAGAAGCGAAAACGGGGTTGGTTGGGATATGAAATAAAACCTTAAATTCGGCTTAAACAGTTTGCATATTGTAAAATTAAACCATTTAATAGGTCATTTTAAACATGTTATCGCAATTTTTCAGTAAAAATATTTTTAAACCTATTTTATTGTCGAAATATCCGTTATTTAATCCTGCTAATATAAGATTTTCCATCGCTTAATGAAATTAAGGCGATACCACGTAATGATGAACCAATTGGATAAATAATTTTAATTTTAATTTAAATTTAAAGAAGGCTAACCAATAAGTATATATTAAGCGGGCCAAGAAATGGACTGTGTTTTTGCCATCATCTACTGGCAAGAAAACTGTATTTATAGGATTTAAAGGCAATGTAGCGACACAGCCAAACCATCTTTATTACTGAGAGTTCTGAAACACTTGAATAAGGGTGAAAGAATGATCAAAATCGGATGATTAACAAAGAAGATATGATCAATTGAAGTTTCTGTTGAAACGGATATGGAAGCGGCTATTTTGAGAGCTATGACATCACGGTTCTAAATTACCATATATAAAATATTTATAAATAGGAAAATTTACTGATATATTTGGAAAAAATGACAGCAGCTGTATGAAAAATATGTAATACTTAATGGCAATAATGCTTTACATGACCAGTAAAAAATGCATTCATTTGCAGTGATTTTCTTCATTTTAAATGATATTTATCGACATTCCATATATGGTAATATAGAACTATGATGTCATAGTTCTAAAAATGGCGGCTCCCATATTCGTTTTAGAACAACCTTTAAATGGTCATATCTTTTTTGTTTATCATCCGATTTTGATAATTCTTTCACCTTTTCCCAAGTTTTTCAGAACTCTCAATAATGGAGCTTGTTTGGCTGTGTCGCTACATTCCCTTTCGCCGCTTAAACAATTGTTCAGTCATATCACGACGATTGTCTACTTGTAACAGTGATTATAGGGATGTCACGCTGGATTATCACGCAGTAGATACATGACATGATACCCCACCCAGTCACATAGTACTGACACCGGGCCGACCAGTCCGAGCACTACCCTTTATATGCTGAGCGTCAAGCAAGCGAGCTATTAGTACCATTTTTATAAAGTCTTGTATGACCCAGCCGTGGATTGAACCTACGCATTCCATTCCCCTCGTGTTGGCTCTAGTCTACACATACACTGTTACCCCACTTTTCTACCACTTGACAAAACGTTATTTTCTGTACTCCGAATTATATATATAATAGAAAAAACGCAGACTGAAATACAGATTTCTGGACAAAATTTTAATAAAACTTCCATAAAGTCAGCCCTTTACGTGTTATCAAAATATAACCCGTGAATGACACCATTGTGTACAGTTCCGTGTCAAGTTTTCATATATATATATACGTATATATATGTTAGTTTAAATTATGTCAAATATAGTTGTTGTTTTTTACTTTAACCAGTTTATACTTTAAACCACGCATATAAGTAATTTAGTTTAAAATTAACAGTTAAACAGAAGAAACATACCTTCTGTTTGTTCTTCAGTGAAATTGTCGGCCTGTGGAAAGAAGTGTTAACATAAATAACATCGTCGTTTGTAATGTTAAGTCTATATGAATGTGAGTGTCAGTTTTAAAGGGACGCACGCAATCTTGAAGTTTTTATCAGGCACTCAAATAAGCACCTCCATTATTAATCCAGTTTATTTTGACTTTAAAACTGTTGCATTTTTTCTTCATTATTCTACTATATATTGAAATCGTTTCAAACAAAACAAGATTGCCGTGTGTCTCTTTAAGTATGCATAAGCATTGTCACAGGGTTCGACACTAACATTTTTTGTCTGGATCCGACTGGAATCCCTACTTTGTGCATCTGGGTGCCCCACTTCAACATTCGGGATCCCACATAAAACAAAGAGCATTTTAGTCTGGCCTAATAAGCGCGTAGCGAGAGCGATAATATTAGGAGCCTCGATAATAGAGGTAGAACGAAAGGCAAACTGAATTACCTTTTCGGACAATTATTTGTGCTCAATTTTGGGGGATTTTCGATTAAATAAACTATAAAGTGTGTTCTTAATAAGAACCTGACGGCAAAATCAGAGTTTCCAGTGGAATCCCAGCTTCTAGAAGCAGGGATCCACCTGAAATCTGGGATCCTCGGGATCGTGGGACACTGTTAGTCTCGAACCCGATTTGACACGAAAAAGGATTCATTGCACTCATAAATACTCGTATAACACCGATTTAAGTAGTCAAATATATTACTAACGAGCATATACACGAATTTAAACAACGTTAGGCTAAGGCAAACGACTTAACCCGCTACATATATAATAGACTGTTCTTTCTTTGAATTAAGGCCATTCCATTTATGTGACAAAGGGGTGTTTTGGGGGAATGACTGATCAGCAGCCGGACATTGTAAACCCTGATCAGCCTGCGAGTTACTCGCAGGCTGATCTGGGTTACAATGGACGCAAAGGCTAGTATAGTCGTACTTAGCGGATTAAGGTTCAGTGTTGTCATACAATTCAACTTTTCAAATATCTCTTAAATTGTTTAAAACTGTGGTATCCTCTACATTTAAAAGGACTAGATATGATTTTATAAAAATAAATCTTAGCTATTAGGAAAAGAAAACAAACTTACCATATTAAAGCATGTTCCCTTTTATATCAACATTTTATGTGGTCTTAATTTATGGCCATTGGTTCGTAATACACATACTATAGGAGTGTATATTTATGTTCGATTGATCGTTGTAATCTTAATATTTGTTCAATGTTAAGACAAAAGCATCGATATTCGAGTTTATACTTGCACATTAACGCTACCAGATGGTATAGAGAGACAATTAAATTTGAGCCGCGGCATGCGAGAACCCACCGTTTGTTTATACGAATATATACACTCAACGACTTTAAAAACGCAACACGGGAATTTCCGCTATATATTGTATGTATAATATGCTGCTTTTAATCGAATGGTACATGGTTACGTAAGACATTTCCTCTCGAAATAAATACTAAAAGAACAAATAATACAGCGAATACTATTCCTTCAAAGTTTCATTATTGACAGAGTACGCGTTTGGCTCAAGCATGTGAGCAAACTTAGGATGAAAATTTTGAAAAATCTTTACGTTAAATACAGTACTGAACTGGCTCAGTTTTCCAAGAGCAACTTCAACATTTATGAAGTTCTTGTTACAAGGTGTAGTGTGATTAAAACATCTACAACATCACAGCTGTGTCCTTTCTCTAATTAACTACACCTTCTTTTACAAAACATCTTGGGATTTCTTTGGAATATTATGTGCAATTAAGTGTGCAGTATATAGAATATATAGCGGAAATTCCCGTGTTGCGTTTTTATAGTCGTTCAGTGTATGTGTTCGGAGTCGTAAACGACGTAAACTGATATTGGTATCCAGATGTCCGTTACCAACGTAAAACCATCGCCAACGTAAACTTAAATTGGTATCCAAATGTTCGTTACCAAGTGAAAACCTTCAACAACGTAAACTTATATTGGTATCCAAATGCTCGTTACCACGTGAAAACCCTCAACAACGTAAACTTATATTGGTATCCAAATGCTCGTTACCAAAGTGAAAACCATCAACAACGCAAACTTATATTGTATCCAAATGCTCGTTACCAAAGTGAAAACCCACCAGCAACGTAAACTTAAATGCTCGTTACCACGTGAAAACTATCAACATTCAAGTTATTCAAGTTAGTCACTTGCATAAATTAGCGCGTGCAAAAAAACGAATATGTTTTGCTCTTCATTATATATTTAGAAGTTCTTTGAAGAAGAAGAAGAAGAAGAGAAGAAGAAGAAGAAGAAGAAGAAGAAGAAGA
Organism: Cyrtodaria siliqua; assembly: GCA_037043455.1. Classification (NCBI taxonomy): domain Eukaryota; kingdom Metazoa; phylum Mollusca; class Bivalvia; order Adapedonta; family Hiatellidae; genus Cyrtodaria; species Cyrtodaria siliqua. Next base: position 370,772 of record JAWPHD010000836.1, read on the forward strand.
AGAAGAAGAAGAAGAAGAAGAAGAAGAAGAAGAAGAAGAGAAGAAGAAGAAGAAGAAGGAGGAGAGAGGAGGAGGAGGGAGGAGGAGGAGGAGGAGGAGGAGAAGAAGAAGAAGAGAAGAAGAAGAAGAAGAAGAGAAGAAAGAAGAAGAAGAAGAAGAAGATGAAGAAGAAGAAGAAGAAGAAGAAGAAGAGAAGAAGAAGAAGAAGAGAAGAAGAAGGAGAGGAGAGGAGGAGGAGAGGAGGAGGAGGAGGAGGAGGAGGAGGAGGAAGAGGAGGAGGAGAAGGAAGGAGGAGGAGGAGGAGGAGGAGGAGGAGGAGGAGGAGAGAGAGAAGAAGAAGAAGAAGAAGAAGAAGAAGAAGAAAGAAGAAGAAGAAGAGAAGAGAAGAAGAAGAAGAAGAGAAGAGAGGAGAGGAGGAGGAGGAGGAGGAGAGGAGGAGGAGAGAGAAGAAGAAGAGAAGAAGAAGAAGAAGAAGAAAGAAGTTATTGCAATAATGTTTGTACATACACTCGTCTAACATTGTTTCTCGACCATAGTGGACCGTGTAAATATTGTTTATACATCTTATATGAAATATATCACTCCTCTCGTCCGATAACGTAATTAATGAGATTAAATGTTAATCAAATAATCAAGAAAAAGACCATGCGTTCATTATTTCGTTCTTTCGTTTTCCCTTTCGTTCATTAATTTGCCATATACTAGTATGTACGTTTAAACAATGTGCGCACTCTTTGTGAGACGATCATTAATATTTTGTACATTTAAAACTACAGTGCTATATTCAAGGAGTCCCATATGAGTCAATTTCCTCGGGGTACCTGTCTTTCGATCATACCTTTCCCCTGCGAAATATATATTCGCTTATTAAGCTTTACCATTTTTATTTTACAATTATTTTTTTTAAAAATTGGACTGTTTTAATGTGATAATTAAAGATAGATAGATAGATACTTTTATTGACTTAAACTATTGCAGTTTTTCATCATTACAAATATATGATAATTATAATATACACACACGTGACAGATATTAACATTGCAAATACAACAAAATAATCACTACGTTTTTTTTTGTTTCATACATATTTAAACAATCAAAAACATACATATATTATGGTATGTCAATGATAAACGAGGTAAAATAAGATATCTAGTGTTTTTGTTTTTTTAGTCTGTTAAAATGGATGTAGATAGCCTTAATACAAGTGCATCGGAAATGAATTTACTTAAACTAAGAATAATCTTTTTGTTTAATGACTGCAACAATTCCACAAATTTAAACATGCTTGGTCTAGTTGTGTAATATTTAGGAATGTATTTGTTTCTAATGTTAGAGTAAGTAGTACATTAAAATATCCATACAGAATCCGTACGCCTTTTTTATGCAAAAAGGTAATTCAGGCCCCTTTGACTTTCAAAATAAAATAAGATGGATAATGGTAAGCCACAATTTGATACCAGCATTATCATTCTACTCATTATGGTTCAGTAGATATAGAATGAATGAATGAATGGTGTTTTACGGCACGTCAACACATAAATAGCTCATACTGTGCTCAAAAGCCGATGAATCATGAAGGAATGAAGTAGTAATTAAAAAATAATGTAAATGTATAAAGATAAAACTATCTACAAATAAGGGATGATATGGTAGCAATATAAACTATGTATATATGTAAATCAAGAAATGCCCGCCAACGGGCTTGTAAACAAGTTAATATATATAGCGAAGGACAATATTATATTGATTTATAAAGTCTGATTTCTTTAAGAAACCTAAAACAAGTCTAAAATCTACAGTATCAAATAACTCTTTCAACGTATTAACTGTGTAGTATCTTTGTCGCATAGGATCAAAGTCTACACATTCCAACAAGATATGTTTGACCGTTAACGGTGCAGTAGATCTAGATATTGATGACCAAAGGTATGACTTGCACATAGCCACTGCATATTTATCGTATAGAATTATACTCTTTGAGAACTGTATGTTGCCATATATCAATTTAAATTATTATTTTGTCTTAACACTGTAAACGATATAAACAAATTGGTTATATATGCTGAACTTTTCTATTGATTGTATATCATGCTGCGCCATATACTGCGATATAATTCGGATGGGTAGTGCGATCCATTGAATTAGTAAACCCGCATTGCGGCTTGAAATATACCTTTAAATATTGGTTAAATACACTTAAACAACAGCCGATCACCTGTCTTTGTCTTCAATGTGTTCAACTTGACAAAATTTGAATATTGTATTCATCATTATACATTGATTAAAAACACTAAACGGCAATTTGTGTATTTCGATTTAAGGAAGTCGCAAAAATACAGTGGAAAGGAAACTATTAAAAATGGTAAGATATTAAAATGATATTTGTTTAGCTTAGAAAGATAATATTTCCTCAGCTAGAAATGCTAAAATGTCTTTTTTAGATTTAACGCTTTTGAATTCAAACCTTCCGTTAATATTTTATAGATGAAGTGTTATGGAAACCATTCTTACTGAGTGGCGAACAGTGTAAACCCTGATCAGCCTGCACATAGTGTGCACGTTTTGACTGTGGCAGTGAAAGGGTTAGTTAGATAACTCACCGTGAATTATATAAGCATCTGCCAGCCTAAAATATGCATGATAATCTTTCATTTCAGACACTACTTGACTGATATTGAATGTCATGGGATATAAAATGACAAACGTATTGTAATAACTGTTTTAAACTTTAATTTATGCAGGAAACACAGCTAACAGATGAACAAATTTCTGGTAAGAATTACTATATTTGTTTATTACATTTCTATGGGTGGAAGATTGGGATTTCTCAGTGAAAGAATATTCATAATCGCCAAACTAAAATAACTAACTGCGACGTTGAGTTATGACGTCAATAACGTGTTGGTGATATCGACGTCATCCACCGATAAAGCGAATAATTCTGGTTAAAAGCATACATCATCTGATTAAAAATTTAATAAACAGATTATTTAACTGTTGTGATCGATTATATGGAAATCACTCACTCGATGGTAGGCGTGTGCCATCTACCATCTCGTGAAGGATTTCCCTATAATCGATCCCAGCAGTTAAATAATCTCTATATAACTGATGTGTGATGGCAAAGCTTTCACTCAATTTTTTATTGTTCTGTAAATAGTCCACTCAGCCTGTGAACCCACATCAAACTAATTGCAACAGAAATTATTTTCTGATTTTCTAATAGATACATATGGGCATATATTGCAAAAAAATCTCAAAAAAAGTCTAGGAAAATCTAGATAGGGGAAATAAGTATTTTCATGGCTCAAAAATATGCGTTTGTAATAAAATCACTGTAGGTTTATGTTTATGTATATCTGCAACATTGTGTTACGAATAATACATTTCAATAAGGTATTACAATATAAAGACATAGCTAAATAATAGAAATTGAAAAGTTTGAATGAACGATGCATATAAATGCCTATATTAGCAGTTTCTTAAAATTCCCATATTGAATTACCCCACCCACTTAATTACAATAGATCTGCATTTCAATGTATAACTTTGTTATAATCAGTTTTATAGAACATTGGGGGTGAAACATTGACTAGTGTGTGATAATCGTCGGCATTGTCGGCAACTATAAATACCCAAGTCTTTGGCATTAAAATGTTAATTCTTTAAGTATTTGCAACAGAAACACTTTACCTGCACAGGAACTGTTATTGTGAAAAGCATTTGGTAGTCGCAGTTTGACTGACGAAGCTTTAAGAACACAAATATATATATCTGTATATATCTGACTGTGCTTGATAAAAAAAACAAGGATTAAAAACAATTGATTAAGGATCCTTCTTATAACTTGACTAACATAAACTTTATGCATTCTTTGCTAGCGAAATATGACCTCTGTGATCCAAGATTTTTTGTTAACTTTGGAGAGAGTTAAGGAATTATAAGGAGTTGTATTACCATGAGTTTTTTCAAAACCGGATTTCTATCCCGAGTGATGATACTCATGAAAATACGTCCAAATAAACAAACACATGCTAGCGCACTCGTTTGTTTATGCGAACTCTCACTCAGGCTAGAAATATCCCGTATTGAAAAACTCATGGTAATTAAGTTATCTAATACAATTCCACCACACAAAATAATCGACCGTCATATATAACCTTACATGTGTTGAAAATAGCGTAAAACCCATACAAAACAAAACAAAATCATCATCAATCTTAATTTGAGTATTTGTCTTAAACTGTTACAAGAAATGCATATAACATAGCTTTACCTTTGATATGCAATTTCTCTATTGTGATTTCAGTGGGTGGGGTAATTCAATATGCACTTATATTTATTTATATTCAACAAACAGCGTTAAAATATACCTGTATTTTGTAATTGTTCAAAGATGTATTTTTTATGATTTATTAAGGTCTTAATAGTGTTATACATCATTAAAATGTATTATTCCAAATAAAATGCAGCAGCTACAAACAAATCTAAATCTGGTGTTGTTTTATGAAAAGCGTAAATACAGGAACTATAAAAAAAACTTATTTCCCCTATCTAGATTTTTCGCAACATATGTCACTATCAGAAAATCATTAAATCATTTCTGTTGCAATTAATTTGATGTTGAGTGGTACACTTTCACAGGCTGAGTGGACTAAAAGTACGATCAAACATTTTTATTGGAGATAGTATTCTGTATGCACATACATGTATGTGTTATAACGTCCACAGCGTCATTGTAACAATACCAGAATATAACATACAATACAATCGTCCCTGCAGGGGTGTGTGTGTGGGGGAGGGGGGAGAGGGCGAGAGAGGGGGGATCGAACCTGGGACGTCTCAAATATACAGAAGCACGCTACCATATCGGTATCGAGGCTAGCTGGCACAGTAAGGCAGAATGCGTCTCAGTTACCAACACCAATTCAATACGTGAACCAGACAATTTTTAAGTTGTATTTATCTGCTGGAACCAAACGGTGTTTTTTAGTGGCTGTTGATATCCGAATGTACATGCATGTATGGATTTAACGTTGCATTTAACAATCTGTCAGTTATATCACGACTGTGTCTATTAAGTAGGTTGGCCGGTTTGTTGGTTGGATGGATGGATGGTTGGTTGGATGGTTGGTTGGTTGGTTGGTTGGTTGGTTGGTTGGTTGGTGGCTGGCCGGCTGGCTGGCTGACTGAATGGTGTTTTACGTCATTTTCAGCACATTTTAGGCTATATAAATGGTAGATTTTTTAATGGTGGAGGCAGACCACCCACTCTGTTTCTGGGTAAAACCAATACTGTATACCTCCCGTCACCCGCCATCCGTAAGAATCGACGGTAGTAGTGAGCTTATTTCTTTATCTTTATAGTGCGACCAATCCGTAGATACACGGCATGATACCCATCCTATTAAAACTAAACTGACACCGAACCTACGAGTCGTTTATGTTTATGAAGCAGTTTGTGTAACCAGTCCCGAGATCGAACCCCTCCCTTATGCGGGGCGGACGCTCTACCGCTAAGTTTCCACCACGGTCCACTTTCCAATGCAGCTATCTAAATTGCGTTCTTTTCTCTTTGTTTATTTTTATTTCCCCGTGTTTTGCAGAATTTAAAGAAGCGTTCAGTTTATTTGACAAAGACGGCGATGGGACGATAACATCAACAGAGCTGGGCACAGTAATGAGGTCTCTGGGTGCAAACCCGACAGAATCAGAACTTCAAGAGATGATAAATGAGGTAGATGCTGATGGTGAGTAATGTTATTAAGTTCTTATTCATGTTGTGCTGTTTAAAACCAATTGGAAAGAAAAAAAAAAGGAAATGTGCGAATAGTCTAAACTCAAGTTTCAAAATGGCTCAGAAGGACCTATACTATGTGCTGAAAAAAACATAAGAAACACAATTATGTAAGCGACATGACTGTATATTGTTGATTTTGCCAATAATGCAAACAATAGACAGTGCAACATAGCGTATCGTGAATTTTTAACAAACACGCTCGGTGTGTAAAACTATCATATATCTAATCAGTGATTGTATAATTATTGCACTGTGATATAATTATATTCGTACACTAATGCCACATGGCACATTGTGTTTTGTTTATTTAGAGCCGACCAATAGAGAGTTAGGGTGGGGGGATAACAGAGGAATCAGTGGTCACCCTACATTCCTAATATCGAACTTTACGTAATAAAATACCTTTAAGGCATATGAAGCAGTGACAGGACGTGACTTGCTCAAAGGTCGCAATGACAATGTTTCGCGGCGGGGTCTCGAACACGAAACCTTTCAATTACTATGCAATCACTCCAATACTAGACCAGGACGATCCCGCCTGTCTAATCTGCATTAAGAGACCATTAAAGGGAAAAGTAGAATTGTTCCCTTAATACAGGTGGTCTGTTGATACAGGTGTTTTTATATTGAACAATACAATTGGGAACTTAAAAATTTGATTTAAACATATTTTATTGCCATATAGGTATGCAAATGGGTCGGGCCACAAGTTTTGTCAACATTAGTTACGGCCCTTCCCAACTTAAAAAAGTGGTCTCTTAAAGTAGATGGTCTCTTAGTAGATGTGGTCTCTTGTGCAGGGTTGACTGTATATCAAAGCAATACCATTCGAAGTGACAACAATTATACAATGCCATGGACTTTTACAGGAAGCGGATCTATAGAGTTCCCAGAATTTCTTACAATGATGGCGAGAAAGATGCGCGATAATGACACCGAAGAAGACCTTAAAACAGCTTTTAGTGTTTTTGACAAAGATAGCTCAGGAAAAATAAGTGCAGCCGAGCTACGACATGTCATGACAAATCTTGGAGAAAAACTCACAGATGAAGAAGTTGACGAGATGATGAGAGAAGCAGATATTGATGGAGATGGAGAAATCGACTATCATGGTGAGAAATATTAACTAAAGTACAACGAGTGAGTTATATGAATGAGTCATATGTTAATGATTCCGATCACACCTTTTGTTTTAGTGATGTGTGTTTATGTAATAACGTCAACACGTTTGGAAAATGTTTCAGGTTACAGATGCGAAATAGAAAGAAGAAAGAAAGAAAGAAAGAAAGAATGAATGAATGAATGAATGAATGAATGAATGAATGAATGAATGAATGAATGAATGAATGAATGAATGAATGAATGAATGAATGAATGAATATATATATATATATATATATATATATAAAACAAAATTGCAGATTCACAATCGCAAATATCTTTAAATATATACATATCCGTACCATTAAATTTCGAATAGATAATTTTTTCCTCCTTAAAAAAACAAAAAGAGTATATTCTAGTGTAAATTATACGGCATACATTTGAAAGAAACACAATGGAATAATGATGAATAGTTTCTTTAGTCAAACACATATTTCATTGATTGTTTCACTCATAGTTTACTAATTAATACCTGCACTATTGTTTCGTTTTGTTTTTCAGAATTTACTGTCATGATGTCGAATCAGAAATGAGTGCTCTCAAGTGTTCAGCATCCATCCAGAAACATTGATACGAGTACATGTGTGTGCTTCTTGTTTTCACAATTTGTTGTTGATTAATACTGAATAAATTGTTACCCAAGTTAATCCCTACAAAGTTAAACGTTCTTAGTACCGAATTATCTTCTTAACAATCCCCTTAAAATGGCGTGTATCCCCTAAACAGGGTGTGTCTCATGTAGTGTGGACATGTAGCTGTTTTGCGACTGGTAGACTCTTAAAGGGTCACGAGGCAATCTGGGAGTGTTTATCAAGTATTAAAAGTTGTACGTCAGTTTATTAATCCATTATCATTTTACTTTAAATCTGCCTGCGTACAAATTAAAAAACAAAATAGTTTTCAATTTGTGTGTTCGTTATTCTACCCCAGTTTTAAGTATATTTTTGGTGCAATAAATTAAATGCAAAAGTAATTTGCTTTGAAAGATTCATATACTTAGTATCAACGATTTGCAAATATGCGAGTTATAAACTATAAGGCCGTGGTCTACATGGCAAGCCCTATGGTGGAGTAGTCCATATTTTTGATTTGACCAACACCAATGTCAATCCGAAGAAATATTCGTTTCTTACATACTTATTATGTAATTGATGTCATTAACAGCGGTAGATGCATGTTGTAGTGGAGACCGGATGTGACCTATATTTCGTTCAAAATAGGTCACAGCAATCCGAAAATGTTCACATGATTTTAGACGAATAAAAGCCACATTGTGACGAAGTTTGGTAAACATCCTTCTAGAGAAAGAAGCAAGATACGCATTTCGTAGCGGAGACCGGACGTGACTTATATTTCGTTAAAAGTAGATCACAGCGACCGGAAATTTTGCACATGATGTAAGATGCATATAAGGAACACTGTGATGAAGTTTGGTGAAAATCCTCCGAGAAAAAGCAAGATCCTCAGGTCTTAATGTTAGATTCATATAAGAAACATTCTGGCGGAGCCGAAATTTTGAACATGATGTTAGATGCATATAAGGAACTACTTGATGGAGTTTGGTGAACATCCCGCAAGAAAAAATAATTTTAAATATGCCGTAGCGGAGACCGGAAGTGACCTATATTTTGTCCAAAGTATGTCACAGCGACCCGAAATTGTGTACGTGATGTTTGAGGATCCATATAAGGAACATTCTGGTGGAGTTTGATGCAAGTAACGAAGAAGATGTTAATAAATGAAAATCTCACGTATGGACTAACGTACGGACGGACGAACAAACTGACACACATACACCCGGACGACATTTTGATCGCTAAGTCGGGATCGGTAAACGTGCTCGACAAAAACTAAAGGGATATAATGGATTTAAAACACACACGGCAATCACACACGATTGTTCTCCTTTAAAGTAGTCCGACTTACAATTAACAAATATAGTTGTTATTTTTTTATTCTAAATGGCCTGAACATAATGAATGGGTCCAAAAATGACCCCATATTCACAAGGACATTCATTTTGCACAGTAATATGCACGATATTCTCGGTTATGCACCATGTTTAATTTAAGCATTTTATACAAGATTCCATTCAAAATATATGGTTACGGTGAATTCCGACAACACAGTAGATAAATCATTGGCGGTAAGAGCTACAAACCGCTTCCCCCACGAGGGTTCACTCACTGACGGAGTCATGTTGGAGAACTCCGAAGTTGCTGTTCCAATAGAACCTCATATGATGTGTGAACGAGACCACAATAAATCATTTCGTAATCAGCTGTGTGGATTGTATTCTCAGAAACTTAAGTTAAAGTTTTCATAAATTACATTATTATTTAGGTAATGAGCAGAAACACCAACGTTCGGTTTTTGGATTTTTTCTATCAGTCAGGGACGATTATTCTTAATATAATCACCCACTGACAATGAAAATAGACCTGCAAATTTGTGTTATGCCCCCGAAGGGTGGCATATAGTAGTCGCACTGTCTGTCCGTTCGCGTGTACACTCGTGTCCGCTTCATAACTCTGACAATAATCGACGGATTTTCAAATAACTTCGCACAATTGCTCATCACAACAAGACGACGTGTCGCGCACAAAATCCAGGTCCGTGGCTCCAAGGTCAAGGTCACACTTAGAGATCAAAGGTCAAAATCCGTTCGTCTGTACACTCGTGTCCGCTTCATAACTCTGACAATAATGGATGGATTTTCAAATAACTTCGCACAATTGCTCACCACAACAAGACGACGTGTCGCGCACAAAATCCAGGTCCGTGGCTCCAAGGTCAAGCTCAAACTTAGAGATCAAAGTTCAAAATCCGTTCGTCTATTCAATCGTCGCTTCATAACTCGGACAATAATCAACGGATTTTCAAATTATTATTTTTTTTTTAAAAAAAAAAATTAAATTTTTATTTTATTTGATTTTTATTTTTTGTTTGATTTATTTATTTATTTTAAATTATTTTTAAATATATCTGTTGGTTTCATATTGCTCCAAGGTCAAGGTCACACTTACAGGTCACTTCGGGGGCATTTGTCACTTACTGTGACATTTCTTGTTTGATATACTTTAGACCTTAGGTCTAAGCCGTCTTAATTCTTTACTGAGCGGACACATCACTTTGTCAGTGAGGATGTGTCGATTCTTACGGATGACTGGAGGTGTACAGTACTGGTTCTACCCAGGAAAAATGGGTGGTCTGCCTCCACCCCAAAAAATCGACCGTCATGGATCTGAAATGCAATATGCTGCTAGCTGTAACGTGTACACGATGTCAATTATTGAACGTTTAAGCTTGCAAAAAGTATGTTATTATATACAATAATATCTCTGAGCAATATCTCTGGGTATTTGACAATGTTGTACATAAAAACCATCTTTTTGTCCAACTTTGAAAACCTTCCAACTGTTGACGACTGTTGAGGATATAACATTGATTATTATAATAGTACATCGTATCAAATAACATCTCACATATAACTGAATTGAATTGAGTTTTACACGAAAGGTTATATGGCGCCTAACAGGAATGAACGTGCCAGGCTCATTCTTCATTTACATCAAAATAAAATATAGAGAATGGGCCTAGAACCTACTTACCTGCAGAACTGCAGAGTTGCTGCAAATTTACGATTGAGCCACGTTTCCAAGTTTGCTTACGCGGTGTCATGATAAAGACCTCGAATGAGCCTGATATGATAAAACAAATGACAAAATTAATATGAATGCGGGGAGTGGGGGCAGGGTCCTACCCTTGGGGATTGGGGGGGGGGTCATACTCCTCTGCATGTGACGTTGTGTTTGTGAGATTGCAGTGGTTGTATTCTACTCCGGCAACCACACGGGGTTTTCTCATATAAGTATGTAGAGCTAAAATATATCATAAAGTACTCAGCTATTGTAAAATTATGCGTATATATATTATTTATATGTTGATCTGACAGTTTGTTAAATGTTAAACATTTAGGACAAACCGATTATTTCTATATTGTTTGTTAATTAGATATTGTATAAAGATATACAGTTGAATTGAAAATAAAAATACATGTTTGTTAAAATTTAAGCGCACTCAAGGGCGTTTATTATAAATAAAAATACGACAAAAGCATTGCTTTATACAATGTGGGTACACATCACAATAGAATTCCGTTCCAACGTTAGGGCTGCGTGACATATTAATCATTCCAATCAGAAACAAACAAAGGGGTATCACAAAGGCTTTGATAATGCTCCTATCAATAGAGACTTGTTGTGTACATCAAAATAAAATTAATTCAGGGGTGTTTACGCTGTGTATCATTCGTAATTTGCTTAAGAGAATAAACAAGGAAACAACCATGTCGATGGTAAGTACTTTATTGTATACATTAGTGTTGTGTTAAGCATTTTTTTTTTTTTTTTTTATAAATTAAAAAAACAAAGTGACTGAAAATACACGTACGTTTGTATTTATAAATGTCATCAGACACATTATTTGTAGTTAAGATAGTTTAGATATTAATTATATCCGTTAAAAATTCATTGATAACATCCTCCGCGTGTCCTCCGTGACCGGGAGCGTAAAGGCACTGATTTTGAAACATTTTCGCCTATCACCGCTGCGGGTTCGAATCCCACTGGCGACTCAACTTGTAAGTGAGAAAATGCAGATTCTGACGGATTGTAGGAGGTATACAGTACATGTTCCATTCAGGAATAAATCGGTGGTTTGCCTCCACCACTACTAAAGATCCACCGTCATTCATAGTCTAAAATATGCTGAAAAATTACGTTAACCAGCAAACAAACATCCTCCTCATTAATTTCATCCTCCGCATTCATAACAATAGTCTTCCTCCGCATTCATAAAAATAGTCTTCCTCCGCATTAATAAAAATAGTCTTCCTCCGCATTCATAACAATAGTCTTCCTCCGCATTCATAAAAATAGTCTTCCTCCGCATTCATAACAATAGTCTTCCTCCGCATTCATAAAAATAGTCTTCCTCCGCATTAATAAAAATAGTCTTCCTCCGCATTCATAACAATAGTCTTCCTCCGCATTCATAAAAATAGTCTTCCTCCGCATTCATAACAATAGTCTTCCTCCGCATTAATAAAAATAATCTTCCTCCGCATTCATAACAATAGTCTTCCTCCGCATTCATAAAAATAGTCTTCCTCTGCATTCATAACAATAGTCTTCTTCCGCATTAATAAAAATAGTCTTCCTCCGCATTCATAACAATAGTCTTCCTCCGCATTAATAAAAATAATCTTCCTCCGCATTCATAACAATAGTCTTCCTCCGCATTCATAAAAATAGTCTTCCTCTGCATTCATAACAATCGTCTTCTTCCGCATTCATAAAAATAGTCTTCCTCCGCATTCATAACATCTCTTAATTCACAACAAAACAAACACTCCGCATTTAGGACATCCTCCGCATTAAGAAAGCCAACATCATCAGCATCACCACCACCAACACCACCACCACCACCATCATCATCATCACCATCATCATCATCATCATCATCATCATCATCATCATCATCATCATCATCATCATCATCATCATCATCATCATCATCATCATCATCATCATCATCATCATCATCATCATCATCATCATCATCATCCTCATCATCATCTAATATGTATTCGAATTCTGTCTTACTGTTCTGTCAAACTCATATTGTGTAGAAAGTTGGCTGTATACATGAGTTGTTTTTTCAGTATGAAGTCGATCATTCCGACTTGCACCTTTCAGAGGAACAAATTGAAGGTAAGTGTTTCTTTCTTCGTCTTTTTTATTTCTAAAGAAGATGTTCGCAACATGCAATGACACTACTTCTTCCCCACAATTTTCAAAAATCTAATGCATCTAATCGTTCACAAATGAAATGTTATGGCAACAAGAAAAAGAAAGACCCAAGAGAGACAACGAGTACGCACCATTCAATTTAAATTCGTAGACAGTTGTTTGCCCTTTAAAGAAACTAACGCTCCAAATAACGGCAAAATTAAACTTCAAAACTGTTTATCACAATTCTATCCAGGTGTTCATTTATATAATAATGTATATGTGCCGATTAAAAGTATAGGATGTTTTACGGGTTCTTAATACCCGTGATTGAATATGCGTAACATAAATTATGATTTGATAATTCAATGCGTCTGTTTTGAGGTTTGGCCTGGCTGGTTAATGCCGTTTATATTGTGTCGATAGAATTCGAATTCGCAAAATATGTTAAGTTATATCTAGGCATGAAATTCGTATGTTTTACATATGTGATACATATGTATTCCACATATGTATTTCATAGGAAAGTAACACATATGTAATACATATGAAAGTATTTTTTACTAAATAATATTAAAACTGAAACAAGTTGTTAAACCATTTTCTTTTCGATTTTTTTTTTTGATAAATACTTCATGTATTTTTTGCATAATACTAATAGTTTCATATGAAATACATATGTATACATTTCATATGTGTCACAGGTGTATTATTTTAACATCAAACATATATGTGGTACATATGTGCCACATATGTATCATCTACATGTGTGGCACATGTGTAAATAACATGATGTACATATGAAAGAAACATGCAAATAATAAGAAAGTAACACATATGTGGCACAAGCCACAACATTTTTCCTGTGATATACACAAGTATGACGATATCTGTACACTATACCAGTAAGCTCCTTATTATTTGCGTACGTTGGTTTTAAAGTAGCTATCCCGCCGACAACAGCCAAATGTTACAACATATGCACACTGTTTCTAAACCTACTGACGACGAGGTATATATATAAAACATATGTTGGGTAGCCAAACTCTATACACACAATATAAACGACTTTAACCAGCCAAACCACAACCCATAACTGGAACTTCGAATTAAGAGTTACCAGCTAATCATTTTACGCATATTCAACAACTTTAAAAACCCGTGAATAACCCTATACTTTTACCTGGTGCATATACATTATTATATAACCTGAACACCTGAATATAGTTTTGATAAACGGTCTTGTAGTGTATTGTGTCTTTATTTGGCGGGTTAGTTTTTTATACATGTATATAGCATTTTTTTAGTGTCTTCCAACTGCAGAGCAATATGATTAAGTGCCTCTCATACGTTACCTAACCTAGTAAGCAATATAATCATGTGGTTTGCCCAAATTTAAATATATCTTTGCATTACACTCTAATATAATATACGGTAAAACATTGTGTTTTTCCTTACTATTTATTTAATACGGATTAACATTACGTTGGATGCTGAGATAAACTCGAAGACATCAAGTAAGTTCAAGTGAATTATCGTGATTAGTAAGCGAGAATAAATGAATTAGCGAAATTAATTAGCGGGAACAACTAAATTAGCGAAAACAGCATATGATAAGTGGGAACAACTACATTAGACGGGACAACTTAACTAGTGGGAACATCTCCATCAATTTAGTGGGAACAACTAAATTAACGGGAACAACTAAATTAATTCAGCGGAAATATGATGAATTTACACGGAACAGCTTAATTATCGTGAACAACATACTATGCGGGAACAACTTAATTTGCGGGAACATCATAATAAGCGGAAAAAAATCATTAGCGGGAACAACATACTTAGCGGGGCAACTTAATTAGCCGGAAAAACTACTAAGCGTGAACAACTTAATTAGCGGGAACGACTTAATTAGCGGGAATAACATATTTAGCGAGAACAACTTAATTATCGGGAACAACATACTTAGCGGGAACAACTTAATTAGCGGGAATAACATCTAGCGTGAATAACTCATTCCGACTCTTTGCTTAAAACATGCTCCAAGGTTTGCATACGTATTGAGTCTGGATGGAAGGTAAGGTACTTTATAGCAACGTCCATAGTTTATAGTTACCAAAAATATTAACCATTCGCAACATCTCGATCAGTTTTAATGAAGCATAAAGCGATTCCGAACGCCACCTGAAATGGCCGAGGTGTTTTCAAGAATGATTAACAACAGTTAGCTTATAGCTCTGCTTCTTTCTTTTTCTTTTAGATTTCAAAGAAGCGTTCGGCTTGTTTGACAGAGACGGGGACGGAAGTATAACGGTGGAAGATTTAAAGACAGTGTTGGTGTCACTAGGGAAGAATCCATCGGACGAGGAGCTAACAGACATGATAAGAGAAGTGGATGATGACGGTAAGTACACATATTATGGGATTAAATTCATGTTTATTGTAGTTTATTGAACTTGTAAACATTGTCGTTGGACTTTATTCAATTATAGGTGATTCGGCAAACTTTGAAGTCAAGAAATTACAAAACAAAGAATTATAATCCAACAATCTTACTTATTTTTTCTTTAAAAAAAATGTGTTTAAAAATGCCATATCGAAATAGTTTTATAAATAGTAGGATACCTTTTTTCTTCATACCGCACAAATGAGAAGTGCGATCGTTAATTAAATAATGGTCACATGATGCGATTTACCCAATAATATGCAGTAAAATATATCAAGTTGGTATATATATAAGTAATTATACGCCACAGTCGCATTCAGATTAAATTAACCGACAGTGCTCGCTTTTGCCTTTGCCAATATTATTAGGAAACGTTTACAGACTCTGCGGCAAACTACAAAGAAATTTACCAAAAAATACTGCCTACACTGTATATAATAATAAAAATAATAATAATAACAATATTAATAATAATAATAATAATACTTTATTTAACGAGCGAACTCATTCGAAACTAGTCAATCTTCCATGAGGCTCTCAACAATATACATATATACAATATTTACAAAAGAAATGGGACATAAATGTCAAGTGATTTTTAGTAATGGAAATAGGTTCAAATAAAGTTGCAGGACTTACTAATATGTAGGTTGGTTAATCCACTATAAATATAATATTTTGAAATGATTTACATATTTGGGCACTGGTTTATATGGTAAGGAATAAGGAAGTGAGTTTCACACACTTTAGAGCCTGAATAAAGATTACATTCGGATGGAGTATAACGTAATCAATCAAACGTGGGTTCCGACGCTGATTTGAAGTGTGAGTAAATGCGTCTTTTAAATAAGCAGGAGCTTGATTATTAAATGTTTTAGGATTAGAATTGCTTTTAGGATTTTAGGATTAGATTTTAAACGTTAGGACTGCTTTTTGGGATTTAACTCTTTCGGGAAACGTAATTCCATCTGTTATAAGTGTGCCCAGCCGTACCCGGAGTCCTCTGATGGCATCTGGACGGAAGGACTATACAACTTAGAATTACACACACACACACACAGAGAAACATGACCTACCAAAAAACAGGATGACGGAATAATCTCCCTTAAGAGCACTTTTGAGATAAAAAATAAATAAAACAAAAATGGGAAAAGAAAGAAACTTAAGAGAAAATTATGACAAAAAAGAAGGACAAAAAGGCAATGGAAATACTGGTAGAGCTAATGTATTTTTATTTATTTTTGCAAATAAATGTCTGCAAAATTGCATTTAGAAAATTATTGGGTTCTCAATAAAACTTTGAAGAATGCTGACCCGCCGTGTGTTGAATTATACATGTAAATGTTTGATAAACACTTTTCTTGTTACGAACAACAAAATATTAGAAATCTAAACCGTTCACAACCATATTTTCTGTTTTTAATAAAAAAAAAAGTGTTTTCGTTAAAAAGCTGAGTGTGGTCTATCTTTGAAGTTATTCTGTATACTTAAAATATTTGTTTCAAATGTCAAGAGTACGATATTTTCCCTGACAGTTAATTCATATTTGGTACATTTAAATATGCTTTTGAATACAAACACACACAACACTTTAATTGGGCTCAAACAAGCATCCAAACAATATATTTTACCTCTTTTCTTTTTGGATTTATTGTTCTTGATTTCTTGCTATTAATGTCTGTAATTGTCAGGTTATCCATGTTACTGCAAAAAGTCGAACCATTATACATTAATACATGAATTAGTTTTGTTTGTTTGATGGTGCTTTACGCCATTTTAGTTAGGCCATACACGAAGGTCGATTTTTGTTTTTGTAGAGGCGATCACCCCATTTGCCTGCGTAGAACTATTACTGTATAACTACCGCCATCCGTAAGAATCGACACTTTCTCGAGACGACCTCCCATTGGGATTCGAACCGGCAGCGGTGCGAGAAAGTTTAAGTACCAGTGTATTTTATACATACTCGACAGTTTGATAAGCCTCTGTCATCGCAACTCTTCAAACACCGTAACGGCATAATATTTTAATGTATAGCAATTTAAGAAATTTAATTCCCATTCTTACGGATGGCGGGAGGTATACAGTACGTATTTCTATCTGTTTTCGACCACCATGTGATTTTGACAGACGGCGGAAATTACGTCTGCGCACGTTTATTATGCAAATTTCGTCATCATTTTTTATGATCGTCTGCTAAATGAATAGTTCTTTAGAAACAGCAACAGAAAGCAATTGCAATTGAACTGAATTGAGTTTTAAGGCGCACCAACACATGAAAGGTTATATAGCGCCTTACAGGCATGAACATGCCAGGCTCATCCTCCATATACATCGAGATAAAATATGGAAAAAGGACTAGAACCTTCTCACCCTGAACTTTTGCAAATAAGTTTGTTTAAGGCTACGGATAATTCTCCTACGGATAGTTGATCTCTTTACCAATGTTATCGCCATTAAATGCATCCCATTTTAAAGCAAACTTATACAAAATAAAATATTTTATGATGTAGTGATAATTTGATCCTTTGCCTTTCATTAGATATCAACAAGTTTTATTTACTCGTAAAATGAGAAGTTATTAAGTGCGGGGTACCTGAATGAAACATGCAGCAATATCGGAGTTTGTGTTAAAAACATCTGGTAATTGCTTTGTTAGAATTATGTTAGTACTTTTCCTAAGTGACATGTGACCTAAATTCCTGAGCAGAAGACAATAATTTTAAAGCCCCACAGTATTGAAAAAAAATCGATCTTAGGGTGATGAGGTAGACATTTACTCATAATTTTGCATAGAAAATGAGTACGTCGTTGTTTCTTCTTGTTAAATTAAAAAACAGTTGATATTTTTGCATTTATTTCTGCGCTGTCGGCTAGTGTGATCTTGGGTCAACACATTCGTATAAAAAGGCCCGTATGAAAATACTGCATCTCGGGATAAAAACTATAGTAAATAAGGTGAACGGAAACACATGCCATTCACCGGAAAGAAACAAGTTGAGGTTATCCATTTACAAATGTTATCGGATGGAAAATGAACAAAATTTAATCAAAGCCACGGTAGTTTTTGTTAAAGTTTGAATACTTTAGATTAGCTAACATCATATTATGTCAAATATATAATGTATTACCGATATATGTAGCCAACTGTCGTTAAGTGGTCGCAAACTAAGCGGTCGAGGATACTGGTTCTATCCAGGAAAATGGAGTGGTCTGCCTCTACCACACAAAATAAATCGACCGTCATAATATGGCCTAACATGTGCTAAAAGTGATGTAAAACACCATTCAAACAAACAAACAAACAAAATCAAAATCCTCCCTATGCCTATAAAACGTGTACTACAGTATAGTCAGTCATAACGTGTACCACAGTATAGTCAGTCATAACGTGTACTACTGTATAGTCAGTCATATTTATTAATTGATCAATGTGTGGACTAAAGTATCCCATCGTCGCAGGTACTGGAATCTATTTTAGTGGGCAACTTACGGTGTTCCGTTAGGGCCATCGTACCATAGCGTATAGACCATTACAAGCCGATGCGCGATTGTACGATAGTACGATGGCGATGGTATGGCGATGGTACGATGACGCGATGGTACGATGACGATGGTACGATGGCGATGGCTATGCTAAAAGGCCAAGTTTTGTATGAAATTATATAGAAATGGTATATTTTCTTTTTTTGTTATGTTCCTATTAACAGAATTTGTTCAAACTTCCTAGGCACTTATTTGAACATATATTTAGACAATACATGCAATTAAATTTATAGGTCACCATGCATAATGAGATTTAATATTGGTTTTTGGAACCGTACCATTATGCTTAAAGTTTTTAATTTTGTTGGAATTTTTACAAAATGCTATATGTATGTAATGTATCTAATAATAGGCCTTTATTTAAATAAAGACAATAAAAAAAATTCTAAAAAAAAATAAATAAAAAAAAAATTCAAAAAATAAAAAATCAAAAAAAAAATCAAAAAAAAAAAGGCAAAAAATACAACTAGACATCAAAAGCAAAATTCCTGTAAATTTGTAGGAAAATCCATCTAATTGTGTTAGAAGAGAAGTCGCCCAAAAAAGCTGCGGATGGAAAACTACAGAAAATGCCTACTGTACAGTATATCTACAATTTAAAATGTTTTTTTCAAC